>LPNX010815334.1:2000-72121 GCA_001517045.1 Pseudotsuga menziesii | reverse complement strand
TTATAAAATAATATATTGTCATTTTCATGTTTTTTAATTTTAAATTATATATTCACTCAATTTTATTTAATATCATAATGTCAAACTAATATATATATATTAAGTCTTGTACTTTTAAAATAAATTAAATTCATTTTTGTTTAATTTTATTTACAAGTTCAAGACAAATAAATGCTAAAGGACAATAAATTTTTGGGAATTTACAATGAATCTTAGTCACATCATTGTAGAGTTATTTTATTAATTTTATTTATAGTCAATTTAGAAAAGTAACTCAACCATGGTTATTTATATTGTGCATAAAAAGTAGTGTAGGAGGTGAGTTGTCATATATACCTACCCCATAAAACCCCTAACTCATAATATTTTAATATATCTTATATTTTTGTAGTACATATCTTAGGAGGCCCATTTTTGACCTCAAATTCTCTCTAATGTGAGCAGGATCAATGAAATTAATGAAGTTAGGATCCCCTACTAGCGAGAAAGTTGTATCGTTTGGTTTCTGCACTAGTGGAGGGTTGAGGATTTCTAATGGCTAACCCTCTTGAACTTCTTTAGAAATGGGTTCTTTATGATCTCCCTCCAGGATTTCTTCACCTTATATGGTTTCTCCTATAAATTCTTTAGGTTTCCAAATAGAACTACTTCCTTTGTGGGTTCTCTAATACCTTTATGTTGAGTTAGTGGTTGGGGTATTTCATCCCCCGTAAAGGTTAGTAGGAATTTTAACAAGGTTTTGGGAACTAGTTCTAACATATCCACCCCTCGAATCTCTATGTTTGTTCATGAAAAGCTAAACTAAAAAGAAATCCTACAATACCACTATTACTGCTGGATTTAGGGGCGCCTATTATAACAGATGCACAGGTTCTTACCTCTCATCTTACCACTCCCCCGCCACCAAGTTATTGCTCAAATTCATAAGGGGATTCTACTTATTCTACATTACAAAACAAATCCCCGGCAACAGCACCAAAAATGTTGGGTGTTATATTGTCTTCATTAATTCACCAAATATTCAATTATCAACCAAGGTTTGTAATCTTAGAGCTGATACAAAATGTATGTGAAGGTAGAATGGTTCCTAAGGTGTCATGGAAATATTTTAATAAAGAAAAGATCGAAATATCTTTTAAAATGAAAAACCGAGTCAAACTCTATAAATTCAACTACTAAGGTAATTAGGCTGGGACAAGTTTACTAGATTAGAGCAGTATTGAGCTATACTACTCTACTCTATCAACCATAAACTATGTATTTTATAAATAGAATTATTCTAAGAAAGTAAACTACTCTTTACAGTGTACTTTATTAATTAATTATTATGCTTCTTAATCTGGGAATTAGAAAGGTTTATAACATATTTAGAACTTGTTGAGGCCTGGAAAATCGCAGGCGGCAACAGTAAGGGATTCTCCCCAATCAGCGTTCCCAACTAGCCTGCTGACTATTTGGAATGGGGAATCCTTCCGGCTTACGGTCTGGCTACCGTGAATCAAGTAACAAAAAAAAACAAGTTTTACCAGTTGCGGCCCGGTCCACCGAGTTTTTTGTATTTTTACTTAAGAGATGAAATGCACGTGCCTAACTAAATGCAAGGTGATTAGACTGTGAGGGGCAGTCATGATGTGATATGCAGGTTCTTACCTCTCGTCTTAAACCTGCAGGCAACCAAATCATATACAATGAGAAGCAAACTAATTGTCTAATCTATCACTAGGGAGCGAGCCATCAAAATTTAAGCGAGTAATTCAATTTTTGCACACGCAGTATGAAAGGTTACAGTTAGCTGATACCCCTGTCAGACGCATGAACAATCACAAATATTTAACAACCAGGTAGCCAATTGTTGTATGAATACCAATATTACTCACATGGAAAGATCATGAAAATACCAAAGAACATTCAATAAGAACGTAGGTTCAGGAAATTGAACATTCTCATAGTAAATGAAAAGTAGCTGAAAACGAAATAGTTCCTTTTCAATATCATTCATTGAAACGCATTGATACATTCCATTTCATTTTCTCCAACCAGGTAAATTTGCAGTTTCCTTTAGCAAAACGAAGTAGTTCCTCTTACAAGCAAACATTACAATTTTTCCAGGGGAAAAAGCCCTTGTTCAGTCAGGCTTACCCTTATTTAAACTACAACTCCTGCCTTCTGGGTTGCCCTCAGCGTGTGACCTTTCAGCATCCTTGACGATTCAGTTTCTTCTCTGGTCGTTACGTTCTCCCAATCATTTTCCATAAGCATTTACCTTCTGACCGTAACTGCTGAGACTGCCTCCTCGTTGTCTCTTTCATTTGTTTGTTTTGTCCTTTTCCTCACTCTGAATTGCTTCAACGATCTATGAAATCCTTCCTGCAGACAACATCGGTGTATTATCCACTAAACTGAGATATGGGGCATTGAAAAATTCTAACCATAATAATAAATTCACAAGGGGCTAGCATGGTTCATCCGAGTGAGAACTCGCGGCAACACTAAATTGGCGGTCGGGCGATACTTGGATCGGGCGAGAACAGACTTCTGCATCGGATTGGGAAAGGCTTCAGGAGCCGCAATGGTGGAGGAGCATAAGAACCAAGTAAGTGACAATACGGGCGATATAGGCAATTGGGCGCCAGAGAGGAGTGTATTGGAGGATATATTGCTCTACCACCCACAACGGCGGAGGGGGTAAAGGCAGAAAACAGGCGGGTGGGAGAAAAGAGTTTAAGTCGAACATCGGATGAAACTCTAATCGGGAGCTGACTTTATCCCTCCATCCGCAACGGCGGGCGAGTAGAAACTTGGGAGCAGGCGGTCTAAACAAATGAATCGGACGTTGGATGAAACTCCAATTGGGCGGAAAGTTTGATCAAGGAGCCGCAACGGCGGGTGAGATGAGGCTCAGCATCTTCCGAAAGAGGCCCGATCCAAAGAGAAAACCAACAGCGCTAAAGATCAACTACAGCCAAAAACATTTTTTCTTTGCTAAGGCAAAAATTCATGCTCTATGGGATTAAAACGAACCGCATGAATCAAACTAAACTGAACGAGGCAAACAAAAAAGTGGGCATTCACTTCAAAACGAACAGATATGCTCGAGGGTGCAAGCCTTTAACAATCAATCCACACAAAATGATGAGGAGGGGTCCCAGAGTTTAAGTGAAAAAATAAAATCGGGGAGGAAAAGTTGCGGCAGCAACAGAACTCTTATAAAATATTATGTTATTTGATACAATATTATGACTATTTAATTAATCTAAGAAACCTAATAACTAAACTATACATGCGGTTTGACAAATATACAGTGATTGAACCAATTTATCTAGCTCCACTCTCCTTCATTGTTCTAAGGATATGCATTCATGGTTATCGATACTGGAGAAGGAGGTGTATCAAAATGGATTTCAAAAGAATTAAAGAAACTGAATGGGATTAAATATAATTTAACTTATACAAATATATGCAAACTAAGGAATGTCCAATTACAGGTAATAGTAAACAATGTGATTTATTCCAAAAGAAATTGACTTTAACGAGAAAATATATTATGAACAACTAATCCATTAATTAAGAAACAAAACTCTTTTAGCAATTACTTGAAAGTTAAAGGTATATTACTCTTATATGAAACACGTGTGAGGAAAATATGACTTAGAAACAAGTAGAAAACTTAATAAAGAAAACTCCTTTAAATCCTATTGTACGAATATTTTCAGTAACCACACAGTGAAGGGAACAAGTCCTATGCTACGATCAATTTACAAAGTACTAGTGTGCTTCTCTAGAAATTAACATGTCTAACCCTAAATTCAATATACACAAAGATAAATCAAACTAAACTAGAGATATAATTACCAAACGTTACAAAAATAATGAATGAAGAAATCAAAAACAAAAGAGACAGAACAAGACACAATTCAAAACATACTAAGGTAAAAGGAGGTGAAAGATAGGGATGGAACTTGATAGATACTTTAAGTGATCTAGAATAAGGTCCTAATTCTCTAATTACAAAATAGAACATAATTCAAAAGCCAGAGAAACAGAACTTTATATAGGATTAAAACAGAATGGGAAATATTAAAGGCTGGACGAAGGGATGAATGACAGTCTGAATGGACGGTTTGAATGACAGTCCGTAAAAATGGTCTAGATGATATAAATATCAGTTTATTTCATGCATATGAGAATAAGATCCTTAAAGGACAATAATTGAACCTAGTTAATAATTGAAATAACAAAGAGATTACTGGTACTAGTCTATGGTTGTAAAGAGACTATTCCCTATTATGAAATGAAACAAGCTAGAATATAACTGAAACTAGTCTACAGCTAAACAAGAATTGATAGAACTAATTCTAACTACAAACTAAACCTAAGATACTAAGTTAACTAAATTCTATCTAATTGCAAACATAACATTTGACATTAAGCTGAAAGAGAAACTGGAAGGAGAACTGAAAGGAAAACTAGAAATAAACTATGCACGCGACCGGTTACTTTAATTCAAGAAATGGAAATTATACTAATAGTATAGCACAACTCATAATAAAACATATGCTACAGGAAACAAGGAAATGAACAAGATCAACTGACAGGAAACCAATTTGCATAAACAAAACAAAAATAGAAACTACTTATCTGCGAGAAAGGAGATAATAAGAACACACACATAAATGGATACCACTAGTTGTTGAGGGGCCCTCTCAGCAATCAGGGTGGTGTTTCAGAACAGAATTTATACAGAGCTTCTTCTCTAATGTCGACTGACAGATTTACAAATTAGCTAACTAACTGTGCTCTCGCTTGGAGGAGACTATATATAATGTTTACAAGGATGAGCGGGTCAACCCTTTCAGAGGTTGACCACCCCTAAAATAGTCTACCTTTATCGTGAAAAAATAACCATATGACAATGCACATTCCTCCTCCTGCTCTCTCGCGTTTCGGTTCTCCTCGCGTGTACTGCGATGCATAGATTCTCATTGGCATGGACTTGGATTGTGGTGTTGAATGGAGGAAGCAGGATAACGAGCCTTCTTAGAGAAAGTACCATTGTAACATCAAACGCATGGACAAAATAATAGCTAAAGACCATTTTACACTTTAATCATTTGGGAATATATCGACTAACAGCGTGCGGGCTGATCGGGAGGCTGAATGGCGAGATGGATATGCTCTGCGTGTATCTAGCGTGAATGTGTGTCTAATGCTGGCTTGTTTAAATACTGTGATCTACAAAACAAATTCATGTATCAAACATATTTCCAAATATCACAAAATTGCTTAATAAAATCACGAAATAGTAAAAATAAACCAAGGCTTGTATAAATTCGAAATGTGTTCATACCTAGGGATGAATGATAAGTTGTATGACAAGAAATATGTCAAAAAGGTGACAAAATAGATGCCAAAAGAGTAAATTAATAGCCAAGAATAGTTACAAAACTGGGATCAACATGCTCCAAAACCTGTTTCCACTCCAAGGAATGGTTGCAACCGCACACCTTCCCCCACCTGCTCCTGCAACACCCATCGCAGCTCCACATACAGAGACTGATATCCATCACTTGATGACACTATCAAATAAAGAGGTGAACCTCTACACTAGATGTAAACAGTATGGTTCCACCATAAAAATCGTTGACCCATCAGGGGTGTCCACCACCAGCACTGCCAGCATGCCCCTCCACCTTCTTACACCCCCCATTGATGGGGTGACCAAAGGTCCACGATTCCCCATGCAGCGTATTACCAACAACACCAATGCTAGACCTTCCTTGAATTACAGCATCATTGACGACTTGGCTCAGTTACCTACAACCATGTCTGCTCTCGAGGTGCTCAAAACGTGCCCGCCGTAGTGGAAAGTGTTGTTATCTACACTAGGTTCTATGGATACCTCCAATTATAGATTGATCACATTTGATTTGGATCAAGGAGATCCAAGAATTCCATCCACCATCACCTTCTAGATTCCAGCCTCAATTCAGAATTTGGTCATACATAGATGCATCATCGATGAAGGGGCATCCACCTACATCATGTCGACATTTTTCTGTAGAAACTCGGGTCCCCTACCCTCCAACCATCCACCACTGCCCTTCACGCTTATGATGGTTGCTCCACTAAATTCTAGGGAATTCTTCTGAATGTCCCTATATAATTAGCATGTAAGTCGATTTTGATTGACATAAAGGTTGTCAATGCTCATATTGATTATAGCCTCCTTCTCGAACGTAGTTACATGTATGCCATGAGAGTTGTGGCATCCATCATATTTCGCCTTATGATGTTCCCTCATGATGGGAAGATCATGACGGTGGACCAATTAACTTACTACAATCCGCAGGGTCCGGCCACACTAGACCATGTCATCCCTATCGGTAATACCTCCATCGATAGCATAGCCATCCCTTTCTTGTTGGTCATAGGACTGAGGTTGTTCATCGACACATCTATGATGGCTTCCTTCCCATATTTACCTTTTCCACCAGAGTCAAACGACACAATAGATTTGTGCACTCTTTCATCCAACACCATTCCGCCCACACCACAACCACAACTACAACCTCAAATGCAACCACTGGGGAATTATTGGGGCTCACTACCAATCCATACAATTTCCTTCCTCTTCCCATCGTTTAGCATCGTGATTAAGGCTATGATGGCTACTTTAAATTTAGCAAACTTTGTGCTGGGGATTCTTGTGTGGTACCTTGAACCACCCACCCCACCTCCGATGCCCTAGGTTGTGCTGAAACATGTTCAACCTATTGAGACGACGTCATGCCCCCCTCCTAGCCCACCAAAAACACCTCCTGCTACTACACTAGCCCCACCTCCTCCAAAGAGGACTCAGGGAAAAACCACCAAAGTAGTTGTTGAGACTCGGCTAACCCCACCTTGCGCTTTGTGTGATGTCCATGGACATGCAACCCAGAATCACCCAGAGATACCTATCCTATGCATGCACATAGATTCCATGGATACAATCAAAGGCCTTCCAGTAGTCAACATCTCAACTCCACCAACGGCCAAGAATAATTCTTTAAGGACCAACCATTCGTGCATGATTTGCGGTATATACAGCCATTATTTGCACCATTTCCTAAATTTGGTCGAGTATCGGTCTTTCCTTCATGATATTCAGAAGCACTCTCATGAGTCTGAGATCACTTTCATTGAGGAGATTCACCCGCTAGTTTCTTCCTGAAACACCACAACCATTTACATGGTGTCCAGCTCCATTAACCCTTCCATCTCTGCAACCATCGACAATCCCTTGAATCTATACAATCATTGTTTTAGCAACAACGAGGAGATACTTGAATCCTTTTCTACTCATTAATACTCATGGGATGACATGCACCATCGCTCGTTCTTCATCCCTAGGGAACCTATGTCAACATCAAATCAATATTCAGTAGAGACCAAGGATTTCATCCATGGCAAGGTGGATTGGTTAAAAAACCCCATCATGACTCATGATGCCTTTGAAGAAGGAAATATGGCCAACATTTCACCCACAATTAAGGTCAATATCTCAACCAGCCCATAGGTTGTTGAAGAAATCACACTCAGAGCATCATGATCCCCTAAGGAAGTTGCATCTTACAAAGCACTTTTTCAGGAGTTTTTGTGATGTCTTTCCTTGGTCCTACACTGAGATGCCTAGATTGGATCCATCCATTATGGAACATCACATTGATGCATGGCTTGATGTGGAACCTCTACCTTATAAATAATGGCCCATTAACCCTTCAAAGGCTACTGCGATCAAGGCCAAGATTAAGAAGCTATGCACAGTAGGATTTATTTATCCCATTGTAAATAAAAAACAGGGTACCATCCATGTTCTTAAGTTTCGAATCCTATTCTTGTGAATAAAAAATAGGGTACCATCCATGTCTATAAATATTTCCATGATTTGAATTTGGCATGTTGCAAGGACAACTTCCTAACTCCTTTTATTGGCCAAATCATTGACGCATGTGCCGGACATGAGGTATTTTACTTCATGGATGGTTTCTCCAGATACAACCAAATTCAGATCCGGAAGGAAGATCGATTCAAGACTGCGTTTACAACCCCTTGGGGAACATTTTCATATCAAGTGATGCCCTTTGGACTCAAAAACATTGGAGCCACTTTCCAGCGCGCCATGACATACTACTTCCACAACCTTGTCATTATCGTACTGGTCTATCTAGACGACCTCATCGCTCACTCACGGAAGCGTTCACAACACTTAGACAACTTGCAGAAAGTCTTCCTGCTATGTCACAAGTACAAAGTCCACTTGAACCCCCTCAAGTGTCTTATTTGTGTCCCAGCAAGTTGTATTCTCGAGTTCATCGTTTCCCACAAAGGGATTGCAGTCAACCCTCTTAAAGTTCAAGCCATTCTCAACCTACCCTCACCATGGAATTTGTGCCAATTGCAAAGCCTCCAAGGCAAGGCCAACTTACTTCATTGCTTTATACCAGAATATGCGACAAAATCCCACAATTATTGTGTCTACTTCATACCAACATTCCATTTGTTTGGGATCAGCATGCGCAAGATGTGTTTGATGCATTAAAGCAAGCTCTAAATTCTGCCTTGTTACTATCTGCACCTGACTTCACCAAGGACTTCATCCTCTATGTGTCGACCTCTGAAAACGCCATCACTGGAGTTTTGGTCCAGGAAGATGATGCTCATCAAGAGCATGTGCTTTACTACATTAGTCAAAAGCTGACCTATCCCCTATTACGATATTCAACTGAACAAAATATGGCCCTCACCATTGTATTCTCACTCCAAAAGTTGCACCATTACATTATCGCAAACTATACGCAAGTAGTGTTTGATTCCAACTCAATGCGGTACCTCTTGAGTCTTCACCTCCTACAAGGTCATGCGGCCAAGTGGATTGTCTTCCTCCAGGAGTTTGACTTGGAATTCATTGTCCCAAAAAGCACCAAAGCTTTGGCGCTAGCTGTACTAATGACAGACCTTCCCTCATTTTCTGCACCACCACCGATGACGATCAACCTTTCTAATGAATTCTTATTTGTCACTTCCATGGAAGATCCTTGATATGGGGAAATTCTCATGTACTTGCACACCCAAAATTTCGAGGCTCACCTAAGCCGCGAAGATAGATGACACATATGACACCAAGATTCTCACCATCTCCTTATTGGGGATCCTTTGTACCATCGGGGCATCAATACCATATTACGCCATTTCCTCACCCAAAATTAGGTTGAACAGGTCCTCAATGACTATCATAGTGGAGCTTGCGGTGGACACCTCTCTATTTTGGAGACTGCTTAGAATATTCTACGTTCCAGCTATTTGTTGCCTTTAATTTTCACTGATTGCATCGAGGTAGTTAAACACTACCATAGATGTCAACTCTTTGCTCCCAAAGTAAGGACTCCCCCCGCTCCTTTACATCTCATAGTCATAGTTAGTCCCTTATGCAAGTGGGTGATCAATTTCATAACAATTAATCCTCCCTCATCCGGTGGCCATAAATACATTATTATGGATGTTGATTATTTCACTAAATGGGCCACGGCCATTCCCACATTCAATTGCAAAGCAGACATAGCGACGTGTTTTTTCTTCAACAATGTAATTTTACATTTTGTTGTTCCCCAACAAATAGTCTCAGACCACAATATCCATTTTGAAGACGTTGTTTGGACAGAACTTGCAACCATGTTGAAATTTGAGCACCAGTACTCATCCTACTACTACCCTCAAGGAAATGGGCAAGTTGAAGCTGGTAACAAAATCATTAAAACCATGCTCCAGTGGATGGTAGAAAACCACAAAAATAACTAGCACCATATGTTATTTTCTTCCCCATGGGCCTACCGCACATCCACGAAGAATGCCATTCACCCCTTTCCATTTGGTTCATGGTGTTGAATCAACACTTCCCATTAAGTTTCAAATCCCATCGCTCCACCTCGCCCTAGAATTCCTTCCTGACACTTATCCTCTAGAAGAACACCTCCTCCAGCTACTTGAACAAACCAATGAGGACCATCGTGCTACTCTCCAATCCATAGAAGCAACCAAAACCCAATCGAAGTCACATTTTGAAACCCGTGTTCACCCTCGCACCTTTAGCGAAGGTGATCTGGTCCTCATCCATGACCAAGCCAACGACAAGTTAGGAAAAGGGAATTTTGAGTCCATGTGGAACGGCCCTTATGTCATCCACTGCTGCCTTCGAAAGGGGGCATATAGTTTAGATGACTCAGATGGCCGCCTCTTAGAAAATCCCTGCAGTAGGCTATACCTCAAGAGGTTCTATGCCTAAGGTCACCACCATGAGTCACTTGTATTATGTTTTTCCTTTTTTGTTTTACATCGTTCTTAACATGAGTCTTACACTTTGCTTCCTTGACTACTCCAGATGGATCCTACCTCATGTTGCTACACTGGATTTGCTGATGGAGCAAGTAGATGGTCTCCAAATTTCACCTCGGATGCGTGGGTTATCTATTCCCTGTCACATGAGTTGATCCACATTGACAGAATGTGTGTTGGCATTTCTACCAACAACCAAGATGAGTTTTATGGTGTCACTAGCCTCTTGGTCGCTACCCTCTAGTTGGGTATCCATCACCTTGATGTCTTCTTAGACTCCCAATGTCTTGTCCCCCAGTTGAATAATTGCTACCGGGTACGCGATCCTTTCCTCTTTGGAAATTTTATCTGCACTAAACAATTGGTTAGAAATTTTGAATCCATCGCATTCATACATGTTCCCATAAACCTCAATATTGTAGCAGACCAAATGGCTATCAATGTTCTATAATGGCATATTCATCACCGCATATAGGAAGTCAAGAAATTGCATCATGCATAATCATATAAAAACATGCATACATGTGTAACATACATCGTCTAGGCATTTTCATCATCATCATAACAAGACTCACATAAAAAACCATAAAAAAGTGCATCCATGTGCATCAAAATATATCTATATATATATATATATATATATATATATATATATATATATATATAATGTCAATGGTGTTCAGTACAAAATGAGAAGCTCCACAAGATTTCTTAGCCGAGCATACATAAACAAAAATCCTAAGTGCACCACCACACTAGGGGTAGCTACACTAGCTGCTAATCAAATTCAGACTCATCACCCTAGTCCTCTGTTATACCAAAATCCTGTCACCATCATGTGATAAGACATTTGACATACCTACTTGCCCTGAATCCAAGTTCCTGGAGTGGAAACTAAATGGTTTTTTCATCAATCTGTCATACAAATTCCCAGCGCCGTGCATGCCCCTTTATCCAGGAGAGGTACCCCTGCTCACACCTCCTTTCATCGGTTGTCCACAAGTGGTGCCACCGCCCATTGCCCTTGGTCCATAGGCGGTTATTAATAGAACTGCTCTATCATAGAAGGAGAAGCGTGGTACCCTGGGTAAAAAGGGAAAAAGAGAAGTTTCTCGAGGCTTCTAGATGATAAACCTCATGTACTGCCTTATCCCTACTGTTGTGGGTTGGTTGAGCTCTAGATCCCTCATCCTAGGCTCTTAGAGGCCACCTCACCCACTAATTTCTCAACCATCTCTATCCATTAAAGCCCTATAAATATGAGCTCATAGCCATGGTTGAGGGGAGAACATTTGAAGGTATTGTTATGCTATTGGATTTATTCTTGGCCCAAGATCATTTGGAGAGAGCATAGAGAGCTAGAGTCGGAGCTTTTGGGGATGAAGAGCTGGTTTCATGGAGATGCATGTCAACACTAAGGCTTGGTTGTAAACTTCTTCATATTTCTAATGCAAGTTGATTTCTGTCCCACATATGATGTTGTTGTTGTGATTTCACATATATATGTTGCTAGATTCCTTAGTCACTAGCATAGATTAGTAGATCATATTCTGGTTGATTTGATTCATTTCATGTTGAGCTTTTTTGCAGGTACATAGGTGAACTGTCAAAGCCTTGTATTCTAGATATCTACAGCGTCTAGGGAGATTCTTCAACCTCTATCCTCTATTTGTTCTGGATCTGAACCATTTAGACCAGTGGAACACCTTGCTGTCTGCAGGAGGTGAAATATTCCAGCTAACATCCTCTGAATCCGTCTCCTCCTCTGATTCCTCATCCTCACTAGATCTTTCCTTGTCCTCCATTGGCACAACCCCTCGAGCCGCTTCCTGAACATACTCCATCGCGACTATGATCATCTTCATCATAGGAATCGACTCGCAAGGAGCACGGTAACAAGAAGTAATCAGATCATCATCCAAATTTTTCCAACCATCATCGGTCACACCATCCAGCATACGCTCAATATCACGATGGAGCAACCGCAAGGTCCTCTAGGGCCTAGAAGCAGGTGGATCCACCCCATCCACTCTCCCCCTCCGTCGCTCATAACAAACGGGAGCTCATGGTTCAACATCTGCATATACATATGGTACATCATCAGTATCTATCGTAAATATCAAACTGACCATCACTAAGCTAGTGTACTATATATGAATGTAAAACACAAAAACATAATGTCTACATACCATCTGGTCCCCAGGCCTATCCTAGAGGTTGAGGAAACTTGAGGTCTCCCTTGTAGTCCATACCTACGTATGGGTAGTCCTCAATGAGACTGGCAGCTAACTCCATTGTGTGAGTAGCTCTCAAGGAAAGAAATGGACCACCAATCCACCTCCCTCATGAACCATCATCTTGCTCCATCGATGCATCCAAGGCTCTTGAGGCCCAACATCCCGCACTTCTAAGTGCGGTCGAAGGGTCAGCAACCTCTCAAAGAAGGAGCACAAAAATGAATGGAAACATAAATCCCCTCCCACAGTCCTAGCATGTTTCAATGCACACCAAACCACATTCAGATACATCTGGGCCCACCCATAGTAGGTTCCTTCCATCACACGCTCCACAATCTGGATCTGCCCCCTGGAGATCTTGTGTGTCCCAGATGACCCCAAGATCTATAGCACCATCATTGTGACCACCCAATTTGGGAGACTCTTAATGTCGCATATCAAAATATATGGCCCATGCACATAAGCATAGGCATAGCAGTGCCTCTCACAAAGATCATCCAAATTCTCCCCATGTGAGAGCTTTGGCGTTGTATCACCAATCACTCCTAGCATCAGGAGCCCCATCAAAAAGTACACATCCTGCAGCGTAATATCAAGATGTTTCCCCTGAACAATGAAGCACTCTACCCTAACATCCCAAAAACCCACCAAATTCTCTAATAGAAGTCTCAAGGTCCGCATCGGGGGAACCTGCATGAACTTGAGCAATTCACTCCAGGCTAGCATATCCTGCACACCCACATTCCTCATGGCCTTCCTCCGTAAGTCCTTACAATCCCACTCCCTCCACATAGGTTGAGCCATCCTACACAACAAACACATTTCTGTCAGGCATAGTCTCACACACAAAAAACTAATCCCAAGGATGAAGTCACAACTTTTCATCCAATTTGTGCGACCCAAGTTGCACTTAATGCCTGAACAACGGTGACTCAGTCGCAATTTTTGGATGAACAGCTGTGAACTAGGTCATGCCTGTCCCCTTGACAAGTGCGACTGGGTCACAACTTTTTTTCCAAAAAGAGCGACCCAGGTTGCAACTTTTTCCTCGAAAAGTGCGACCCGACCCGAAAAACCCTTTCAGTTCGGCATAGGCCCCTGGGTGAGAAAACCATGAAACTAAACCACTAAAAAAGATCATTTTGGTGTGTACTCTTACCTGCAAGTCACAAATCAGAAAACCACCAATCAGAATGAAAGAAATCAGCAAAAGAAGTCTGGGGTCCTCCACCTTAACTCAGCACTGAACAGTAACAATGACACATGTCATGTGGTCCCCGCTATTTATAAGCCTCATTGGGTGTTTTTCTTTCAAGCACTACAGATCCATCTGGAGTCTGTTTGGGACGCCGTTTGCACCGTCAAGTTCAGTTTCTGTCCTCTATCTTTTGATGAGACCCTTGTCTCACACTTTCACAATGAATTTTTGGTCCAATCCTTGGAAGCCACCTTGATTTGTGTACCACCATGCAAGTCTTCATTATGGAGTTTCTGTTAAGCTCTTTTCTGACTCCTAAACAAATAAAAAAATCACCAAGCTCACTTGCTTCCTTTTATGCTCGTTAAATTATTTGAAATGGAATCTACATAGTCTCGTTTACCTCCTTTTGTGAACTATGTAGACTACCATAAGAAAAGGACCACCTTAGCACACTCAAGCCAGGAATGTTTCCCTTTGCATCCTTTTATCCTTTCTTGGGCATTGGGACCAAACTTTACCAAAAAGCTCATCATGGGTTTTCTTTAAGCTCTTTTCAAGCCTTCTCATTAAGAAAATACTACTGAGCAAACCTGGTTTCATTCATGCTCATAAAATTATATGAATGACCATCCATTCAGTGTAAGTTTAACCTTTTCTGGCCTTCTTGGACTACCAACGGTAAAGAATTCTACTATCCCCCAAAAAGGGTGGGCGAGCTCTTCTATGTACACTTTTATCCTTTTTCAGACACAAGAGACTATCAACTAAAAATAGATCCCACTGGAGTCTTCTTCATGTTTTTCAGACTCTCTAAAATTGAAAACACCATCGAGCATTTACTTTCTTGGGCTCACTAAAAATCCATGAGATTGTGTCATAACGGTGCCTTTAAGTTCCACCCAATATATTACAGTTCGACAACATTCCCCCATTGGGTCTCCTTTTTTTAGAGTATTCTATGATGAGTTTTCTATGGATCCCATGGATATCAATAATCCAAGTTACCTCCCTGAGTATTTCCCATTTGCAGTTACATTCCCGGTATTACAACTATGATCCCTCTCCCATGAGTCAATTTCATTTGCTTCTAGGTAAGCCTTGCTATCATTCCTATGAGAAAAGGAGGTTTGAGTCTCCCATGCTCCCCCTGCCCTATTCCCCCATTCAGTGTGTCAGTCCCCATATTGTACCACATCTTTGGTTATCCCCCTCGTGCTTTTGGTCAAGGAAACTTTATTTCCTTAGTCAGTCGTAGGTCTCCCTCTGTCAACGACAACACATCTATTCCATAGGATAGACCTAGAGGTCCCTGTATCTTGGTTTCATTAACCTTATTGACGAGTTCCTTGGACCACTTTGAGAGGATTCATTAGTGCCTCTCGGGATGGTTGTGTCTCACGTGCTCGACTTCAGTTACATCATCGCACTGTTGAGATTTGTATAGGGTATTGGTCTATGCATTATTTGGTTGAATACCCTGGTTGTCACCTAACTCTAGCACATTGGTGAGTCTATCGAGGGACCCAGATAGGTTCATATCCCTTGTGATTTCTGGGTTGCATTGGAAATAGTGTTTAGAATCCCCCAGAGCAGTGCTTATGTATAGATTCATAATTTATGTGGCATATTGTACCACAGAGACTCTGACTCTCCATCAGTGAGTCCCTACAGTTATGTAAACTTCCAGATCCACTAGGTCATCAGTTGTGAAGATATCGCATTCCATGAGAATTCCATGGGTCTAATGTATTAGTTCTTCAAATCATTATTGTATTCAGCCTCTCATTGAGGCCACCATCATGTAACAACAGTTGTATATGATCGACTCCTATATTTTGGAGCCTTCATCCCATTATTTATTCTTTTGGCATTGTTACGAGAATGGGTATGCCCGTCTCATCCATATACATGTCACATATTATTTGTATCACACCCAGTGTTGGGAACCAATATTAATACAAAAAACAAAAGCCATTGTGTCTTGATCAAGGAAGCGTCACTTATTCGCATGTCTCTCCACTATCCCCG
Source organism: Pseudotsuga menziesii (assembly GCA_001517045.1). NCBI lineage: Eukaryota > Viridiplantae > Streptophyta > Pinopsida > Pinales > Pinaceae > Pseudotsuga > Pseudotsuga menziesii. Next base: position 56,284 of record LPNX010815334.1, on the reverse strand, counting down.
TGATCCTATGATGTATGTCAGCAATACAATGAGTTCTTTCCCTCACACATCAAGGGGCAATCTGTTAACACAAAAAATTGTTCAACTAGCTCTACATAGCCTAAACTATATATAGACATCATTTCCCTATCACTTTTCCCTCATTTTCAACCTCCACTCCTAATGGTTTAACCTTATTCTCTCTCAAAAAGCTCAAAAAACATTAAAAAGAGCCTAAAGCCCCATAAAAGGGGTCAAAGACCCAAAAAAGAGCTAAAACACAAAAAAGGGGCTAAAAACCCTAAATAGGGTTCCAAAACCCTAAAAGAGAGATAAGGCCAAAAAATCATTATAAAAATAGGGTGGAGGTCCCCATCAACAATATTCTTATGCCCTTTTTTAATTTTTCAAATCAGTGAGTACGTTAAGAACCCACTCTTCTCAAAATACTCACACCATCCAACCATCATTTTATTTCCATGCCATTCCCCATCATATACGTTGATGCATCCTCCATACCATTCAACCTATCAAGAGGCTGCCCAATGTTTCAATTAAGAAGACTTGGAAACACCTCCCAATGGCAATAACTGACTTCAAGAGTCACTTACACTCACAACTGCTCCTTGGTAATTCCCTAAGTTTGGCCACTATGGTTATCTTGTTTCAAGTGTGGATCAACAGCTTGGCCTAGGTGGTATATTGTTGTCTCCCTAACAACAAGGTGACTTCCTCATAGGGGAGAGCAGGGTAGTTGTACCTCATATTTTATCTCCTTGGTCTCGGTACACTTTCAATCTGAGATCTCTTTGAACACTTGCCAATAGCATGATTTAAAAGAACCCTAAAAGTGTAGAAATTCAGGCCAGCAATAGATTAATTTTACCCACAACAATTATCAATTGATCATGCAAAATCACTGACAATGGAGACTGAATATGGAGTTGTAACACAAAATTATATTAACTGAGTGTACAATAGCCAACCCTATAATAACATAGGTTTCTGAATATATAGAATACATCAAGAGATCGAATGCATAAGGAGGAATCCAAAACTAGCATAAAGCAGGCTTACCCAAAATAGGCAAATCCCCCATAGGTGTAAAAAGCTGATCCCAAATCTGTCATGAGGCTCACGAATTGGAAAGGGCACATGGGCAAGCTAATGAGTGATGAAATGGCATCTCATACATTCTTTTGCATGGAGGAAAGAGTGGAGGATGAAATGGGCAAAAAAAAAGTTCACCTCACCTAGTCTTGCTTTCCTATGTGCCTTAAAACACTGAAAAAGCAGTCAATAAAGCAGAAAAAGTAGAAGGGCACCTAGGAGGCCAGGAATAAAACAGATTTGATTCCTAAGGCTTTCCCAAGCACTACATGAGTCAAATATGGAAATTTTGACCTCTATGGATAGGCAATTAGCAACTTGCACATGGTGGGACTCATGAACTAGGAAAATAAGACAAAAATAAATGAATTAATGTCTAAGTGGGTAATACTATGGGTTTGATTATTCTAACAAAAAGAAAACAATGCCATTTTTCAAAATTATGCCTTATGAAACTAGATTGGTGGGTGTTGTTTGGATGCCTAGCCCAATCAATCCTACCAAACTAAAAAAAATTGTGACCTCTTGTCAATTATTTTAGTTGGTTATCATTTATAATGGTTTCTTGTTAAGGATTTTGTAATGAATTTAAATGAGTCTAAGGAAGGTATTTCACAATTCCCTTCCTTTTTTATTCACTCGGAGTGAAAGAGTCTTTAGGTCCATTAATGTGTGCAAGAGGGAAAACACAAGTGATGAAAAAAAATAGTATTTTTGCAATTAAGTAAAGTGCTCAAAACAAGCCTAATGGAAATTATAACTTGATCTCTAAACAAACTAATGATGCTTAAAAAATTAAATTATAATTGTGCAATGGAGGTATTTCACCCTTCACTCCCTTTTCTGATTCACATAAATCATGAATAACATACTTGGGGAAGTGAGGGTATTTAGGTCCTTGTTTGTGTGCAAAAAGTGGATTCTACACTACTTGATTTAAAGATGTTAAAGTAAAATCAAATGACCATAAGATATATAGAATCCTTGGTTGTGGAATTTTGTTAAAATGTGTGTATACTGCATCTATCGAAGATATAAACACGTTGTCAATGCACCAGAGACGCCAGAGAGGCCGAATTTATGGGATGAGAGGGTGATCCTACCCATAGTTAGCATGTTGTTGAAATTCAAAAAATTCTAGTAGTTTGACTGCTTCGACATGTTCAGTATTGGCCTCAACACAACCGACCTTGACAACCTCGACAGGTTTCACGCTTGACATACAGCATATTGACATGCCTTGTCAGCACTGAAAACTAATGAACATCGACAAATTGTCTTAGCATTCTATATAAACTACATTATTGTAACAAAAAAACAACCTTGATGGAGAAGAGGTAATATAGAAATTGGTTCGAATTCTTTCATTTTTGTTTGTGCGCATACTTTCTATTGATATAGTGTATTTCCTAGTTTACTTGTTCTTTTTCTATGCTTCTGCAATAATAGTGCTTGACTCAATCAGTCAACTATTGTCCTCAGTGTGCACTTGGGAATGACCTGGATCATTGGTATCAGAGCTTGATCTTGATCAGATCTTAAGTTACATCGTCACTTCCATCGAAGTTATTTAACTTATTTATGTTCAAAAATGCTCACAAACTCAGCAACACAAGCAGACACTTCCTTCAACTTTAGAAAAGATGGTCGAAGAAGAAGACAATAGACATGTAACTAATGAGATAGAGAAACTCATAGAAAATCCACTGGCTCTCCAGTGAACCGAAATGTTTGCCTAGTTCAGCGAGACTCTTCTGATTCACTTAGAACTCTAAGGAATCCTCGACGCGACCTCATTCCGATAAAATCAGCCCCTTCAAAGTGCAAAATGAATCTAGACATACCAAATCTTAAAGGCAAGATTGGCATGGAACCCATTGACAATTGGGTACAACAACTAGAATCTTACTACTCCATGAATCAACTCTCTGAAGAGGAAAATATCACCATTGCATCCTTGAATATCTCAACCTATGTACATTGCTGGTGGAAGAATCTATCGACAAAAATGAAAAAATAAGGTGACCCCATAAAAACATGGGTAAAAATTGTCGAATACGTCTGAAAGGAGTTCTACCCTCCCAAGTATCTTGAACAACATTATAAGAAGTCGCAGTAGCTAAGGCAATGGAAATACCAATTCGTGTAGAGTTACACCGATGAGTTCAATCAACTCATGGCTAGACTTTGCATCCAAGAAGAAGAAAAATTGCTTGTCATGAAGTACATCAACGGATCATCCCTGTACATTCAGCAAGAGATACATTATCTAGTTGTCAGTATGCTTGTGGATGCATTTGATTACGCCGAAAATCTTGAAGATAAACAAAAAGGAAAAGCATGTTTTGCGAACAAGCCAACAGGTCAAACATCCGACAAGAAGTCATCAGTCAACTCCGACAAGTCAAATCACCCTTCTCAGATGACTCCACCAAAGCCTAATTATCACAAGAATAACTTTCAGAAAGGTAAGAAGGATCATAGCAAACAAGATCCTACCGAGAAATGGTGTGATTGTCACAATTCAGCCTGGCATGATACGTCAGAATGCAAATCTTGGAAGACATTTTTGGAAAAAATGTTGACCTCCAACTTTTCCGAAAAAACCCTGGTAGAATCTAACCTAGATGCATCAACCCTATTGGCTTTGAATTCAACCACTCCGACAGCCTTGACTCTTGTCGATGAGGAGGAATGAGAATGCATGTTCCATACACGGATATGGGTTCAAAAAAATCCATTACATCTAATCGTGGATAATGGTAGTCAAAATAAATTCGTTTCTGAAGATCTTATGAAGAAACTTGGTCTTGTCACCACTCCACATCCTTGGCCTTAAAATATCGGTTGGATGAAGGATGGATAGGAGCTGAGGATCACATGCTAATGCAGACTCGCCTACTTCATTAAGCCTTTTGAATATGAAGTGCTATGTGACATGGCACCACTTTCTATAGTCGACGCCTTGTTTGGAAAACCTTACTGGTGGGATCAAAATAGTACATATTAGTCATAGCCTCAAAAGGTGATTGTCAAAATTCAGAATCAATATTACGGCACACCGGAGCGACAACCCACATCAACGGTTTCTATGATAACTGTGAAACAAGAAAAGAAGACTATCAACCATGCCCAGAAGTTTGCACTAATTATGATAAAGCCTCACCATTCCACAAAGACTGCAACAACAAGTCGACTCACCGACTAGTGCAGATCTCAACAATAGAAATAGATCAATCACATTCTTTTGGAATATTGGAACATATTTCAAGATTCAAATGAAGTACCTCAACATTGTCAGGTAAAACACTCCATTGAACATGTTCATGGTTCTTCCTTACCTAATGTATTTGTTTACAGAAGATCCATTCTTGAGAACGAAGATATTCATAGTCAAATCCAGGATTTGATCGACAAGGGTCATATCTGCCCCAACTCCTCTCCTTGTGGAATTCCAGTCATCCTAGTTCCAAAGAAATACTGGACTTGGTGCATGTGCATTCATTATCAGGCTCTCAACAATATTTTGGTAAAGAACATATACCCTCTTCCAAGGATAGATGAACTCATCGATAGTCTAAAAGGTGCTAAGTTCTTTATGAAAATCAACCTTAAGTCAGGATATCATCAAACTCCGATCGAGTCCATTGATGTATGGAAAACAACTTTCAAGACTAAGGAAGGATTATTTGAATCGTTAACAGGCCTTTCGTCTTAACCAATTCACCTACAACCTTCATGAGATATATGGATGACCTTCTATGACTCTTCATCGGCAAGTGTGTCATTGTCTATCTCAACGATATCTTGATTTTCAGTCGATCATGAGAAGAACATGCCATACAACTTCGACAAGTATTTAACACTCTCTAACAACATCGATTATATCTGAACATGAACAAATGCTCATTTGCGATGACCAACATAAAATATTTGGGGTATGTAATTGACTTTGCAGGCATTCATGTCAGCCCAAAAAAAGTGCAGATCCTCAAATATTGGCTCATTCCTCAAAACATTCATGAACTAAGAAGTTTTCTTGGTCTAGTGAATTTCTACCGACGGTTCATACTTGGCTTCAGTAACATCACATGGCCTTTGAATCAGTTAACTAAAGGAAATGGGAAAATTGTCTTCAAATGGACACCACACAATAACAAACTTTTGAACAAATCAAAAACAAGCTTTGTACTACACCAATACTTCTGTTACCTGATTTACATTAGCCTTTTGAGATTGAGATGGATGCATCAGATTATGCCCTCGATTTCAGTCGAATCACCCAGTCAAGTTTCATTCTAAAACTTTCAATGACATAGTTTGAAGGTATTTGATGTATGAAAAAGAACTATATGCCATTGTGTAAGCTCTTAAGCAATGGAGACACCGCATTCTTGGCAAGGAAACAATCATCCTCACTTACCATAAAACTTTGCAGTTCACTCCATCCCGATCGAAACTACAGACAACTCGACAACTCAAGTGGATTAATTACATGCAGCAATTTCAGTTAGTAACTAAATATCAGAAAGGAAAATCCAATGCCACAACCAATTGTCTCAACCAACCACCCATTACTCTATTATCTAAAGTGATGAGTATGCAAGGCTATGACACCACTACTTGGCCAAAATTATATTCGGTATACTACAACTTCTCTACAATTTATTGACAGCTTCATGTCGACATGATGTCTACTAGCAACTACTTTCTGAAGGACACCTTGTTATACAAGCTTGGACAGCTTTTTGTACTAACTGATGAGCACCGCTAGAAGATCATTTGGGATGGGCACTACAGCAAGACTGCAGGACATTTTGGAGTTGGAAAAACACTTGTTATTCTCCAGAATTATTTTTACTGGACTTCACTTAAATATGTCATTAATAAGTACATTCAATCGTGCATGGTTTTTTCCATTTCTAAACCATCGAATTGCCGAAAAGGACTATACACACCCCTTCCAGTTCTTAGTGGACAATGGGAATCTTTTTATATGGACTACTTGACGGTATATCGTACTACCAAACATCATCTTGACACAATCTTAGTAGTAGTCGATAGATTTTCTAAGATGGTTATACTTATACCATGCAAGAAGACTATGACAGCACAACAGACTGGTCGGATCTTCTTCGAACATGTTTGGAAGCATTATGGCCTCCCAATGACCATTATCTCCGACAGAGATGCTATATTTGTTAGCACCTTTTGGAAAACTCTCTGGAAACATCTTGACACGATACTTTCTTTATCGACATCCTTCCATCTGCAGACAGACGGAAAAACGGAAGTCATAAATCACTTTCTAGTACAACTTCTTCGCATGTACAACCATAAGCATCATCGAACATGGGATGACAGCCTTCCATACATATAGCATAGATACAATCATGCTCAACACAGTTCTATGAGAAATATTCCATTTGAGATATGTTATGGATTTCAACCCTTAGCACCCATCGACTTCATCAGTTCCTCAACACAGTCGAATGATACCGAATTCGAAGGATGAGAAGTTGAGAAAGCATTAAAGTTCGTAGATCAAATATACAACATCCAGAAGCAATCACAGGAAATGTTGTAGTGATATAATGCAAAATATAAGACTTGACATGACAAAAATCGTATTCCTCATTCATTCCAAATTGGGGATCAGGTCTGGTTACATCTAAAGAAGGAGCGCTTCACTATCCCATACAGAAAGTTGAAACCTTTTGGATATGGTCCCTACAGTATCCTTAAATAGATTGGAGAAAATGATTTTCATCTGGATATTCCTACATGCCTTGTTATGCATCTAGTATTCAATGTATATCTACTTTTACCATACCATGCACCATTGTTGAAACAGAATGAATTATGTACAGTGGAGCATAAATACATGCATCCAGATGTTTAGTAACCTCTTGTTTGTGACACCATTGTGGGACAACACATACACCATATAAGGAAGAACTCCATACCCCCGTTTCAAGTGGTTAAAGATGGACAACTCCCCACATAAGGAAAATGGTACTCTGCTACTGAAGTAGCCAACAAGTTTCCTCACTTGAACGAATACACAATGGATACCATTGTTTCTTAAGGAAGGAGGAATGATCCTACCAGTTGTTGGCATATTGTTGAACTTCGACAGAGTATAGTACTTCGACTACTTCGACAAGTTCAATATCGACTTCGACAGGTTCAGTATCGACTTCGACAATTCTGAACCTCGACACAACCGACCTTGAAAACCTCGATAGGTTTCTGTTAAGAACCCATGTCAACCCCCCTCTTTATTTTGTTAGTGTATTTTGTCAGACGCATATGCTTTGTAAGTCGTCCCATTAGTATGTTGTATTATCCCACATTCATGGGGAGTAAGTAATAGTTGTTAAGTCATCCAGTTAATATGTTTCATTATCCCACATTCATGGGGAGTAATAGTTGTTTAGATTAGACTTAGTATATAAGTATGTGTTGAGGCTAATGAAAGCATCGAAGAGTTATTTTGTATTGAGCTTGCTCAAAGGACGTTGTCCCCTCGAAGTGGCCTATGATTAATAAAATATTTTATGTGATCCATAATTTCTGTTATATCGTGCATTCTCATTGTTTATTGCAGGAGGTTCTACACATCTGGTATCAGAGCACTTTCTTAGGCTCGTTGGATGGAATTTCTGGGATAAAAAAATTTTTGCAGTGCTTCCTGGCACTGTGAGCCTTACAGTTCTTCTTCTTGCAGCGGTATTGTTCATTCGGATCAGGGAATAAACCTGATCCACTTAACTATGGGAAGTACTTGGTCATAGCCCTAAAACTCATTGTGAGGAGTACCACAGGAACCCCAAAGTAGCTGGCCATTGAGAGGACCTGCCAAGCGAAAAGGGAAACGACCCCCACCAGATTGACTAGATTCCATCCGTGACGAAAACCAAAGACCTGTCGTTTTTGTCCAAGCGGTTAGCAGTTTTACCTACACCGTGAAGTGAGGGGTACTACCCCAATACTCAAGCCTGAGATAGCCTTGGTGGCCAAGTGACTACCTTTGAACCATATGGAATCCGAATATACCTGTGGTCCATATCTATTTATAGTTGATAACACGCAGAATTCCAGAATTGTCACAGATCATTTACTCAATTTCAAGTTGATAAAGCACAGCTTTCTAGCACCACCACAAATCAATAGCAAGTTGATAAATTTCTGTTTTTTAGCCATATCTTCCTTGATTTAGCTCTGTTTCCCTTGAAACTTCACTGCAAGCCCCATAATACCATTCCGCATATTCCTTCATTGAGGACCTTATCCCCAATTTCACTTCCTGATGGTCGAAATTCCACATTTGTCTATTTTCAGGGTTTGTCATAACTTCTCTGATTCTCACCCAATCGCCTTCAAATTTTTCCACGGTGTTCATTTTCCATTTCTGCTTCATTGTCCCTCTCTGACAAATTTTCCAATTCCTTCATTCCACCTCTAAAATTCACATTTTATGCTTCGTGTCCCTAAGAAAGTGTCCAAAACCCCGTCAAACCCCAATTCCCCCCCCCCCCCAAATTTTTCCCGAATCAAAAGTCTCCTTTTCTAAAACTCTTTCCATTTTTGTTTTTCTACCCATTACTTGGAAAAAAAAACTGCTTATGGTTGTCACCCGCGCCGAAGCAAATAAACAAATGGAAGAAGAACTTGCCACCATCAAGTCCAAACTCAAGGATCTAGATAAAAAAATTATTGGCCTCCATCTTCATCATTCACCCATGAACAACCACCGCCATCCTGAGTCTTCTGCAGACACTTGGTTCTCGTCGTCTAGCAACTTCTGCCGGCCGAAGCTAGATTTTCCTCACTTCAATGGTGATGATTCGACTGGATGGATTTATAGGGAGAACAATATTTCAGTCTGCATAACACTTTTGATGTCAATAAAGTCCCCATTGCATCCTTTCATTTGGAACATGAAGCACTTCAATGGTTCCGTTGGTACATCAAGGCTCATGCAAAGCCAAACTAGACAGATTTTTCAAACTCCTTTTGCAGCGATTTGGCCCTAGTGCTTTTGATGACTTCACAGGAGCACTCACCAAACTTCACCAAACTAGCACTATGTGGGAGTATCAACAAAATTTGAGAAACTATCCAATCGCACCGAGAGATTTCCTAATGCATTCTGCCTGAGTTGTTTTATCAGTGGTCTGAAGGATGCAATATGCTCTGAGGTTAAAATGTTCTACCCCAAAACAATGATGGAATCCCTCGGGTTGGCTAAGTTAGCAGAGGACAAGATCAGGGCTCAAAAACACTCTAAGTCCACTCTTTTTCCATTCAGACCTTTGGTTTCCCAAAGAACCCACAATCTGCCAGCTCCTAGAACCACTCCTATCAAGCATTTGTCTGAAGCAGAGATGTAGGAACATTAGGAAAAAGGGCTTTGTTATAATTGTGATGAGAAATTCACCCAGGGACATAGATGTGTTGAGCAAAAGCTCTATCTCTTGGATGTGGATTCTCCACCCGCACCTGAAATTTTTTATGATGCTTAGGATCCAGTAGATGATGATGGTGACATTCAACAACTTCCTGCTCCAGACAACCAACTAGAGATATCTCTCCATTCCTTAGCCAAAGTCACCACCCTACAAACCATGCGGGTCAGAGGGTTCTTCAAAAAACTCCCCCTTATAATACTCATTGATTCTAGTAGCACTCACAACTTCATTGACTTGAGGATCACCAAACAGGCAGATTGTTTTGTCCATCCTTGCTCCAACTTTGATGTCATGATTGCCAATGGGAGCACCTCACCTTACAAAGTGAATTGTCATAATGTGCGCATATCTATGGGGGATTATAACTTGTGCTTTGAAATTTTTTCCTTGCCCTTAGGCGGATGTGATGTGGTTTTGGGTGCTCAATGGTTACGCACACTTGAACCCATTTTATGGGATTTTGCTGAACTTTGGAGGCAGTTTTCAATCAATGGTACCAAACACACATTGCAGGGCTTACAACCATGGTCTCTTAGCCTCATCAGTTCACATTGAATGGAAAAGCTTCTTAAGAAAATTTCACATGGTGTCATCACTCAACTCCATTTCATTCAAATGCAACCTTCAACAGTCTCAACTACTCCATTGGATCTCCAACAAATTTTGGATCGATATGCATGTGTGTTTGTTGAGCCAGTGGGATTACCACCTTCCTGACCTAAGGACCATTGTATTCCACTCCTTCCTGGAAGCATCCCTCCCAACATCATGCCCTATCGCTACCCATTTCACCACAAGACAGAAATTGAGATGCTAGTTCGTGACTTACTGAAGCAAGGTGTTATTCGCCCTAACACTAGTTCCTTCTCTTCACCGGTCCTTCTAGTCTGGAAAAAATATGGGTCATGGTGCCTTTGCATCGACTTTCGAGCACTTAATCACATCACAATCAAGGATAAGTTTCCAATTCCCATTGTTGATGAGCTTCTGGATGAGCTCCATGGTGCTCATTTTTTCTCCAAGTTGGATCTTCGTTCAGGGTATCACCAAATTTGGGTCCATGCAGATGATATCCCTAAAATAGATTTCCACACACATGATGGCCATTATGAATTTGTGGTCATGCCATTTGTCCTCGCAAATGCTCCTTCCACATTCCAGGCATTGATGAATAAAATATTTTGGCCCTCTTGTCAAACTTCATTCTAGTCTTCTTTGATGATATCCTCATCTATAGTAAAACTTGGGCTGAGCGTCTCCAACATCTGGATCTTGTACTGCAACTTTTCTGTGATCATCATCTATGTGCCAAAAAATCTAAATGTGTTTTTGGGTATAAGGAAGTAGAGTATCTTGGGCATATTGTTTTAGCACAAGGGGTTCATGTCGATCCTGCCAAAATAGATACCATGAAAAATTGGCCACATCCTCAGACCTCAAAGAGCCTTCGTGGGGTTTTGGTACTTACTGGATACTACCGCAAGTTTGTTAAGGATTATGGGAAGATTGCAGCTCCATTAACAACTCTACTAAAAAAGGATGCTTTTGCATGGACACCTGTTGTTGAGTGTGCATTTAAGAAACTGAAACAAGCTATGTGTACCACACCTGTTCTAGCTATGTCTGGTTTTTCCAAGCCCTTAACTATTGAGAGTGATGCTTGCGACAGTGGACTTGGTGTTGTGCTCCTCCAAGACAAACATCCCATTTCGTTCACCAGCAAATCCCTAATTGGTAAGAATTTAGCCACCTCTACATATAAGAAGGAAATGATGTCTATTTTGCATGTCGTACAGAAGTGGCGTCCATACCTCTTAGGGAATCATTTATGCATCAAGACTGATCACTAGAGTTTGAAATATTTCCTGGAACAACGAGTCTCATCCCCAACACAACAAAAATGGGTTAGCAAACTCACGGTTTATGACTATGAGATCACTTACAAGAAGAGTAAGGACAATCTTGTGGCGGATTCTCTTTCCCACACATTTTATGACCATGCTTCTCTTTCAGCTATTTCTATGCCTATTCCAAATTAGTTACAATCTGTTCAGCAAGGCTATGTCAATGGTTCTTCCTTGTCTCAAATCATCCAACAGTTGGCCAGTAATCCTTCTCTTGTACCGCATTACTCTTGGGATGGTTCTTCTCTGAGATACAAGGGTTGCTTGGTGCTTCCCCAAAGCACATATCTTCACCAAGTTGCCTTCTATGAACTCCATGCTTCTCCAGCAGTAGGGCACTCTGGGTTCCTCAAAACGTATGAGTGTGCATGATGTAACTTCTTTTGGAAGGGAATGAAATGGGAAATTCAACAGATGGTTTCCGAATTTGATACCTTCCAGCACCACAAGGGTGAAACTATACTCCTCCCTGGCTTGCTCTAACCCTTTCCCATCCCTACAAGGATTTGGACAGATATTCCAATGGATTTCATCGAAGGGCTCCCTAAATTTAGAAGGAATACCGTAATCTTGGTTGTGTTTGATCGGCTCTACAAATATAGTCATTTTTTTTCTCTCAACCATCCATATACTGCTGCCTCATTCACACAATTTTTCATGAACCAGATATTCCGTCTTCATGGCATCCCTTCTTCCATTGTCTCAGACCATGACGCAACTTTCACAAGTCATTTTTGGACCGAACTCTTTCGCCTCACTGGAACCAAGATGAAAATGAGTTTAGGATATCACCCACAAATAGATGGTCAAACTGAAGTCACCAACAAGTGCTTGGAAACTTATCTTCCTTGCTTCACCTCTAAACAGCAACATCAATGGGAAAAGTGGCTCCCTTTCACTGAACAGTGGTATAATACTTCCTACCATACTGCATCTAAACTGACTCCATATGAAGTTGTTTATGGGCAGCCACCTCCAATGCTCCTTACATACACCCCCCATAGTTCACCATTTTAGGAAGTTGACATGGTTCTTTGAAACTGTGATCAGATTCTCCACATTCTGCGAGAGAATCTTCACATGGCAAGAAATCTCATGAAGCAACAAGCTTATCAACACCGTTTTGAGCGCACCTTTCAAATCAGTGATATGGTTTTTCTTCGTATGCATCCTTACAAGCAATCCTCCCTGAAACTCAAAGGGCATCAGAAGCTGGCTCCAAATTCCTATGGGCGATACAAAGTTCTTCAGAATATTGTGTTTGTTTCTTATAAAATGGAACTTCCTCCTTCTTCTCACATTCACCTAGTATTTCATGTCTCTTGTCTCAAGAAAGTGATTGGCAGCAACATTAGAGCACAAATTGTTTTACCAGAACTGGATACGGAAGGATCCATCATTTTAGAAGTGGAGGCCATCCTCAATAAGTGCACTCATCAAATTCGCTCTCATTCCATAACAGAGGTCTTAATTCAGTGGCACGGCCTGCAACCAAAGGATGCTACATGGGAACCACTCCTTCAAATTCAGCAGTAGTTTCCACATCTAAAGCTTTGAGGACAAAGCTTTTTCTAAGAGGGAGGGGATGTTAAGAACCCGTGTCAACCCCTATCTTTATTTTGTTAGTATATTTTGTCGGACGCATATGCTTTGTAAGTCATCCCATTAGTATGTTGTATTATCCCACATTCATGGGGAGTAAGTAATAGTTGTTAAGTCGTCCAGTTAATATGTTGCATTATCCCACATTCATGGGGAGTAATAGTTGTTTAGATTAGACTTAGTATATAAGTATGTGTTGAGGCTAATGAAAGCATCGAAAAAATATTTTGTATTGAGATTGCTCAAAGGAGGTTGCCCCTCGAAGTGGCCTACGATTAATAAAATATCTTCTATGATCCATAATTTCTGTTATATCGTGCATTCTCATTGTTTATTGCGGGAGGTTCTCCATAGTTTCATGCTTGACATACAGCATCTTGGCATTCCTTGTTGGCATCGACAATTGTCGAACATCGACAGAATGTCTTTGTCTTCCATTGATCTGTGACGATTGAACTTTCAAACCATTATAACTTCTTTTGTAATTGAACGTAATGAGTAGTCACCCAAGCGTCTCAGCATTATATATAAACATATACCTTATTGTAACAAAAAAAAAAACCTTGATGGATAAGAAGTGATATAGAAACTGATTTGAATTCTTGCATTTTTGTCTGTGAGCATACTTTCTATCGATATAGTGTATTCCATGCTTTACTTGTTCTTTTTATATACTTTTGCCATACCAGTGCTCGACTCATTCAGTCGACTGTTATCCCCAGTGTGCACCTAGGAACAACCTCAATTAGATGGACGATCCTCTTCACCTACAAAGCAAAAGACACCATAAATTCACCACTCTACAAACAACAACCTAAGTAAAGAGAAATGAACAAAAAATGAAGTGGAGTTTCCATTAATACTGTTGTGGGAAATATTGCAAAATAGTGCCTTCCCACTTTGGAATGGGGTTAGGCCTTTTAGGTTGCAGCAAGGCCTCAGTATTTGGAGCCCCTTTATGGTGGTGGATTGTGACTCAAGTGATTCTACAAAATATTGTTGAAAGAAACCAAATTAAAACCAAGAAAATGATAAGAAAACTAATAAAATGACAAAGGGAGTAGAGGATGCAAACTCCAACAATCAATGTGAGCCAAACCACTTGTATATTTCCCAATGGTCAAGCTATTACAACACATTGGAGATGTGAGCTCCAAAAGGAGGCAAATAATCTTCCTAAGGGAGGCCTTTCTTGTCCAAAATTATTTGTAAAATGGTTAAGGAACCAAATGGGAAGAACACTTACCCCTTCAGTGAAGGAGGAAAGGAAACTATGGTGAATTCTTGACAAAGAGAAGAGGTGAGCTAAGAGGAAGCTCAATCACAATTCCAATAGCATAACCTTACTCAAAATTCTTCTTCCAATAAGCATGCCCGTGGCTTTTTGTATAGGCTAAGAGGTGGCCAATATATAACAAGATCATAATGTGAACCCAATGATCCATGTTTTGCCTCCAAACTTGTACACCAAGAGGCCATTTAAGGAAACCAAGTGTGTGGATTGTCAAAATTTGAATTCATTTGAGTAATTGGAGCTTTCATGAGCCTTCAATGTGCCACAGGTGAATGAGATACCATTGTTTGTGTCAGATGAACGGATCTCGAAGGAAAAATCATGCTACAACGTGGGTGTTATTCTGTAGATGTGTGTTATAGCGCATATAAACCGAGTTTTACCCATGTAGTTATCACTTTTGACTGATTTGGGACCATTTTGGACTCAATATACTCTTTGGATCTTGTAAATATGTCTTCAGTTTGATGCATGTTGTATTTTAATGATGCTTTACCGTGTGAATTGTGAAATTGTTGCAGGTGTGTGAGTTTTTCGTGATAACATGTAAGATTTGAAATCCAAAGAGGGAGAGGTACAACAAGGGAATAAACATTATGAACTTCTGTTTGTTTAGAACAACCCTCTCTTCAAACATGATTCCTATCAACTACCTTCACATAGTAAAATAATGTTAGAATATGTACAACTTGTTCATAGTTCCAGATGCCAACATTGTGATTGAGATGGCCATATGAAAGATTAATGTTTTGATCATCATCCTTGTTAGTGTTGGGGGGAGTGTAACACTTCTTTAGATAGATTTTTGACACTAAAGAAACCTGCAAGAGTGAAACTTGTAGTAAAAAAATTTATTTCCTCTTATCGTGTACCTGATAGGGGGGGACATTATGTCAGGATTCAAGTTTCGAAGCCTTGTCTTTCTGACAACAAGAAATCGTGTCCTTTTTAAAATAATCCAAAACAAGTGAGCATGAGCCACAACTAGTTTCGGAGGCCAGTTGCAAAGATGTAGTTAGAAGACAGAAGAGAACCATACTCTAGAGTACTCATGTGTTATGTGTCTAGTTTTGACACCATGATACTTCCACTCCTCACGTTGTTCCTAAAAGGGGGGGTGGTAAAAAGTTAGAAACAAGCAAGCGAGAACAAGTGAGTCAGAATAAGAAAGAATGAACAAATTCAAGTCCATGTTCAACTAAGCTCTAGTTGGTTGGTGGTTAGCCTAAAACCACTAATTTCAAGAGCACCTTCTATTAGCAGAAGAAACCATGTTCTAGCTAAATTACTTGGAAAATGATTGTCAAGATGGGAATGTTCAGGAGTTGGTAGTTGTTCACTTCCTGTTTTCAACTCTCTTGGTTTGTGGTCAACCCAAAATCACCATTTTACACAAAAACTTTGAGCCTTCATGCCAAGTTTGAGAGATTGTGGTCAGACTTAAACCACCCAGTTCATAGAAGATTTCAATTCTACTATCCCTTTTGGTTTGTGCTCATTCAAAACCACCACTTCATATAGAAATTGTATTTATTAGGAGAACTCAGCTTTTGGTAACTTGCTTGGAAAAGTCAAATTGTCAAGTTCGAAATGTTCAGTAGTTGGTAGTTGTCCACTTCTAGTTATTCAACTCTCTTTTCTTGGACTCATATACACCCTTTTGATTAAGGGGGATTTTGTTGGAACCTAATCCCATGGTTTAAGGTAAAAATATGAATTATATTTACTCTTCATTTCAAGTGAATAGGAAGAGTCACTCTAGATTCCAAGAGACTGCTTGGGAAGATCAACCCAAGGGTCATTCTCATGTATATATTGCACATTTGCTAATGAGAAAATTATGCTTTGATGCCTATATTTTCTTTGTTTGTGTGTGACTTCTCATTCCCCTTTTGGGGCACCTATCGATTATTTTCTTTAAAGTTTACTCTGCTTTCAGCTTTATGATTCAGAGTACAAAACCTATAGGTATTCGGGGATTCAAATTTAGAGGTAGATTGGATCAGTCAAAAAAGGGCTCCAAAGAATATTTGTTTAAGGCATTTATATGAGGACAATATTCACACTATCGATCTCTTTCAAGTGGTATCTTTTCAACATGTCTATAGAGAAAGGAACATCCTTGCAGATCAGTTGTCAAAGAATGACATACAAGTCAAGGAGGGAATATGGCATAGATGGGAGATGAACAATAACAATTTGACAAAGTTTTCCCCATGTACCTATAATGATTGATCCTCAGATAGCTTAAAATATGGGTTTTTTTTGCCATCACGCAATTTTCAAGATTTTATAGGACACACGGAATATTTAGATGATACTATACTATTTTTTTTGTGCACTCTGGTTTTATTTCTAGGTTATGTGTACTTGCATAAAAGAAAGTTTTCCTAATTGTTTTTTTGCTCGAGTGGAAGTTTGGAGGATCCATAGTCTATTGGTTGTAAAACAAAGACCACATTCCTTAGAACATATGTGGTTTGTTTATCAATATAAATAACTCATGATTTTTTTGCTGATGAAAAAAGGTATGTAAAATTGATGATTAAGTTTCCATGTTCTTAAGTATATAAAACACATAAGAAATGTCATATTCTTAACTTATTAATAATACATGAAAATCCATAATCTCAATTTGATGCAATAAATTATATACTCTCAATTATATTATTCAAGCATGCATTATTTTACATATAAATCCATGCCAAAATATCATGCACCTAATATTGTTAATTATTGCAAGAAATTCCATCTCATCTACATCCCATTAAATTTATTAATACTTTCATTATATGAACTTTCTTATGTAGGATATCAGTCGACAAATTTGTTGCAAATGAAAAACATGATATTCTTGTACCGAGAGAAGCAAAATTTTGACTCTTTACTTTATCAAGGTTTTGGAAATAATTGAGGGTCCAATCATACAAGTTGAATGAAAAATAGTTGTTATCTGGTGCTGGCTTTACAATTTGCAAGTTTTCTCCAGTAATAAACAGCGTAAATATTCGTTCTAAAACTTTACTTTTGGTAATCAGAACAATGGAATAGTTTTAGTGTAGCGAGGAAACTTATGTTTAGTGGATTTTATAGTATTGGTACTAATGGGAAACATATGTTGGTTTCACGTGAAGGAGGTATGTCGTTCTTAGGCTGGATCTTTGTGTGTTGAGAGATGTAGAGCTTTGACTCTTTGTTTGTCAAGATTTTGGAACTTATATAGGTTCAATATTGTTATGCATCTAAAACAAAAAAAAATTAACAAGAATCAGAGAAAGTTTTTATATATAAAAAAGGTTGATATTTACAAAAAGAGGAACCAACATGTCAAACTGCTCTGTGAAAAGAATATTGAGATATCTATCCTAATAACAAAATTCAGAGAAGTTATTTAATGCATTTTGAGATAACTTAAACCCATCATAAGGTATATTCTAACAAACTTGCTATTTAACAAAATACAAAAATACATATAAATGCCATAGCTGAACCTACTACTTTTTCTTTCCTTCTAGCCTGTGAACGGGCTGCACAACCGAGGTTTCTTCCATTGGGTGGTCACCACGAGCTGGAGTTTCCAGACAATGGCTGCAATGATTCATATTTTCCATTTTATGAACTTCCTCTTTGATGAAATCAAATGTTCCCATTAGCTCATGAAGGTCATGATCATCATCATCAATTCTGGACTCATGACATCCCATTTGGTTTTCCAAATACTTAAAATCATACATTGCAACCCTATTTTCCTTCACACCAGTGCATACCATTTCGTAAAACCAGCACATGTGTATTTAATGTGGACTTTATTTCATTTATGTCTGTGTTTTCTTCATTGTTCTCCGTTGAAGACTGAGAATTGCTTGGAATCGGGAAAATGGAGAGCGAAAATAGTACCTGCAAAGGGTCGAGGGGAATACAAACTGAATCCCTTTCTCTATATAAACCTGCAAACGAGAGCTTGAACTACAATTCTTCTTCCAAAGACCAAAACCTAGAAGGGGGAGCAGGAAGCCTGGGGAGCTCTTTCTCATAATCGCTATACAGAGCTGAGTTCAAGGGGGAGGTTTTCATTCCGCTTGGTTCATCCATGGCGCATGCGAGCAATCATCTCAGAGCCTTAGGGAGCTAGAGGCCAAGGTGGTCATTTAATCTCATCATGTGGATGCTAGAGCCACTTGTCCATGATGGTGGACATCTGTCGGTCGGTTTCTATGAGTTTGAATGGAGAGTATAACAAGAGGGCCAAACGAAGCACACCCACCAAGTGGTATAACAAGGGCGACTAGGGAACATGCTTATGGATGTTGGAGTGGCCTTTAATAGAAACTATGCCAATTTTGGTTTTGACACCTTGATTTGCAAGCTTACCCAATGTGGTGTTTCCTCTAAGAATGTGGAAATAGGTGGCCTGGAGATCTGGGTTGATGTGATAAATACGATCATAAATTCTTCTGCATTTAGTTGCACCATGTTTGTATCTTGTTCTCATTTTTTGGATGACCTACTTCGAATCTCCAAAAACTATGACTTTTGAGATATTTTTTTGTCTTGCCATATCCAAACCTAAGAGAAGCAAGAGTCATTCTGCTTCATTGTTAGGTTTGTGTCCTATTCGCTGGGAGAAAGAAGTGATTGTATTTCCTCCAAGATCAAAGATAACCCCACCCACAACTGCCTCCCTAGATGCATCTAAAACAAATTTAAAGTTGAATTGTTATAGCATTTGTCTTGAAATAATTACAGCGGCTACGATGAAATTTTGTGCAACTTTTGTGTTTTTTTCCCAATAATATGCAACATAATTTTGAATATAGATTATGGAACTTAATCTATAAATATGGCATCCTTTTGCTTTTAACCTATTTGGTATAGAGATGGAATATATGCATTTTTGTATACGTTTAATTATATATAATGTGGATCAGATAGTGGGCCGTTAGGTAGATTTCAAGACAAATGCAATAAGAATCGAAGGAATGCAATTTTGTTACTCATTCGATATATAAAATTATGATCTTTTTTTAAGGAAAAAAATGAACTTTCTCATGCAAATTTATACAAATCATGGTTAGGAATTAATATAACTACTTCACAATCTTCTAATATATTGTTCTCGTGTAAATATACACATGAATAACACACATGGTAACATATTGATACTTGGGGTTATTTACTTTTCAACTAAATATTCACATTTTAATAACATTGCATGCAATATTTACTTTTCAAGTAAATATTCACACTTTAATAACATTGCATTCAATATTTACTTTTCATGTAAATTTCAATATGCTATGTGCAATTTATTTCCTTATCCATAAGTTCTCTAAAGTATTTTATTTTGATTGATATGATTTGTTTTGATGTAGATATTTTTATTTCTATTTAACTTAATTGTGTTTGGTTTGGTTTGTTTTGATTATTAGGTTAACAAAGAAGTAGGGTTTTTTTTTTTTTTTTAATTGTTTTAAGTAACATGGTCACATAGAGGGATCAAACCTTAGAAGTGTAAACCATTTTCAAAATGCAAAAAAAAAGGTTTGATCCTATAGGGATATGAGCTCATCTCAAATATAGTATTCATATTACATACACATATACTTGCATTATATCAAGAATCCATATTCTCGACTATATATATAACACATGAAGAAGTTTCATTCTCAATTATATTAATAATACTAGAAGAAATTCCACAGTCTTAATTACATTTCTAAAAAATAGGTACTACTATTCATTACAGTAAATTCTATACTCTCAATTAGATTAATCAAACGTGTTATTTTCATGTAAATCCATACCAAAATGACATGCACCTATTATTATCCATTTCAAGAAATTGCATTTCAACTATATTTATCATAGTTGTTCTATATTAAAATTCAATCATCTTTAGAGGAAGAAACTACATATTATTAAGTATATTGATATCAAAGAGGTAAATTCAATAATACCATCAATATTATATTAATATCAACTATGGATGAGATTCCATAATCTCAACTATATTATTCATACTTGCATTAGATTAATTTTCTTATGTAATTCCACATAGAGCAGCATGCTAATGGAATTAATATCACTAATCCCTAATCTCCTAATAAGAGTGTTTGTAGAAATATGGGATTAATATAGAATATGCGATCAACTCATATCATGAATGAGCCTCATACTAAAACATAACAAAAACATTATTGATCTATGATGATAAAATTACATGAGAAGGTCTTCCATTTATAGTGATGGAAGAGGCCCAATGACGGCTAAGAGAAGTTAAGTAGACAAGAATGCAAGCATAAGCTTACAACTCACATAGGTTGGTTTCATTAGAAAACACTAACCCTAACACCCCCCCACCCCCATAAGTGAAATGTATGGATGAACCAAAAGAAACAAAGATGGGTCCCGGCAACGAGGTATGTTGAGGTACCCATGTAAAAACTCTCATAAGCAGAGAAAAGAATAAAAACTCACACGATAAATCTCCTCTCCAAAAGAGAGTCAATTACCAATCTTGGAAAAAGTGCATTCCAAATTGTTTTGGCAAAGAGAGTTATATGCACACTTTCCAAATAAACCAAACCTCTAAAATTAAGACTTGACGCAAAAAGACTGATTAGGTACTTTTTTACAATCAAGAAAACATCATATGTTGAGTGTCCCTATGGACGCCAATCCATTTCATCAAAGTGCATGGGTCACTATCCATTACAATCGTTCATTCATTATAGGATTCAATGTTGTGTGCAAGCCTCACTACAAATATGAGCTTTATCTCGATCAAAATTGTGAATAAAAAATCACCCAAGGAGGCATCGCATGCCACCCCCCCTACCAATGTTAAACTAGGTGGGAAATATGATATAAATGGATGTCATGGATGTTGGCAAAAGTATGTATATATGATCTAAAGGTGGCAAAGATTACAAACAACCTAAGCAAGAAACACTTTAAAGTGGTGAGATCGAAGAGACCACAAAATAAAGAAGTACAATCCATGGAGGAAAATGCCTAGTGACACTCTAAAATGATATGCATGAGTGGCACACAATCCACTACTTAAAGGTGTAGAATGAGAGATGTCATAAAACAATCATAAACACAATCCTCGATATGCATCTTGACAAACAATGCCATGTTAGGTACCCATTTACAATAGAGAAATCAACATATATTAATTGAGTTTATGAGAAAAATAATCTCCAAGAGGAAAATTAGGCTACCGTGCAACTACTCATTGGAAAGAGAATCTAAGTGTCTTCATAATGCCTTATTTGGTACAAAAACTAGAGACTCCATTGCAAATTTATAGAAAAAACACTGTCATTCATTTATAATAGATTTGGAAAAAGAACAACTATGGAAAAAACACATCCAAAATGCAAACTCCTTGGAAATAAGAGTTTGTTGATTGCAAAGAAAGACAACCAAATGGAATATATCCTTTATCTCCACCATTGAATACAAACTCATCCACATGCATAAATGTTTCAAAGGACTAGAATCCCCATAATTGTAAGCAACAACAGCAAGTGCCTAGCATTATAGATATTGAAACCCTCCTCTCAATTCATGCCCCTATTTTTTTCCATGATAGCACGACCTTGTCCAAATGGCCACATTCACTCATATTGTTAGGGTTTTAAGAAGTAATGTCCCTCCAAGTATCATCAAAATTCTAGGAACTATATCCAAACCCAAAGAGAGACACCATCCTTAGGGTATTATGTTCTAAGAGGTGTAATTTCGCACTTAAATCATAACATATTTCTACTAAAATGGTAGGAACTTTAGTAGTGCTCCTGATAACATGAGGCCCGGTTAGCATGTAGATATGAGAAATAGGAACTCAACATCATTGCTTCTTTCACAATGGGGTATAGAAATAAAACTAAATATCTACCAATAAAATACTAGCCCCTAAATGGATCTCAGTGGTGTTCCTAATTTGCTTACAAAAATGAGATCTCAAATTAATTTCTAGCGGCAATATATAGATCACAAAAACAATGCTCTTGTAGCAAATAAAAAACAAGATGGCAAAAAATGCCTGCCCTAGATCCATGTAGAAATATGGGATAAACCTGGATTGTGAATTAGCCTCATACTAAAATATAATCAAAACAATATATTGATCTCTGATGATAAAATTACATGTGAAAAAATAGTTAGATAAGAACACCTACGTAAGCTTACAACTCACATAGGCTAGTTGCATTGAAAAATAACAACACTAACAGTGTTTTCATGTAAATCCACAAAGTAATAACAATCATGTTAACACATTGATAACACTACTTACATTATTTAATTTTCAAGTAAATATTCACGCATTAATAGCATTGCATGACATACTTACTTTTCACGTAAATTGTAAATATCAATGTGGTATTTGGAATCTATTTCCTTCACTAGTACATGTGAACTCTATTCCCATGGTCAATCGTTGTTACAACAACACATTGTTGTCGCTATAGCGATGAATAGAAGCCCAAATTATTGTCGCATTAGCCACAGTTTGAATATTTTGTCAGTATAGCGACAAAACATCGATGACATCTGGTGATTGTGGCATTTGCTTCAAAAAACAATAGGAGTCGTTATAGCAATGTTTATATGTCACTATAGAAAGGGTTGGGCATCACTATAGCGACGATTTATTGTGGCAAAAACAAGCGACTAAGTCAAATTACGTTGTTTGAGTGATGTTTGGGAGTCGATATAGCGACGGAATATTGTTGTAAAATCAAACAATTGTTTATTATTGTGTCGCGGGAGCAATAGAATATTGTC
The DNA here is from genome assembly GCA_001517045.1 of Pseudotsuga menziesii. Taxonomy (NCBI): domain Eukaryota; kingdom Viridiplantae; phylum Streptophyta; class Pinopsida; order Pinales; family Pinaceae; genus Pseudotsuga; species Pseudotsuga menziesii. The sequence continues at coordinate 33,125 of LPNX010815334.1, read as the reverse complement.
GCAAAATCAATCAACTATTTCATATTGCATCGGTATAGTGACATAAATTGGTTGCAATAGCGACGTGAATGCATCGCCATAGGCACGAAAGTATGTTGAAACCAAGAAATTCCCAAGTCATTTTCCATTGCTATAGCGACGGTCTATCATCGTTATAAAGACGACAACCTGTCATTATAGCGACGAGAGTTTGTCACAACTTAGAAGCGACTGCACACTAATTCATCACTATAGTAACGTTACTATGTCGGTTTAACAATAGAAGTGCATCACTATAACGACGTTTACTATGTATTTTATTTTATTTTAAATATAAAATTCGCAGCAAAGATTATATTTCAAATCTAGGCATACATTTATGTTCCCATAACTCAACCCCTTGGATCTCTCCAAAAAACTCTTAACTCCTCCCATGACCTAAAGAATAAAGGCCCTATCATTTATATTCTAGATGACTTTCCCACCTTTGTTCATACTAGACCTAAAGTACTAGTGTCATAGGAAACCAAAACACAATAGCAGAGCACCTAAGAAGAAGTACAAGAACAACAAGATCCTTCTTTACAAGAGACTTCATAAGAAACCATATATAATATAACACTTCATACTATGCAACAGGTGGTCAATATTATAGGTAGCAATGAACAACAACAAACAACATAGCCAAAGCAGTTAGAGGGTTAGTAGGATATGCCGCCAATGATAGATACCTTAATGGAAGAAGTATAAAGTGAACTTATGGGGAATGCATAAAAAACCCATCCACCTCCTTCTACAATCAATGAGACTTAAATACAAGCTCAGGATGCACAATTGTACAAAATATTTAGCAAAATCACACCATCATAAACATGTTCCAAGAACAAGAAGATATCACTCCCTTTTTTACCAAAGACACTCAATATAGGATGGTGTAACATTGAATAGCACAATAGGGAGATGACACTCAGATAACTAACCAGTATACACACTCAATCACCAATAGATTTCCTCTATGAACACTTCCCCTAGGTGTTGTGATCCCCGATCTTACAAGGTACTCAACACAACAATAATATGAGAAACTCAAGACTGCCATCACAAATTCTATACATAAATTAGTTTAGGCTAAGAATAAGCAAAAAAACCTTCAACAGGCATACAATGACACTAGAATTTAGTTGGGAAGTGTGTTGGAAGCCAAGAACCAATAACATCAAGCTCATATCATTATAAAAACATGGTCACATCCCTCTATTACCAAAGGTGATAGATGAATCCTAAAGTTTTCTAGTATGTATCTATTACACATAAGGATATTTCATTAGTTGTGCCATAGGAAAGTCTCAACTTCTTTGCACAACTTGGAAATAGCTAGAGACATAATTACAAAAAAAGGTAATCACAATTAGAATCCAAAGAGATGAGAAACTACTACAATTTATGGTACAAGTTCCTTCAGTAGCCCAAGAAATCTCCAACACTCACAACCAGCTGCAACATACAACCCAACAAAGAGAATGTATATTTTATGCACAAAATTATTGGGTTGGAGCACTAACAAAGAAGTAGTTCCCAATAGAAGTCTTGTGTGAGAGGATAAGATAGCTCAATGACGAATCCAAGATTATCATAATCCCATTGGAACAATATAAAAAGTACCCAAAATCCTAATAGGTTGATGATGAACTAGACTAACTTCATGACCAATTACTTGCCATAAATAAAAATATGCAAGATTTAAATCATGTCTCCCAATCAACATAAGTCCACTTATATCAATTGGATCAGTTTGATAATACTGAGTGGAAATAGATACAATAAAAGAATCCTACTACACTTGGCAATGAGAAGGCCCATACATTATTATTTCCATCAGCGGAAAAATTTAAAAACTATTTTATTTCATTGATTTTCATAATAATTGTATATGCACTAATATGAAAATTCCTGGATATCCTAAAAATTTTGATTCAAATTGTAACATTTCTACCTTTCTTGCACATTCTATCGGCATTTATGACTCCGAAATTGTTCATAATCCTGTTTTGTGTAAAATACTAAGCCATCCATCTGTTGCAAATCTTCCACCAAGGAATTTTGAGCTATCTCCAGCAAAAACATATTTCAGTAAAGAGTCATCGGGATCCATAAGCTCCTGGGGTTTGAACAATTGGCTACTGACATCATGTCCACCACATTTGACAAGCTTGGTGTCCTGTAATGCAGCAACTACTATGTTTTCAAACTGTAAGTCTTCATAGCTAAGATATATAAAGATCAGAATGCATTCTTGATCATGTTCATTCTTTTTTTCAAATCTAGGAAAACCAAACTTCACCAGTTCCTCTTCATTGTGAATATTAAATTCAAATTATATAAGTAAAATTTTGAGTAATATCTCTATTGTTTGAATTCTTTGCCATCATATTTTATAGTATTATTCTATCTATGAATAGTTACAAGACTCATGAGGAGGTTAGTTCTTTATATAAACTAAATCAAATAAAGGGTAATGTAAGACCTATACATTTTACTGTTCAAGCCTCATAAGAGCTCATAGTAATCACAGTGTATGGGCTAAAATAATATTCTATCGGGTTTATTAAGGATTTTTGCATATGGTGACTAATTTAAAGATATTATTGAACTAATATTTATTGGGAGATAGATAGTCCTCCTTTTTCTGGTTATGTTGGGACTTACAGTTGTGATGCTTTTCATAATGCTTATGCTAGAAAGTATGCTCCTCCAACTGATGATGGAACTTGTTCAAATAGGTCTTTCTAGAAGTTGTCCAAAATCCCCTCTTGGGAGCCTTGTGATCATAGCCTTAATATTTTGACCCTTTTTAAAAATACCTGAAGAATAGAGGAAGGAAACTTAGTGAAAAACAATGAAAAATAAATGTCACACTCCATATTTTAAAATTCACCAAACGTTCAAGCTCAAAGGTGTTCAATAGGTGAAAATTCAAAATTACTTACCTCAGTAGAACCCCATCCTAGTCCTATACTGAGAGCTGGACCTTCTCTCTCTTTCAATTCACTGAACTACACACAGTGCCACTCTAAAGACACAAGATCCATAAAAATGTCTAATGCACATTTCAGCTCATTTGGAGAAACGCTGCAAACTCGTGGGTAGATTCAACTCATTTGTATTTTATAATTACTTTTCTCAAATATTCAAGCTCAAAGTTGAAACAATGAGACAAGCATGTTCGGCATAGAAAAACCATACCTCAATATCCTTCATGTCCAGCATGTCCCAAAAACAATGAGTTACAATAACCATTAAAATACTTAAAACAATAATAGTAATAAGAGCAGTGATCTTTATCATTACTAAGTTGTTAGTGAAAGAAAATAATACAAAATAGTAGCATGATATATCACATCTGAACCAATTATAAACTCAACATAATGTGTTAGGGCATAACTCCCTAATCCTCAAAATAAATGCTTCTAAACAATCTTCAACCTCTTAGTGTTAGGTTACTTGTATGAAACTCAACTAGACCAACATACTTGTAAAAGGAGAGAACCAGAACTGGAAAAGAACGTAAAATAGTTCATCCAATCCTCACAAATCAAAAACAGTAGAAGCACAACAGTATGACCAACTCTCAATAAAAAACGATAGCAAAGTACTCCAAAAAATGTCATATAAGGTAGCGATATGGTGGATGGAACCTAGCAAGGGATCTTAAGGTGAACGCAAGGGTGCAAGAATGCAGAAAGTAGTTGATTTGGACAGGTCTTGCAAAGTACAGAACAAGTATTCAAAATATTTTTTGGCTCATCTCCCAGCTGGTGTAAAGAATGCCCACATAAATGCACAAAAGGTTAAAAATTTCCCTATGGCCATGTTTAACTAGATGCAAGCATTTTATCTTAGTCTTGCATGCATATTGAAATACTTGCAAGAAAGCTTCAGAAAAATTCATGTAGGAAGAAGAAAAACTCTCGCATGAGTGAAGGACATGTCATTAAAATGCACACAGGGTCCCCAATATGCCCGCAAGTGGAGGATACAAATGCCAGCCAGGCCTCAAGAATATCCTGAATCCTCAAATATGCCCACACTTGAGAGTAAACATTCCCCCATCTAATTAAAAATACCCACAGGGAAATAGAGAAATAAAAATTCCCATAGGGAAATAGACTAAAAATTTTTGCAGCTTGTAAAAATTCCCTCAACTAGTTAAATATGCCCACATTTAAGTTTTAGAATACACTTACATCAATTCTCCAATTTGGATAAGTAGTTGATTTGGGAAATTTTCTGCGGCCTATTGAGAAATGCCCTATAGCCTATTTGTAAATGCCCGTTGGACTGATAAAATTCCCACGCTACCTTATAAAATTCCCACATGCATCAAACATATGCACACATGTCCAGACAAATGCCCGCAGAAATGCACAAAAGGTTGAAAAATTCCCACATGCAGCCATAGAAATAGATGAAGTAAAATGCAGGAATAAATTAGGTACAATATGTTTGCATAAATCTACATTTGTGAGATATTACTTTTAATCGATTATGAAGATATATGTGAGACAAATTAAATATCTTGAGATGAACAAACCAACAAGGTTTCAAGGGGAGCAGTATGGTTATATAAAGAAAAATAAATAAAGTGAAGCAACATCATGATGTTGTCATTGATGCATGCTTACCTTTTATGAATTTACTAGGTGATTGTTGATACATTAATTATGCGGGCATGTCCTTAGATGTCACGGGTATTTCAATGATAAAGTTAAACACTTGACAGGTACAACTAAAGTAAGCCTATTATGGGAAGCCTGAGCTTATAAAGATATTCTCCAACTATATTGTACGACCACTTGGATGGAGGATTCCCATGACAAGTACAATAGTAAAGGATAAAGGATGTTGATGGAAAAGGATGATGACATTGAAAAAAGGAATATAAAGGTTGATGAAAAAGGATGACGACATGGAAAAAGGACAAGACAGTTTGGACATCAATTCAACATAAGGGTAGGTTACCCAACCTTCTCAACTATATGTGGTCATATGTATCATGTGTCTCATGCAAAGAGTGGAAGCTCATAATAATCATCACTGGATAAGGAAGATCATGTGGTCATCTCATCTTCCTCAGGTTAACTCATAAAGGGGTGACCAGCCCCTTGAGGATAACCATAGTCCTCGAAAGATGTCACACATATTCAAAAATAAGATATGCAACAAAACTGAACAAACATTTCACATGTAAATTGTAAAAAGCACAAATATAGGTATATTAATTGTTTTAATCAACACAGTACTATCAAACAAAGAGTTGCATTAATAATCATTAAAGTAATAAAAAAAAACATTAATAACCATAATCATGTAAATGCTACAATATTGGACAATACTGAAAGTGGGGGGGTGAATCGGTATTGTTACCTTTTTCACAATTTTAACCACTTTTAAAATAATAAATAACAAACATAATCAAGAAGATACAGACAACAAAATTTTATCGTGGAATCCCAACTAGTAAAAACAATAAACACTTTCTATAACTTCAAAATTACATTTTCAATTGGTTTTAATAATTTCAAAAATATCTTATCTCTTATACTTATGTCAATACAAAGTACCCAGTCTATGTTAAAAACGTACCCTACATCCCATCATCCAAGGGTGTACAAAATCAAGCCTCAATCCAGCACGAAAAAGACATTCCATGCATTCAAAAGAAGCACATAATGAGCCTTGAAGGCTTATACAAGGAAGCACCTAGGGGGTAAAGTGAAACTCCCCCCAAAGTAAGTCATTTATATGCCATGAAAACAGCTCATCCAAAGGAGCAATCAGTAGAGCATAGTTAAGGCTCAAAAAAACTTGAATCTTTTCTAAGAAATATGAGTAAGCCACAACAATTATGTTGAATAACATAACTTAAAAGAACAGGATGGTATCGCTCCCAATAGACTCCTCCATCCAACATCTCAATATAGGAGAGTTTTCCCATCTCAAGAGAAAGTGATTCCTTGGATAAAACATCAACACTTATATTGTGCTCCCTGTAAATGTGTTGAAAGTCTTGTTGATAGTGGATGTATCCCTAGGTACGAAAAAGAAATCCCTCTCATACTCATAGCTCCCACAAACAAAAAGAAACCACCCTAGTTCACAATACCTTCATACCTTCACCCACTATTTTGGTTTTTCATGTTGTTGTATGGCCTTTGACAATGGCATATGAAATAAGAACCACGAGATGGTCTTTAGTAAGCATCCTCTATGTTTCAAACTTTGAAATGATCACCATATTAAACTCATATGACAAATCTTTTTCAAGAAATGGTATATTGATGATGATGTTCTCTATGATGAGTATGATGTGCATAAAGACAGTGATCATGATAATCCTACTGACTACGGAGACAACAATAATTAATAAAACATTAAAAAAAACAATTAAAACTATCCATCTTACCTTCCCCCTGTCATGACATCGAAATTTTACATCTTTCACTTATCTCACCCATGAACTAGGCCCGAGGTCGCAAAGGAGTTTCCAAGGTTGTAGAGGAGGTTTTTTAGTTACCTCACCCACGAACTAGGACCGAGGTCGCAGAGGATGTTCCAAGGTTGCAGAGGAGGAAGCTCTTGTTTGTTCAGTGAACCCCTTTCTTGACACAACCAAAAAGATAGATTGTGAGCATGGAAAAACCTTAATTAAGTTGCACCAGAAACAGATCAATTTCTTGTTTGACTCAATTTTTATAGTACAATTTCATCCTACAGGCCGCTTTTTATTGGGTGGAATTTGGGCTTCATCTCAATTTTAATTGTATCTTAGATTTGGGGGTTTTCTATCCTAAAGGATGCACACCCCCTTCATCTCCAAAAGCTACACAAAGGGACATTGGTAGATTGAGATCGAGACCCATAAGCAAAGGTGAAGGTCACTAAGGCGTCAGGAAAGGAATTGGCTAAGGTAGCTCCAAGACCAAGTGGTTAAAAATCAGTAGTAGATCTAGTATAAGTATTTTTTTTTTCCCGCAGAGATGTCTTCGGTAAGTCAACTACTTTCATTTAATCCATTAACTTGTTTTCTAGCATAATATATAATGCTTTGCGTGTATGAGAGTTACTCCTATATTCCCTCCATAAATTGTAGTCGATATTTTATTGATAGATACAGTCATGGTTTTCTCCTATCTTCCCTCCACAGATTTTATTAGGATGGATGGTTTTATACAAAAAATACTTCACCTACTTACTATCAACCCTACTTCCAGGTACAACTCTAAGTTAGTGAAATCTTTTGAAGACATTTAAAGCTTGCACTTAATGGACATAATGCTCACAAGTATTGCATTATGCATGCAATACTAAGATAAAATGCTCACATCTAGTTAAGCATGCCCATAGGATAATAGATAAATGCCCGTTAAACCCCAAAATGCATGAAATAGAGGTGGAAGATGCTCGCAGGAGGTGTTGAAATGTTAGCAGATGATTGAAATGCTCGTGAAAAGTAAGGACATGCCTGCATAAGTATGCAAACACCCAAACATCAAGACTATATTCCCGTGATGTCAAAACCCCAAATTTTCACAAAAATTTAAAATTTTGAGATAACATAAAATGCTTACAGTTGCAGTTAGATAACTGCTAGCAGCTATTATAAGATATGAAACAGACAAATAAAAGTAACAATTTAACTTTAACACATATATATTAATATTGTTTTAATTTTGATATGTGATGTAAGTAATCTGCATTCGATTATTTAGCTCTACTGATAGTTTGAGTGTCAAGTAGGCGAGGAGTCATTTTCTAGCTGGGGCTTACTGAGCGATTGCTAACGTATCTGGATTTTTGGATCTTTACAGGCTTGACAGGTAATTTTTGACCCAGTAAAAGTTTATTAAGGCAATAAATCAGATATATTTCTCTTCTCATAGAATATACTGCTAGGGTAAAAGTTCTACTTAGAAAACTCAAGATTTTGCAAGGTAATGTAATGTTTCTTTTACTTGATCCACAATATTATTTTACTTAATCTTTGTATCATAGAGGTTATTAATGTCACCCTACTATTTGTCTCTTAACAGGTAGATCTTTAAGATAGATAAAAAAAATCTCCTTCTAACTTTACTCTAACTGATTTCCAGTTCTTAAAAGAGATCATGATAATATTTCATAACTCTTCCTTGGACATAAGAGCCTATTGCTATTATCATTATAATAATTAAAGTTTTGCTTATGATTATACAAATAGACCTAAGTCTTTCAAAACACAAGCCTATTGTATTCTTTTCAACTCTATTTCAATTAGGACTCAACATGGTAAAATTATCAGCTTAACATCGCCTATAATTTATGAGATATCCTCTACATAAAAATCATCAAGATCGTGATTGGAAATCCCATTTTCTTTATGACTAGCATCATGCGATAACTTCACCTTACCCTACTATCTAATTAATTGTAAAAGTAGTGCAATAAAATCCTAGATAGTTTATTATCCTAAACTCTAAATTCTAACTTAACCTTGATTCAATTTGACTTAGAACTTAGTAAATATTATGGTGTTCAAAGATCGGGTACTTGTAGGTTTTATATCCTACATCTAGTACTGTAGATCCCCTTCAAGAGTAGGAGTTATTCCTGTGTATACATATTACTATATCTATATACACCTTATTATTTTAAACCTAATTCTTATAGTTTAACAATCATTGTTCATGATTATAAGACCAAGTTAATAAAGGCATTATCAAGCTTGTTCAAGCTTCTACTATCCTCTTGATATTTTCTTATAAGTTGGATTATAAAAGGTTATAAGATCTTTGCTAACATAGCATTGAAATCATAATTAAAAGGGTACTTACCAAAGTCGATTTCATAGTTTCACAATGGTTAAACAATGATATACTTCTTAATCATCATCGAGACTTGACTTCATTTGGAATGATATGATATTGAATTTATGTTATATTACAATATCATTACATGCACAAAGTAATTGATTCATCAATTATTTGGTTTGACTGATTGCAGTGGTGACTATACAAAAGAACCCACTGTGAGGTGAAAATATTTGTGTATACGTGGAGCTCTTCTCGCCATGCAAATCGTGATTTATAAACTTTACTTTGCAACCCTATCCTTCATTGTTCAACGATGGTTTTGGTCTTTGCATGGTTGGGTTCACTGCAGCCATGAGGGCTTGCAGTTGCTCACCTCCAGCTCCACTGTCTGTGTATTTTTATTTTGAATAACCACTGCTTAGGGTGAGATTTGTAAAGCCATAGCTCGTGAACGAGTCGATTTTGCAAACACCTTGCCGTGCATGAGGGTTGTTTTACATAGTTGATATTTATAGTGTGAAATTCAAGTTTATCCATTGCCTTGGCTTGCTCTTGCTCCAGTTGTCTATGTAGTTGAAAACTCAAACTCAGCTGCCCCTTCTCAGGTGAACGTGATGGTTGTTGTGCTCATGGTGTTGGTCTGCCTTCTTCTTGACCTCGATTTCCAACGTTGCAGGTATGCCTCGCCTTTAAGAAGTTGAAAAATATACATATATTACAGTTTCAGTTCTATATACATGTTTTCAATTATATTTTGGTTTGCATTTTTGCAGGGATAGTTTGCCTTAACCTTCGATAGTAACTACTTCTCAAAAGGGATGGCGTTCAGGAAACAGGTAAGCCCTAGTTATAAAAATGGCTCTCCCTGCTTGTTCAGACCTTAGGGGAAAGTTTGCAGTTGGGAGAAGTTACAGCCTTATCTTTCCTAGTCTTGGGTTATTGTCCTTCAGTTTAATAGTTTCATTTTTTATTTTAAACCCTTGCTTTCAGCAGAGTGACTCCGGCTTAATGCCGTGACTTGTAATGTTCTCTTCTTGTGTTAAATGGATTTTATAATAATGTATGTTTGATACTCAGTCTGTTAGTTTCATTTATTAAGCCCATGTCACAATATGGGAACACCTGCTCAGAGCTGGTTTTTGTACTCTAATTAAATTTTAAGCCTTTCGGCATGTTAAGCAATACAGGGTTTTTAAAGCAAAAGGGATTTTCCTTCAAGCTCAGCTCAGTTTATATGAATGTTATTATCGTGACTCTGAACACCTAGGGTTTTTACCCTATTCGACTGTATAATAGTTTTGCATTGACTATTGTTAATATCGTGACTCTGTTATTTGCATTGACTATTGTTAATAGTTTTAGGAATGTCATTCAGTCATGGTATAAGTTTTTTTGCTTAATGGCTCATGATTTCGAGCAAGGGTTTCCTAAATGAAACCCTTGTTTTAAATAATTCTTTCAATTGTTTAAGTAGGTTCTGTTACTTGTAAACAAATATTGTTAAGTTAATATGATTATCTGTACATAAGAGATTTCTTACATTTACCTCTGTATATAAGTATTTGTTATGAAGATTGTATCTAGTCTACAATAGTTCAATTAATAGAATTATAGCTTATTGTTTTTCTGTTATTAAAATAAAGAAATTTATAAAGGGTTTCGACCCTGTTGTTACTCTTGCAGGTATAAAACCGTTAACATTTGCGGAACAGTTCTTACATAGATATGTAATGTTAAAGTTAGTTATAATCCTATTATTATTGTTTTACTAAAATATTAGCAAGGATTGTATTGGAGTTATTCGTAAACATCAAAATTAGTAACTAGTTTGTTCTTGATTAATGAATAATACTTTTTATAAAACCCTTCTTATTTATCGTAACTGTTGTCTTGGTTTGGTTAATAGTATAAATAAATAAACTAAGTATTTATAGTTATTTCTCTGTTTATCTGAGTGTACTAAAGTAGTTTATTGTATCTTTTCTACTGCATTCCAATTGGTTATTAAATAAAAACACAAAGGTAAATATCGATAACTTAACACAGTTTAATTTAATGCACTTGAATATAAAGTATACTTCGTTTATCTACTATGGTAGTTTCTTAACCTAATAATAATCCTTCTACCTATACTATGCTACTGCTATTCCTAATATATTTACATACTTCAGTTTGTAGAACAAAAACATAGATAATCAGGTTATTGTTATTTTCGATGATAATCTATATACTGATATAAATCATTGCTATTGTAAAATGCATGACACATCTAACCATTTCAGTCTCTTATCATTTCCTTCATCTACTTTTAAACACTCTTCCTGTGCTGGAGTACGGTCTGGTCCTTCCATATGTGGAAAAACATAGGTTAGAATTATTTTTCATCTATTCAAATTCATTCTTTCAAATATCTAAAATATTACTAACTCCAATATTTTGCAACTAAATATTTAACATTTAGATAACAATCACATTCACTTTTAACCATTTACCACAGTAAAACCAAAAAGATTGTAGAACCTGATTAAGCTAAACAACAACAGTGATAGGAGGTTGTTCCTCCCTACCAACTCCTAGAAAGCGCCCAAACAACTCTTTCTCAGGACCCCTGAGCCTATTCCTGGTCTCCTTGGCTGAGAACTAGTGGAACAAGAAAACAATAAACTAGTCCAATAACTTAGTAATAACTCTGCACTCAGCAGTACGATCCTTCAGCTTAAAAGAGGCACTAGATCACTTAGCAGTTACCCCCTCAAACTCTTTCCACAAATTTCCTTTCCATTGAATTTCTCTGAAGTACATTCACTTGAATGATCACTTCTCTAGAATGAGCAGCCCTAGCTCTCTTCAATGGGAATTTTTATAAAGATTGCCTAGGGCTTTTGGGTCAATTGTCATTAATTGAGCCACCTGCTCTGATCCCACTTTATTGGGGGATCATGACCCCAAATGTAGGGAGGTTGCCACCTGCAACAGTTGAAAGTGGTTTGAGGATGCTGCCACATGTCTGTTTGCTCTCCACCCAGTCTCCTCCACTAAATTGACCAGTAAACACTCTTTTAATAGCTCTCCTAAGCTGTTGTCTCCACTTTCATTTATTTATAATTAAAATATTCAGAATTACATTTAATATCCTTGACTCTATTGAGTCATCATTTGAAACTTATCATAAAATTTAACATATTGTCTTTGAATAAAATCAAATAAAATAATATTGTTTTTGCAAAGTTGGGGCATGTGACATACACACCCCCTTAGAATATAACATCGTCCTCGATGTTATTTATTCTTCATCTTCATAATTCCCCTTGAACAGAATTGGATATGCATCTCGCATATTACTTTCCAATTCCCATTTGGCTTCCTATGGACTAAGGTGCTTCCATTGCACCTTCACCTGTCCAGTGGTGCGGTTCCGAAGTGTGATCTCCCTACGCCTAAGCATACAATCCGGTTCCACTGGAAAATCTCCTTCTGGCTCCACCTGTACATCATTCCAGTTAACAACATGAGTAGCATCATGAACATATTTCTTTAATACAGAAATGTGAAAACCATTATGTACTCTTAAATTTGGTGGTAATGCTAATTGATAAGCTACTTGTCCAATCCTGGACAGAATTTCAAATGGACCACAGTAACGAGGTGCTAATTTTTCACAACTCCCCAATCTCAGAGAGCTCTTTTTGGGCCTCACCTTGATGAACACATGTTCACCTACCTGAAACTCCTTTGGAGTTCTTTTTAAGTCTACTTGACTTTTTTTTCCGATCCTGCGCAACTTTCAAATTACCCTGCACATGTTTTACAATTTATTCCATTTCCTTTTACAGTTCAGGACCTAATACCAATTTATCCATTGGATTACTCCAAGAGCTAGGAGTATTACATTTCCTTCCATACAAAATTTCGAAAGGACTAAATCTGGTTGATGTCTGATAATTATTATTATAAGCAAATTCTATCAGATGCAAATAATCCTCCCATTTACCTGGCTAGTCATTCACATACATTCTTAATAGATCTTCCAGTACTTAGTTTACTCTTTCAGTTTGTCCATCTATTTGAGGATGGAAAGAAGTACTAAAATTTAACGTAGTGTTTAATCCTTTAAACAGAGACTTCCAAAAATTACCTGTAAATTTAGGATCTCTATCTAAGATTATTACTTTCGGTATTCCATGCAATTGAAAAATCTATTTTAGAAAGATATTAGCTATGTTTCCAGCTTTATATGTAGTTTTAATAGGTATAAAGTGAGCTGCTTTACTTAACTTATCGACTACTACCATGATAGAGTCATTTAAATTATGATTCCTAGGCAGTCCAGTAACAAAATCGAGACTGATTATCTCCCATTTCCAGCTAGGAATGGGTAACGGCTGAAGTAATCCTGCTGGGTGTTGATGTTCAGTTTTCACCTCCTGACATTCAAAACACCTAGCGATATATTCTGCTACTTCAGTCTTCATATTTGACCAAAAATATTCTTTTCTTAACATGGTTATAGTCTTTTGATAGCCTGGATGACCTGAGTATGGAGTTTTATGAATTTCATCCAAAATTAACAGCTTAACTTTAGGTATGTTAGGTACATACATTTTGTCTTTATACAGTAAAAATTCTTTGGCATTCAAACTGTACCCTTTACTTAAGCTTTCTGTTGGATTTTCTTTAGTTTTAGTTTGTGAATTTTGGTAAATTTCATCTTGTTCTATTCCTACTTTAAGCTGTTCATCCAAATTTGTAGTATAAGTGCTGATAGCTGCTGCAAAATTCAGCCTTGCATTCCTACTTAATGCATCAGCAACTTTATTTTATTTACCTTTTATGTGCTGAATTTTGAAAATCATACACACTTAAGAAAGCTAGCCACCTAGCTTGTCTGGCATTTAGATTAGGCTGATCTAACAGATACTTTAATCCTTTATTATCAGTCATTAAAATAAATTTTCTACCAATTAGGTGATGTCGCCACATCTTTAGAGCATGTATAACAGCTGCTAATTCCAGATCATATGTTTCATAATTCTTTTCATGAATTTTTAATTTTCTTGACTCATAGGCAATAACATGCCCTTCTTGAGTCAGAACACCGTCTAATCCATCATTGCAGGCGTTGGTGCACACTACAAATTCTTTATAAGGATCAGCTATTCTTAAAATAGGTGCGCTGGTTAATAAAGTTTTTAACGTTTTAAAGCTTTCCTCGCATTTCTGGTTCCAATCAAACTTCTTCCCTTTCTTCTGCAAAGAAGTTATCGGATTTGTGATCCTCGAAAAACCTTCAATGAACCTCCGGTAGTAACCAATAATTCCCATGAAAGATCGAACATCAGTAACATCCTTAGGAACTGGCCAATCTTCAATTGCTTTTATCTTTTCGGGATCTACTGAAATCCCTTCCTTGGTCACCACATGACCTAAACACATAATCTTATCCTTGAAGAAATCACATTTACCAAACTTTGCAAAGAGTTGATGATCTCGTAACTCTTGCAAAACAATTTTTAAATGTTCTTTGTGTTCTTCCTCGGTTTTTGAATAGATTAATATATCGTCGATGAACATGACTACAAACTTATCGAGATACTTATGCATAACGTTGTTCATTAAACACATGAAAATAGTTGGGGCATTAGTAAGCCCAAATGTCATAACGACAAACTTGTAATGGCCATACCGAGTTCTAAAAGTTGTCTTAAAGATGTCTTCATCTTTAATCCTAACTTGATGATATCTAGACCTTAAATCTATTTTTGAAAACATTGTGGCTCCATCTAGTTGATCAAAGAGATCATCTATGCGGGGCAATGGGTATCAATTTTTAATGGTCATCTTATTCAACTGACGGTAATCTATGCAAAGTCACATGGTTCCGTCATTTTTCTTAACAAAGATGACAGGTGCCCCCCAAGGAGACACACTAGGTCGAATATACTTTTTATCAATTAGTTCTTTTAATTGATACTTTAATTCATTAAGTTCAAATATGTTCATTCGATAAGGGCCCTTTGAGCTAGGTACTGCACCAGGTACCAACTCAATGGTGAAATCCAATTCCCTTTTCGAAGGTAGTCCTGGAATTTCTTCAGGGAATACATCAACATATTCTCTTAAGACTGGTATGTCTTCCAATTTTAATTTATCTGTATTATTTAGATTCTCCTTATCAGTTATTGTTACTGCATAAGCTTTACATCCCTTCCTAAAAGCTTTCTTAAGCTGTAGAGCAGAAATCTATCTTATGGTGGTTTTTCTAGGGATTCCTTTTACACCTACTGGTTTTTCATCACTGTTTAAACATGTGAAGGTTTTATCATAACAATTTAAAATTACCCTATGTTGTTCTAACCAATCCATACCGATCAGTAAATCATAAGAACCAAGAGGCAATACATTAAGCTTTATAACAGTTTCAAAATGATCCATAACTACTGCACATTCTTTTACAAAACAAGTTACCTTCCTTTTAGCACCAGTGGCTAATTGAACCAACCAAGAATTTTCAAATTTTTCAATAGGTAACTTACATTTTTCTACCATTTTAGGTGCAATATAACTAAGACTAGCTCTAGGATCAATTAAAATAGTTACAGGGGTTTGATTTATCATACCTACTACTTCCACCATGGAAGTTTGATATTCTGCTTGTCGATTCTTCAAGGCTGCATTGATTATGGGCATAGTCCTTACTAATTCTCCAATAGTCATCTCCTCCTGTATGGTATGAATATTACTGACAGTTTTTTTCCGATTAGGACAGACTAAAGCATAGTGTGGGCCATTACACTCCTAGCTCTTTATAGGTTCTTTGTGCTCAAAGTTCTTGGTAAAATTTCCATGATTATTAGCAAATTCCTTACCCTTAGAATTATTCTGATTGTTGGGTGAATTATTCTGATCTCCTTGGAAGTTCTTATTATTAGGATAATTTCTGGCCTTATTGTTCTTAGAATTTATGTTGGGCACAAAATCTTTATTCTTTTGTTCATACTAGTTGTTATTTTTCTTGGCCTTCCAGTTGGCCATGCTTTCCTTCTTTCGATTCTGTTCAAAACAGAAGTTAGCTTTCCTCATAGCTTCTTCCAAAGTATTTGGATTGTCATATTCAATCATGTCCTTAATATGATAAGGTAGACAACTGAGGAATCGATGTACCTTTGGTTTCTCATCTACAAAGTATGGCACATACCTAAGTAGACTCAAAAACTTACTGTTTGGATCTTTCATTGTCATTGATCCTAATTTAAGCTCATAAAATTCTTTGCTCTCTCTTCATAATATTGCTCAGACAGAAATTTCTTTTTAAAGTACCTCTTGAAGGTACTCCAATTTACATTCTTCTCTTTAATTCCTTGAACTCTCTTCAAGTCATGCCACCAAATGTCAGCCTCTCCTGAGAGGTTGTAGATATCCATTCTAGCCTTTAACTGGTTAGAATAGTTATATATTTGGAAGTACCTTTTCATTAGAGAAAATTTCAACTCAAAATGGGCCTCCTAAAATGAATTAATAAAATAATAATATAATATTTATTAATTTTGGAGGAAGAAAAGAAAAAAACTACTTTTTTGTTTGTATTTTTGACATATCTCCCCGTGTTTTTACTCAAATTTCGATCGGGAGAACTTGTTGGATGGACCCCACTCGGCATACTTTTGACGGACCCCACCACCCCAAAAACAAGAAATACCTGAAAAAATGTGATGATGACATCATCATCACATTTTTTCAGATATTTCTTGTTTTTGGGGTAGCGGGGCCCATCAAAAGTATGCTGAGTGGGTACTCATTGGATGCGGAATTGAATTTTGCATCCAACAAGCTCTCCTGATCGAAATTTGAGTAAAAACACGGGGAGATATGTCGAAAATACAAACAAAAAAAGTAGTTTTTTTTATGATACCTATCCCCAAATTTATATTTAAAAAGTGTTTAAGACCTATACGGTATTTCAAATTTAAAGAAATTTCATTGGCTAACACATGATGACATGGAAATTGAATCAAAGTTAAAAGGCCCATTTTGAGTTGAAATTTCCTCTAATGCATCCCAGATAACCAAGATTCCGCTTTCTCCCCCTTCTCAGTCTCTCCATTGAATGTTGGTGGTTTTATCTTTTTGAATTCCCCAGAAATTTCCTCATAAGGTTTGTATTTCCTCTTTTTAGTGTAATGATTATCATCACTACTATCACTAGTAGAATGGAAATTTCATTGTTCACCAAACACCTCAGAAGATGAACTACTTTCATCTTTAGTATGTTTCATCTTTTTAGATTTACATTGATGACTCGTTTCTTCTGATTCAGTTCTTCTACCCCTACCCTCATTTTGAAACATTTCTGTTAGGATTTTATTCAGCTCCTCCTGAGCCCTCAGAATCTTTTCATTCTCTCATTTTATAGACTCCATTTCATATTTTAGGTCTTTTACAATTTGTAACAGTTCTGAGGAATTGGTAGTTAAATATTCTGGTATAGGATCTCTTGGTAAGTTTTCTGGTTCAGTAAATGGAGATACCTCCTCTACATATTCTTCCATCCTTTCCATACATGTTTGTTAAACTTCAGAAACAATTTCTCTGTTGAATAACATTTAAAAGAAAATACATCAACATAATAATTCAATTTATTGTTTCATAAAAAACTAGTTGGGCTTCATCAAGGCCTAGTGTTTGAACCTTGAGCTCTGATACCACATGTCAAAACCCCAATTTTTCACAAAAATTTAAAATTTTGAGATAACATAAAATGCTTACAGTTGCAGTTAGATAACTACTGGCAGCTATTATAAGATATGAAACAGACAAATAAAAGTAACAATTTAACTTTAACACATATAGATTAATATTGTTTTAATTTTGATATGTGATGTAAGTAATCTACATTCGATTATTTAGCTCTACTGATAGTTTGACTATCAAGTAGGTGAGGAGTCATTTTCTAGCTGGGGCTTACTTAGCGATTGCTAACGTCTCTGGATTTTGGGATCTTTACAAGTTTGACAGGTGCTTTTTGACCCAGTAAAAGTTTATTAAGGCGATAAATCAGATATATTTCTCTTCGCATAGAATATACTGCTAGAGTAAAAGTTCTGCTTAGAAAACTCAAGATTCTATAAGGTAAAGTAATGTTTCTTTTACTTGATCCACAATATTATTTTACTTAGTCTTTGTATCATAGAGGTTATTAATGTCGCCCTAGTGTTTGTCTCTTAATAGTAAGATCTTTAAGATAGATAAAAAAAATCTCCTTCTAACTTTACTCTAACTGATTTCCAATTCTTAAAAGAGCTCATGATAATATTTCATAACTCTTCCTTGGACATAAGAGCCTATTTCTATTATCATTATAATAATTAAAGTGTTTCTTATCATTATACAAATAGACCTAAGTCTTTCAAAACACCAGCCTATTGTATTCTTTTCAACTCTATTTCAATTAGGACTCAACATGGTAAAATTATCAGCTTAACATCGCTTGTAATTTATGAGATATCCTCCACATAAAAATCGTCAAGATCGTGATTGGAAATCCCATTTTATTTATGACTAACATCATGCGATAACTTAACCTTACCCTACTATCTACTTAATTGTAAAAGTAGTGCAATAAAATCCTAGATAGTTTATTATCCTAAACTCTAAATTCTAACTTAACCTTGATTCAATTTGACTTAGAACTTGGTAAATATTATGGTGTTCAAATATCATGTACTTGTAGGTTTTATATCCTACATCTAGTACTATAGATCCCCTTCAAGAGTAGGAGTTATTCCTGTGTATACATATTACTATATCAGTATACACCTTATTATTTTAAACCTAATTCTTATAGTTTAACAATCATTGTTCATGATTATAAGACCAAGTTAATAAAGGCATTGTCAAGCATGTTCAAGCTTCTACTATCCTCTGGATATTTTATTATAAGTTGGATTATAAAAGGTTATAAGATATTTTCTAACATAGCATCAAAATCATAATTAAAAGGGTACTTACCAAAGTCGATTTCGTAGTTTCACAATGGTTAAACAGTGATATACTTCTTAATCATCATCGAGACTTGACTTCATTTGGAATGATATGATATTGACTTTATGTTATATTACAATATCATTACATGCACAAAGTAATCGATTCATCAATTATTTGGTTTGACTGATTGTAGTGGTGACTATACAAAAGAACCCACTGTGAGGTGAAAAGATTTGTGTATATGTGGAGCTCTTCTCGCCATGAAAATCGTTATTTATAAACTTTACTTTGCAACCCTATCCTTCATTATTCAATGAGGGTTTCGGTCTCTGCATGGTTGGGTTCACTGCGGCCATGAGGGCTTGCAGTTGCTCACCTCTAGCTCCACTGTCCGTGTATTTTTATTTTGAAGAATCGTTGCTTAGGGTGAGAGTTGTAAAGCCATAACTCGTGAACGAGTCTATTTTGCAAACACCTTGCCGTGCATGAGGATTGTTTTACACAGTTGATAGTTATAGTGTGAAAGTTGAGTTTAGCCACTGCCTTGGCTTGCTCTTGCTCTAGTTGTCGATGTAGTTGAAAACTCAAACTCAGCTGCCCCTTCTCAGGTGAACACGATGGTTGTTGTGCTCGTGGTGTTGGTCTGCCTTCTTCTTGACCTCGATTTCCAACGTTCCAGGTATGCCTCACCTTTAAGAAGTTGAAAACTATAGACAAATTATAGTTACAGTCCTATATACATGTTTTTAATTATATTTTGGTTTGCATTTTTGCAGGGACAGTTTTCCTTAACCTTCGACAATAACTACTTCTCAAAAGGGTCGGCGTTCAGGAAACGGGTAAGCCCTGGTTATAAAAATGGCTCTCCCTACTTGTTCAGGCCTTAGGGGAAAGTTTTCAGTTGGGAGAAGTTATGGCCTAATCTTTCCCATTCTTGGGTTATTTTCCTTCAGTTTAATAGTTTCGTTTTTTTATTTTAAACCCTTGCTTTCAACAGGGTGACTCCGGCTCAATGCCATGACTTATAATGTTCTCTTCTTGTGTTAAATGGATTTTATAATAATGTATGTTTGATACTCAGTCTGTTAGTTTCATTTATTAATCCCATGTCACAATATGGGAACACCTGCTCAGAGCTGGTTTTTGTACTTTAATTAAATTTTAAGCCTTTCGGCCTGTTAAGCAATACAGGGTTTTTAAAGCAAAAGGGATTTTCCTTCAAGCTCAGCTCAGTTTATATTAATGTTATTATCGTGACTCTGAACACCTAGGGTTTTTACCCTATTCGACTGTATAATAAAATGTATTGTTTATTATTTGCATTGACTATTGTTAATAGTTTTAGGACTGTCATTCAGTCATGGTATAAGTTGTTTTGCTTAATGGCTCATGATTTTCGAGCTAGGGTTTCCTGAATGAAACCCTTGTTTTAAATAGTTCTTTCAATTGTTTAAGTAGGTTCTGTTACTTGTAAACAAATAATGTTAAGTTAATATGATTATCTGTACATAAGAGATTTCTTAAATTTACCTATGTACATAAGTATTTGTTATGAATACTGTATCCAGTCTACAATAGTTCAATTAATAGAATTATAGCTTATTGTCTTTCTGTTATTAAAATAAAGAAATTTATAAAGGGTTTCGACCATGTTGTTACTCTTGCAGGTATAAAACTATTAACATTTGCGGAACAGTTCTTACATAGATATGTAATGTTAAAGTTAGTTATAATCCTATTATTATTGTTTTACTGAAATGGTAGCAAGGATTGCATTAGAGTTATTCGTAAACATCAAAATTAGTAACTAGTTTGTTCTTGATAAATGAATAATACTTTTTATAAAACCCTTCTTATTGATTGAAACTGTTGTCTTGGTTTAGTTAACAATATAAATAAATAAACTAAGCATTTATAGTTATTTTTCTGTTTATCTTAGTGTACTAAAGTAGTTTACTGTATCTTTTCTACTGCATTCCAATTGGTTATTAAATAAAAACACAAAGGTAAATATCGATAACTTAACACAGTTTAATCTCATGCACTTGAATATAAAGTATACTTCATTTATCTACTATGGTAGTTTCTTAACCTAATAATAATCCTTCTACCTATACTAAGCTACTGCTATTCTTAATATATTTACATACTTCAATTTGTAGAACAAAAACATAGATAATCAGGTTATTGTTATTTTTGATGATAATCTATATACTGATATAAATCATTGCTATTGTAAAATGCATGACACATCTAACCATTTCAGTCTCTTATCATTTCCTTCATCTACTTTTAAACACTCTGCATGTGCTAGAGTACGGTTTGGTCCTTCCAGATGTGGAAAAACATAGGTTAGAATTATTTTTCATCTATTCAAATTCATTCTTTCAAATATCTAAAAGATTACTAACTCTAATATTTCGCAACTAAATATTTAACATTTAGATGACAATCAGATTCACTTTTAACCATTTACCACAATAAAACCAAAAATATTGTAGAACCTCATTAAGCTGGACAAAAACAACGTTAGGAGGTTGTTCCTCCCTACCAAATCCTGGAGAGCACCCAAACAACACTTCCTCAGGACCCCCGAGCTTGTTCCTAGTCTCCTTGGTTGAGAGCTGGTGGAGCAAGCAAACAATAAACTAGTCCAATGACTTAGTTATAAATCTGCACTCAGCAGTAAGATCCTTCAGCTAAAAAGCTGCACTAGATCACTTAGCAGTTAACCCCAAAAACTCTTTCCACAATTTCCCTTGCCATTGAATTTCTCTGAAGTACATTCACTTGAATGATCACTTCTCTAGAATGAGCAGCCCCAGCTCTCTTTAATGGGCATTTTTATAAAGATTGCCTAGGTCTTTTGGGTCAATTGTCATTAATTGAGCCACCTGCTCTGATCCCACTTTCTTGGGGGATCATGACCCAAAATGTAGCAAGGTTGCCACCTGCAACAGTTGAAAGTAGTTTGAGGATGCTGCCACATGTCTGTTTGCTCTCCACCCAGTCTCCTCCACCAACTTGACCAGTACACACTCTTTTAACAGCTCTCCTAAGTTGTTGTTTCCACTTTCATTTATTTATAATTAAAATATTCAAAATTACATTTAATATCCTTTACTCTGCTAAGTCATCACTTGCAACTTAGCATAAAATTTAACATATTGTCTTTGAATAAAATCAAATAAAATAATATTGGTTTTGCAAAATTGGGGCATGTGACACGTGACATGTAAGGACATGCTCGCATAATGAATGTATCAACAGTCATCTAGTAAATTCATAAAGGGTAAGCTTGCATCAATGACAACATCACAATGTTGCTTCACTTTATTTCCTTTACTTTATCTAACCATACTGCTACCCTATCAACCCTGCTTATAGGTATAACTCTTCGTTAGTGAAATTTTTTGAAGACATTTGAAGCCCACACTTAATGTACATAATTCCCACAAGTATTGCATTATGCATGCAAGACTAAGATCAAATATCAACAGCTAGTTAAACATGCCCATAGGGTAACTGATAAATTCTCGTTAAACCCCAAAATGCATCAAATAGAGGTGGAAATATTCCTGCATGCAAATCCTTGAAATGTCAACAAATCATTGAAATGCATGTGACATGTAAGGACATGCCTACATAAGTATGCAAGCACCCACACATGAAGACTATATGCACGTGACATCTAAGGACATGCCCGCATAATGAATGTATCAACAATCATGCGAGCATTTTTTTGGACCTGCATGCATATGTTTGAGGCATGCAGGTATTTTATCAATCCAATGGGCATTTTCAAACTCGTTGTAGGCATTTCTCAATGGGATACGAACATTTTTCCAAATCAACTGCTTATCCAATTTGGAGAATTGATGTAAATGTATTCTGCAACTTAAATGTGGGCATATTTAACTAGTTGTGGGAATTTTTAGTGCACCTATGATTCCATGATCAAGCATACAATTGAAACAAATCAAGGACTTATGGAAATTCATCTCCATCCAAGTGGTATTACAATATAGTTGAAGAATATCTTTATAAGCTCAGACTTCCCATAACGGCTTTACTTTAGCTGTACATGTCAAAAGTTTAACTTTATAATTGAAATTCCTATGACATGCAAGGACATTCCCACATAATGAATGTATCAATATTCATCTAGTAAATTCATAAAAGGAAAGCATGCATCAATGACAACATCATAATGTTGCTTCACTTTATGTGTTTTTATTTATCTAACCATACTACTCCCCCTATCAATATGTAGACTAATTACTCCCCCTCAAACCTTTTTGTTATGTTCGTCTCAAGATATTTAATTTGTCTCACATATATCTTCAGAATCAATGAAAAGTAATATCTCACAAATGTAGATTTCTGCCACAAGTTGTTCACATGCACTTAACTAATAAGGAACTTGTTGCATCTAGCAGTTTCACCAGTGGTGCCAAATACTAGTAGGTTGGTGAGTTGTTTGAGACTAGCTAATGGTGAGAGAGACCACATTTCGAAGGGGGTGCACCACCAGAGAAGAGAGACACTAGTATTAAGCAAGTGTGCATAGTGTAGACCTTCCATGTAGGTCTATATAAGTGTCCAATATGTAGGCTCCACACAACTATAAAAATTCAATGTTGGTGGGTAACATATGGAGGTTGGTAAGTTGTTTGAGACTAGCTATTTTACCCTAGAATTTGCAGCAAATATTTTACCTCAAATCTATGCATACCTCTAGGATCTTACAATGATGTTGGTGGGAAACAAGTATTAGAGACTAAATTCCATCCTTGAAATTGATGTGCTCCTCAAAACTGTATAGGATATCATATATATTTCAAGCAGATATCCTATTACTTATTAGTATATGATTTATTTAAGTCTTGAGAAATATTATTAGGAAGAAAAATGAGAAAATGGCACACATGCATCTTCAAAGGATTGAGAAACATCCATCCAACCCAAATCTCCTACTTTCAATTGAATCCTTGTATCATATCTTACCTCCATTTTCCTACCTCATACAACTTAACAAGTTCAATATTTCAACTTGATGTTATGCTACCTCGGAATTTGAATTTTGAACCATTGCCAGCCTAGAAGAAATGTCATTATCATACTCAGCAGTCAATAAATTGAGTTTAAACACTTTGTTTTCCATTAAATGAACTCAGAAATTCTCCCAATGTGCCCAAAAATTTCACACGCTACTGCATGGGTGCTCAAAATTCAAAATTAATCCTCAAATTCAACCCATAATTATGAATTAGGACTATTATTATTGAAATTAACCCAGATTTAAAAATGACACTCTTCATTGTAGATTAGATACACAATCATGGAGAATTAAGGTTGCTTTCACACCCAAGTTTTCCCAGACTTGAGGGATCAGACTTGTTGTTGCTATTTCACACACATTGGGTTGCTGGGATTTGAAAAATTAATGCCTAGAATGCTGCTACATTTTTCTTTTATGCCCAGAAAGCTTCAGAACTCCTTGGTGGACACCCATGCAATATAGTTAGTATCAAAATAGGAAGGAGAGAGTGAATTCATCACTCCATTTTGGCGGAAAATGGATAAACCCTGGGAGGGGAGGATAGGATTAAAAGTTAAGAAGAGAATTCCACTAGATTAATTAAGGTTTTAGAGTTGATTAGACTATCTAGGGTTGTATATTAATTAAGGTAATTTAATTAGGGTTAAAAGACAAATAGGAAAGAACAACAAATTAACAAAGGAAATCAAACTAACTAGGTTCAATTCACTGGACTACACAAGACTCCACTCTAAATACACAAGATCCATTAAAATGTTTAATGCACATTTCAACTCATTTTGGGAAAAGCTGCAAAATCTCAAGTAGAATCAGCTCATTTGTGTTTTATAATTATTTTTCTCAAATATTCAAACTCAAATCTAAAACAATGAGACAAGCATTTCCAGCATAGAAAAACCATACGTTAATATCCTTCATCTCCAGCGTGTCCCATAAACAATGAGTTACAATAACCATTAAAGTACTTAAAACAATAACAGTAATCAGAGTAGTGATCCATATCATATCTAAGTTGTTAATGAAAGACAACAAGACATAACAGTAGCATGATATATCATATCTGAACCAATTATAAACTCAACATAATATAAATCAAAACAAGATGTTAAGGCAGAGCTCCCTTATCCTCAGAAAAAAATGCTTCTAAATAGACTTCAACATCTTAGCATTAGATTACTTGCATGCTACTGAACTAGACAAACATACATGTTAAATGAGAGAACCGAGAACTTGAAAAGATCCTAAAATAGATCATCCAACCCTCACTAATCAAAAACAGTATCATCACAACAGTACAACCAACTCTCAATAAAAAACCACAGCAAAGTACTCCAAAAAATTCACATATGGTAGTGCTATGGTGGATGGAACCTAAGGAGGGCTCTTAAGGTCAACATTTAAGGGTTTTATAGCCCAATGTTACCATGCAAAGTTCAATCATGAGTCACCACAAGGATAAACATAACATACAAGTAAACATGCAAGTCAACATAACATAACAACGCAACATGGCATCATACTAGGATCATGCACATCAAGTCAATGTGAGCGTAGGTTTCCTAACCTTCTCAATTGTATGTGTCCATACATCTCATGTGTCTCATGCAAAGAGTGGAATATCACAATCATCATCACTGGATAAGGAATCTGATGTGGTCATCTCATCTTCCTCAAGTTAACTCAAGAAGGGGTAGCTTACCCCTTAAGGATAACCATAGTCCTTGGAAGATGTCACACGTTATCAAAAATAAGCTATGCACCGACTAATACAAATACAAATATTAAATGTATACAACTACATTTTTTGTGTTTTGCTTTATTTTTCATAAACTCCAAGATGAGGACATCTAATTCATTGTCATTTAACGTTGAAATTGGTGTGCCCTCTCTTTATGTTGATTGTGTGGGCATGCTCTCCCGTACCATACTTTTGGTACATCAAATAGTAGGGCATGGTGGTCGCTGGAGAGGAGCATCATTGTTTCCAAGATAATTACAGTGATCTTTACCTGATGCTTGACTAGATGAGACAGTTAAGTGTTCATTGGTTCTACCATTTGTTCATCTTCCATTTGAGCATGAGCAAGTACATGCTCTGCCATTAACAAAAGAAAAATTATTACTACGCTTCATCAATTATATATTTGAAATCATAATAAATACTTCTATTTTATAGCATACATACCTAAATCATGGCTAGGCTACTCACCACCAACATGAGGAAACTCCCGAGTCCCCACCATCATGTGGTACCTATTCGGTGCCGCTAAAATCGTTGCTTTTGTTGCTCTCACCCTGAAAACCAAAAAAGAAATTTATTTTTCAATGTAATGATTCATGAATAGATTACACAAGTACATTATAATGATGGTATTATTATGAGGAAACTCAATTGTTTTGCTAGGATGTTTGACATGACTAAGTCTATAAAAACATAAGACCAAGTACACCAAGGTCACTTAAGTCACACTATAAGGATGCTTGAAACCATTCATTTATTATAACAATTTGACATTTTAAGATCTTTCCAATGCTTAAGAAGTTTCAAGTTATCACATATACAAATTTGACATAACACATAATTCAAGTCCAAAGTAATGTGAGCAAATTGAACATGCATATATGGTTTTATATACCTATGTGTGCATCAATGGGGAAATTGGGGTTTGACTAAGATTTTTCGACATTCCAACACATGTTGAAAACCATACTTGAAGCTGAAACTCAAGTCTTCTTCAGTGGTTTCTTATTGAAAGGAATCTCCCTACAATGCATAACACCATAAAAATTATTTGCTCGCTACAGTGATAAATAAATTATTTGTTTGCTACAGTTACAAAACAATTGGCTACAAATAATGATCGTGCTCTTAGTTTTTGATATCCACCCTATCCCATTTTTTGTTGTCCATGTTTTTCTACCCTTTTCTTTGTCGCTTTAGAGGTGTCGGGGAGTCTATGAAAGGTTTCAAATATGTTAGATATTGCAACTTAAATATATTTAAAAGTAAAAAGAAAATATTGAACATTTTTCATTGAAAGTATGATATGTGACATACCTTCTTGAACTGATTGGTCGAGTATTTCCTTGTTTTCTCAATACCTTCTCCTTTGCACCATCCATGAACTCCTTCCACTCCTTCTCTGGAACCATCGCAGGACGCTCATACTTAGTGTTAATTTGCAAATTGTCCCTTTAATTTGACCTAACATATTTCAAATTTAAGCCAGCTGCTGCGGTGACACCTTTTTTGTTGAAGGTATCACCAAACAAGTCAACCATGTGGTTCATCAAATCATCTTTCAATTTTTCATTTTGAGCATTCCACTGTGTACGAATGGTGGGCTCAAAAATCTCCAAATACCTCTCATGCAAGTTCTTATAAAAAACATTATTTCCTGCAAAAACAATATGATCATTAATTAAAAATAATTTCAAGTATATGGCTTTGAATTACATGAAAAAAAAACTGAATTAATTAAATAATACCTGCAATATTTGGTATCTTGATTGGAACATAGTCCTTATCCCCCAAGAATGTAATGGGAAATGATCCCTTGCTAACCACACGTACTGCTCCAAGATAGCCACTTTTAGAGTTGATACTACTCTCCTCTCTAACATCTTGTGAATTAGTGTTGGGTGAAGGGCCCTGCTGATCTCCAAAAATCAGTGAGGTCGAGAATCTAAAGGGAATTGTTAGTTAGGAAAGTCAAATATCCTCGTTGGTACGGTAAAATGATGTTGTGTTGAACCATCACTACTACCCATACCGACATCTACATATTGTACTTGATGCACATGTGGTGTCTCCAAAAATTCCTACAAAAAAAACTTTAAATGATTAGATCATATCAAAAATAGAGAACTAAAATAACATAAATGAAGATATGTCTCATAGTTCGTAAAATATTTCAAATATGCCACTTACCCTGTACTGTACTATTGTTTACCTCAAGCCATAAATTTTTTTCTTTAATTTCTTCTGTCATGGGTCTGATTTTTATCAGTACAAGAAATTCTTGATTGGACTTTTTCAAAGCCTTCTTCACATTTCCCATTGGGTCAGTTGAATAAAATATATCTTCCTCGGTGACCACCTCATCATCGTGATGTGGTGTGCTCTACAAACATCAATCAATAAAAGTAGTTAATTTATTTTTATCATTACAAGAATTCACGTGGAAAAAATAACATACATTTAATAATAATAAAATTTACTTTAATCATGTTTAGGTACTATTAGGATAACATTTACCTGATGGGACACCATTGGGGATTTCCTATGGTCATCCTACCACAATACAAGAAGCAACACAATTTCATATTGAAAAGTAAAAATTGAACCATGTCTATTAAATGTGATTCATGAAGAAAAAAATTAGTGTTAATATGACAATCATGTTTACTTGACTAGAAGCTGTAGGCATGTTGTGAGTACCGCCATGAAACAATATAATAAGCATGATAGCATCTTCAAATATCACAGTGTTTCCAATATTCCTAGACAATGTGTTGGTTGTGGAGCCTAATCTTCCAGATCCGGAGATATTATTCAGTCATGTTTGTAACCCAGGTGTATTTCACACTCATTCCCCTTGCCTTGGTGTTTGGGGTAGCGCCTTGAAAAAGGGGGTTTGGGGACAACACCCTTGAGACATGGGGTTTTGGGGGAAACACCCCTAATATACGGGGGTTCGGGGGCAATGCCCCCAAGAAATGGGGGTTCAGGGGCAGAGCCCCCGAGAAATGGGGGTTCGGGGGCGGATCCCCCAAGAAATTTTTTTTGGGATGTGTGTTGGCCAACAGTTTTGCGGACCCATGGTATTGGGTTAACCCTAGAATTTTCCCATTGTATTTCCCCTATAAAAGAAAGCATTGTAAAATGACTGAGTACGGTATTGTATTGTATTAGAAGAGAGACTGTGAGAGCGTGAAGAGGAAGTGCAATGGTTTTGCTGTAGGGTGTATCCCTTCATCTTTCTGGACTGTAATAAAAGGACTGGCAATTTCTTTGTGGACGTAGCCAATCGTTTGGGTGAACCACGTTATATCTGTGTCTCTCTATAATGTTTTAATGTGTTTTGCGTCTTTTTTATTGATTTAACTGTATATCTGTTATTGTTCTTGTTATAATAATCAACCCATACTTTACCCACTTAGACATTAATTTAATTATTTTTGTCTTATTAGCCTAGTTCATGTGTCCCACCTTGTGCAAGTTGTCTTTTACCTATCCATAGTGGTCAAAATTGCCTTATTTGACTCATGTAATGCATGGGAAAGCCCAAAGAATCAAATCTACTTTATTCCTGGCCTCCTAGGTGCCCTTCTACTTTTTCTGCTTTATTCCCTGCTTTTTCAGTGTTTTAAGGAAAATGGAAAAGCTAGACTAGGTGAGGTGAACTAGTTTTTTGTCCTCTTCATCCCCCACTCTTTTCTCCTTGAAAAAGCATGTATGAGCTGCCATTCCACCACTCTTTATCTTTCCTAATCCATTTTTCCAATTCGTGAGCTCCATGACAGATTTGCGATCATCTTTTTACACCTATGGGGGATTTGCTTAATTTTAGTAAGCCTGCTTTATGCTAGATTCGAATTGCTCCTCATGCATTTGAATCCCTGATGTATGTTATTTATTCAGAAACCTATTATGTTACAGGGTTGGCTATTGTACACTGAGTTAATACAGTTTAGTGTTCAGCTCCAATTTCAGTCTCTTTTGTGAGTGATTTTGCATGATCAATTGTTAATTGTTGTGAGTAAAATTAATCTATCACTGGGTTCAATTTCCACATGGTATCAGAGCCATTGTAGATCGATTTCTCTCCTTCAAAATGTTTTTGCAGGTTCGACATCAGTGACTGGGAGCCTTCTACTGACAGCCGGGACAGATTTTCTAAGCTATGGATCAATCACAGAAAACTATCTTGACTCCCTTCAATTCATTTGAATAGAAAGCAGAGATGGAGATACCGTTGAGAGAGAAAGACCTATACAGGGTGACTATGGCAACAGAAGTAGAGCCCAATGCAGCTGCAGAGAAGATTAAATGGCACAACGGGAGGGATGAGGCCTATGGTCTCCTATGTCTGAGTATTTCCAGAGACCTCCTTTTCCATCTTGATGGATTGACATCACCGAATGAAGTATGGGAGAAGCTTTCTGATATTTTTGGAAAGACATGAGATGAGGGGACATCAATCGAAAATGAGTTGATTTATCTGATTCCAAATAGCTTTGAATCCCTGCAGCTATATTTCTCCAAGTTCAAAGCACTATTTTTGCAGCTAAAACAGTGTGGGATCAAAAAGAAGGATGATCAGCTCCTCCTGGCCATTCTCTAGAAGCTAGGCCCTGACTATTTAGTGTTTGTTTCGACCTTCTATGCCACAAAACTGACAGCTCGAACCTAAAAGATGCCTAGCCTTGCAGATTTCATGGAATCTCTCACACAAGAACAGGATAAGCTGGTGATGATGGGCACCATCAAACCATCCAAAGATCAAGCTCTGATTGCTGGAGATTCGAAGGTGGATTTAAAAAGCAAAAAGATGTTAGTTTTTCAACATTTAAGCTAGCATTATGTTAATATCTTTTCACTGAGAGAATAACAAGCACAACAATCACATAAGCACATCACAAGAGACAAGAGACAAATATTTTAGGAGGGGAAACCATAAATGGAGAAAACCCCTCAACTTCCTCTAAGATAGTATCACCACAAGATGTGATCCCAAAATAGTAAGATGACCTCCCAACACAACAGCATCCTTCTGTCTTCTGTCAAGCCAAAGTATTTCCTTCTCCAAAGGTGCGCCACACTTGAGAGAGCAAGTGATGTAATTCACAAGTGATAAATAGAGAGACTCTCACTCTCTATTTATATTCTTCCGTTGACTTGAAGTACACTCAACCATGTAGGCTTAACTTATAATTAATTACTTGAGCCTACACCTTAATTAGTGTATAATAACCCAAGTGCTCCTAAACTGTGGGGACTTACCTAATGACTTGATATGACTTGTTTACATTAATAATCCTCCCGATCGGAACATCGGGGCATGACCACATGACTCAAATACATAATAGAAACATCCTGGAATAAACATCGGGTTACAATATATGAAATACATAGAAGAATACATTTCGAAGTTACATATACATCAACAAAAGAAAGCTAAAAAGCCACCTAAGCAAAAGAGAGACAAGAAACAGTCTCTGGAGGAGCCACAAGGTTCCAAGAAGAAATAC
>LPNX010815323.1:70355-102892 GCA_001517045.1 Pseudotsuga menziesii | reverse complement strand
TATTAACAAGAATAATGAGCAACCATTATTGAATTAAGAAACATAAGTAAACTAAATTCTGCATTATTAAAAAAAATGAATAATATATATATATATATATATAAAACAAACCAGATTCATGTAAGTTTGCAATTAAAAAATATATATACTTTTATATTCTAAAATAATTTCATATGAAAAAGAAATCCAAACTTTAAGATATAAAATAATTTCACCTCAATAAATAACTTTCTCGGACATCTTCATTATCACGAAACTTGACCACTTTGAAGGCTTGGTCAATATCTTTACATAAGATAATTCACTTTTGGGCCAATTCACTTATATAATATGATTAAATCACCGCCGTAGCTAAAAAGTATATACAAATGTAGATGGTCTCGTAATCATTGTGTTGGATATTTTCTGCAGATTGAATCACGTGTAATTCACGAAATAGCTTATAGTGTGTTTGAGTTATTGCTTCATAATATGTCATATGCTTAATGGTTAAGCTATGGTGGAAACAAAATATCTAGATGTAATCGATGTGTGAACAGTCATAGAAGTTCAATATTTTGGCAGCAAGCCACTAAACTTTTGAGTTCAACACATCATAAGGAAATACCAATATCTGTTTGTGTTAGTTAAGCCGATTTTTTGCTAGAAAAGGTATAATGTTTCTTGGCTGAAAGTAGAGTCGGTTTAAGGCATGTGTGAGTGAAATAATTATTAATGGTTTTTTGGTGTTTCGATCTAGGGTTGGTGACATGTACTATCATGATAATGAACAACTTGAACATGTACATAGGTAGTTGTCATTTTGCTCACATGCTAAAAGTGTCCTATTATCACATGCTAAACATGTCATAAATGACCTTTACCTCTATTGACTTCCTTTGTTGTTTAAGTGAGAGCTAGTGGTAACCCATAACTTACAATTTTCACCCCACCCCACTGCACAGTATTGAATTCGTAAGAAATAACAATAAATAACATAAGCACTAAAAATAACACCATTTATTTTCAGTGGCTTTGCCAGCTCTTTCATCCCCACCCCACTACACTACACAGTATTGCAATTTTCACAAGACCACTACTCGCAATAATGCCAATTGGTTCACCCTCCAACACCGATTGTTTGTCAAGACGTTGTTCTCTGATTCTCTGAACCCCAGGCCTTCCTCTTATGCGCCCATTGATGACTTTATCAACTGAGAGGGAGTTGGCAACAGTGAAACGCGATAATATAATATGTCCTAGCATGAGTTCATGAAGACTCGTAAAGATGCCCTAGCATGAGTTATGACATTTGACAAAAATGATGCCCTATCATAGTTTGCCTACTTTGCCCTATTATCATAAAAATAGAAAAAATTCAAATAGATTTAAACAGAAATCATAGTTTGCAAACCCTTATCTCACCATGCTGGAGTTCTAGAAAGAATTTGAATTGGAAATAAAATTAGTTGTCAGAATTTGAAATTAAATTAGAATTAATAGTGGTCATAATTTGAATATAAATATAAATAGGCAAAAAATTTGAATATATAGTTGCCAGAATTTAAATGCGAAACCCTACTGTGAGATTTACTGTTAGATTTAGGACAGAAAGGTTGCACTTAAAAAAACATAATATTAAATAAACATAGATAGTAATTACTCCCTCATCAGAAGAAGCTCGAACCCATTTACCATGCCATAGAATCGAATGTTCTTTTTTAAAGAATAAAGCAACTACCTACAGGGTAATTTTATATTATAAGTTTTATACTCTTCATATGTCATCACAAAATGGATAAACAAATACTGTCATGACAAAATTGATAAGTTTTAGGCAGAACCCAGAATTTGAATTTGAATATTAATATGTAAATTCCAGAATTTGAATTTTGGCCATAACTCTATTCTAACCCCAGTATAAATATAAATATAACTCTATTCTAACCGAGTCGAGTAAGGAAAATACATGGCAAAATGTATTATGAAATGTGAAAATGTTTCGATATTGACGCAGGAGATGGAGGTTTGAACTTCTAAGAAAACAACAATAAATAAACATATATACTAATTACTCCCCAATCCCAACAGTTACGTTTTCGGAGTACAAGATGCAGGAAGCGAACCCATCTACCATGTAGTAATAGAATATGGTTCATTTTCAAGAATAAAGCCACTCCCCTGAATTTTTTTACTAGGTTTTATAGATCATGGAGTTTATTGGCTTCCATTAGGTATAGTGAAATTAAAAACTATTTGTAACCATTAATATTGAGCACAATCACTTCATTAATACCAAGAAAAACTAATTCAAATCCAAATTTATCACTTAAAAAAAAACTATTACTACACCCAACAATCACTTGTTTAAAAGAAAAAAATTAAAACTATTAAAAGATGTGCATACCTTCAGATAAAATATTGATATTGACGGTCACAATCTCATCCATATTCCGCAGACGTTCTCATACAGATTGGATGAATACCCACTAATTTCTGAACAAAAGCAACAAACCAAATAATATATCTGAAATCCAATAACGTTAACAAGATTTTTCAAGAAATATAACAACAAATCTGAAAGCCAAAAACAATAGAAGTGTATTCAAGAAATATTGTTTACCCGAAAGAAGGGGAAATGTTGTTTACCCGAATTCAAAGGACGAGTCTGCATATCAATCAAGCAAACAACCCAACATGTGGAAGAAGACCCAGTAGTCGTGAATATCACTTGAAGTGGGTGATCATTCCGTCCAAACCCAGTAGTCGTGAATATCTTTTTTCCATCCACCATGAAAACGAGACAGACCTTACCAACTCATCCGACCGCGGGGAATGTAATTGACACTGGACATGGAGGTTTGAACTTCTAAGAAAACAACAATAAATAAACATATATACAAATTACCCCCCAATCGCAACAGTTACGTTTTCGGATCCATCTATTGTATTACGTACAAGATGGAAGCGAACCCATCTACGATGTCTTATTAGAATGTTCATTTTCAAGAATAAAGCCACACCCCGTCATTTTTACTAGGTTGTATAGATCACAGAGTTTATCGGCTTCCATTAGGTCTAGTGAAAATAAAAAACTATTTGTAACCATTAATATTGAGCACAATCAATTCATTAATACCAAGAAAAAGCTAATTGAAATCCAAATTTATAACTTATTTGAATTTTTTTTTTAAAACTATTACTATAGCCAACAATTCAAATCCAAATCCAAATCTATCACTTGTTTAAAACAAAAATTTAAACTATTAGGGCACCAAACAATTGCTATACATAAAAGATGTGCATACCTTCAGATAAAACATTGACTGTCACAATCTCATCCATATTCCGCAGGCGCTCTCATACGGATTGGATGAATACCCATTAATTTATGAACAAAACAAACAAACCAAATAATATATCTGAAATCCAATAGCGTTAACAAGCTTTTTCAAGAAATATAACAACAGATCTCAAAGCCAAACAATAACAAGTGTATTCAAGAAATATTGTTTACGCGAAAGAACGGGAAATATTGTTTACCCGAATTGAAAGGACGAGTCTGCAGATCAATCAAACAACCGAACCTGTGGAAGAAAACCCAATAGTCGTGAATATCACTTTTTCATTCCAGCAAACTCATTACCAGGGCACATTCGCGGCCCACCTCCAAACGGGACAAACGTGTAGGGAGGAGGCCCTTCTCCCACGAATCACGACGGATCGAATTCCTCTAGGTTGCTGAAATACTCAGATTTCCGGCGAGTCGAGTTTATAGTCCAATACATCTGCACATGATATATACCTATTTATTAATCAAAGTAAAAATCTGAAACAACTAGGGTTTCAACGTTTAGGTAGAGAGGAGGCAGGAGGGACTCACCTTCCATCCTTTAGGAATCGTGAATCCTCCATATGTAGAGTCTTTGATAGACTTGCGAAAACTTCCTTGAGCAGGAGGGTTCAGTCTAAGTGCTTCCCGAGCAGCTCTCCACGAATACTTCATCCTTTGAAGGTCCTCCCACTCAGGAAGTTGCCTTGCCTCCTTCGAACTTGCTATATCCAATTGCTCTGTAAATATCAAAAGAAACTTTTGAGTCTATGAAAATTGCATACTGTAACTTGGATACCACATGATATAATTGCATTTCAAAATTGAAAGAAACTAAATTATGCAATCAGAGAAGCTAGGGCATCTCCAGCTTGAGAAAGGCCCAACTATTTTTTAAACAAAACTAGGGTTTGTCGATAGATGTCTCAAGAATTCTTTGTATGCTTAACATAACTCCGGTTTATAAGCAAAATGGAATAGAATATTATAGGATCTATCTGTATTAGAGAATTTTGATTGATTGGACATACCTCTGAGTACTTCTTCATAGCAGTCAGGGTTCTCCACCAAAAATTTAAGCAGCACTGTCAAAGTAGAACTGCTGGTGTCATGACCTGCATATAGCAGCAAAAGGGTATTGTCCTGAATCTCGTTCTCTGTAAGAGATTCACCATGCTCGTCAACATTAGAGGGCAGGAAAGACAACATATCTTGCTGTGGAGAAGCCTTTCCCTCTTCCAATGCAATTTTCCTCTCATCGATAATACTGCCGAGTTGTTGGCGAATGGCATTAGCTGCGTGTTTGGCTTTGTTATATCGCCTACTGGGTAGATCAATGGGAATCTGCATCACTCCTTTCACAGAAACCGTAAAATGAAGCCAGAGCCTGCCTTGGTCGTCCTGGTTGTTTATGCTGGCAAACAAGTCACAATCCAGGGAGAAAGCATAACGCTTCATCAGAGGGAAAACCGTCACCTCATCTTTGCCGATCCGGTGCTCGTCCAAGAGACGTTTGGTCATCGACTTGAAGCAGCTGATCACTTGAAGCGGGTGATCATTCCGTCCAAACAATTATTATTCATTAACACCAAGCAATTGATGTTCATTAATACCAAACACAACTAATTCAAATCCAACTCTAGCACTTGTTTAAAAATAATAATCCAACCTATCACTACACCAAACAATTGCTATACATAAAAGATGCGCGTACCTTAAGATAAAATATGTCTTACGATGTCCATCACAATGTCATCCATATTGCGCAGACGCTCTCATACATATTGGATGAATACCATTAATTACTGCGCAAAATAAACAAACCAAATAATATATCTGAAATCCAATAACGTTAACAAGCTTTTTCAAGAGATATAACAACAGATCTGAAAGCCAAAAATAATAACAAGTGTATTCAAGAAATATTGTTTACCCGAATTCAAAGGACCAGTCTGCAGATCAATCAAACAACCCAACCTGTGGAAGAAGACCCAGCAATGGTGAATATCTCTTTTCCGTCCACCATGGAAAAGAGACAGACCTTACCAGCTCATTCGACCACCGGGAATGTAATTAACCTGTGATTAAGCATCAACATCTGACAAAACTAATATAAACAAAACATTAAAATTCATCCAGTACGAATTTGAAACATTCCACGAGCTGTGACTGATCACAATCAACTCTCTAATCAAAAGTGTGCAACAATTGACTCTATCGTAGCAATAGCCCTGGAATCCCCTGGGCATCCTCTCCATCCTGTCCTGCAAAGTTGTAAAATAATCAAAATCATATAGAATTAAACCTAACTCACGCTCTCAAAGCCATTAACAGATCTGGCAATAACAATAACAAACGTTTTCAAGAAATGTGAACTAAACTTAACACACCCTTGGCTCTTTGGAACAAGAATGTCGTTACCTACGAAGGCTACTCATGATTTGAAATGATTTTTAATCTCTCCGTCACCCTCGGATACCATTCCATTATAAAAGCATTCTAAATTCACATTCAGGTTTTGAAATGCTTTTTATTCTCCCGGTCACCCTCGGATCCCATTCTATTAAAGGATTTTGATAAATTCAAATTGGCAGCTTTCTGGATCAATTCAAATTGGCTTTCCGGATAAATTCAAATTGGCTTTATACAAACGCTAATCATGATCAAAAAGCTTTGTAATCTCCCTGGCACCCTCGTATCCATTAAAGATTTTTTTTATCATTCAACGGTTATACTCAGGATTTGAAATGATTCTGACGTGGAGAACGCTCTTCCTATTTTGCAACGTAGACGGCTGATAGTCTAAAAATGGTAATGGTTTTGATTCATTCAACGGTTATACTCAACGGTTATACTCAGGATTTGAAATGATTCTGCATATTTTGCAACATAGACGGCTGATTAGCGTGGATATTTAATGTTAAATTTCACGTTGTAGAGAGGTCTCTCCACAAAAGCCTGAGATATTTATTCATACACTCACAAAGTCACAATGAAGATCACAAGATCACAATGTGACTAAAGGAATTAGTCAACGTGGAGTTTCTTTTTGTTTGAGATTGTTTGTTATACAACGGAGTTTATAAATTATTTTAATTTAGAAATGTAAAATATTGTAAGGCTGGTTTTTGTTTTTTAAATTTTATGGATAGGAAGAAAACTATTCCCATCCTAAAAATATTTCAACTTTAATAATTTAGAAATGTAAAGTAGTGTAAGTTTGTTGTTGTTTTTTTTACGTTTTATAGTGAGGAAAATTATTTCCATTCTATTTTCAATTAAAATATTAATTTTAGAATTAGTTAAAATTTTAGTTAAATTTAAAATTTTGAATATTTAATGCAATATTTAATGACTATAATTTGTAATGTATTTGGGTTTAGTTTTATATTTAATTATTTTATATTTTAATTTTATTAATAATTATTATCCAATTTTTTAATAAAGTAAATTTTCATTGTTTTTTTGTTTTTTTAATGTAATTTTTTTTAGTATTAGATTTTTAAAATAAATATTTAATAAAATTTATTAGAATTTTAAAATAAATATTTATTTAAAAATATTCAAATTTTAAAATAGATTTTTTCTGAATTTTAATTATATATATTTCTCCAATATAAATTTAAATACTAATCATAAGTATGTAACATTCTTGATAAGTGGGTAAGTGTTTATGACCACTTAAAATTTTGACCATTTAAGTGTTATGTGAAACAGGTGGAGTGGGTAACTCTTTGGGACAAGTGTTTAAATATATTTCTATGACCTCCTATTTAGTCTAAAGCTAATTAATTTATTTTTATAAATGATTTATACAAATATTAAAAATATGGATTAATATGAGTTTTTTTTTATAGTGTCTTTCTTACACATCTAAGTTTCATGGTATTTGTTATAATACAAATATTTATATTTCCTAACTCGCCAAAACTATAGTAAGCTAAGCTTAGAAGCTTCTTGGCAATCTTTTTAAGCACATGAACAAGATTTCAAAATAAACTAAATATTATCCTTGTTAACCAAAATTAGTTTTAATAAACATTAATCATTATCATTATGTTAAATATTTCAATATCTTAAAATGAAAAACTAAAATATTGTAATAGCTATTATACATTTATATTATACATTTATAAAAGAAAATAATTAATTATTATTATAACCCTATAAAATATATAAAAGATTTCCTAGAGCACTATAATGATAGACTCAACTATGTATTAAGATTGAAAAACTCTTTACGATTAGGAAAGAAGAGTCGAGCTATGTGGAAGCGAATGTTTTAATGGGGAGCCTATCTATTCTTACCTAGTTTTTATTTCTTCGTTGTTTTTACATTTTCTTTTTTATTTTATTTTTTGCGCTGAGAGGCGCTCTACAATCTAGTATGGGGGAGATCTTGTAAAGTTATTAATAAAAAATAATTTTTTTAATTATAAGTCAAAATAAATGTTGGCAAAAAAAAATCTAATATGGGGTAGATGTTGTAATCGTTCTACCTAACAAAACAATAAAAAAGTAAAAATTTAATTATCCGTAAAAACAAATGTGGGTCAGGAAAAAAACACAATATGGGGGAGATGTTGTAATGTTTCTACCTAACAAAATAATAAAAAATAACAAATTGAATTATCCTCAAAAAAATGTTTCCCTTGCACATGGTTTTAAAACCATGTGCAACCTATGGTTTTATTGTACATGGTTTAGGAGGGCCTTGCACATGGTTTTAAAACCATGTGCAAGGCCTCCTAAACAACCCATGGTTTAGGAGGGCCTTGCAAATGGTTTTAAGACCATGTGCAAGGCCTCCTAAACAACCCATGGTTGTAGGAGGGCAAAAAGTTTTAATGTTTGTTCCTAACAAAATAAAAAATAATAAAAAATATTATAGTGAGCCATAAATAATATTAAATATTAATAATAAAAATATTATATGTGGACCTTAAATAAAAAAGATGTGTGTTTTGGTTTGAATCAAATCAATGGATACCTAAGAAAATGTTTGCACTTGAGAGATTTGATCCCTCTCGGTGCTTGATAGAGCCTAGGATTTGGATCTACGCTGGTTTTAATGAAGTGAAAGGTCCTGAATAAGTGGTCGCGGATTCTCTTTACATGTGAGAAAATTTCTATGTGAAAAAGAAATCGGAAAAAGTTGAACCAATTTTTTTGAAGGCTTTGGTTGAAGTTAAGATTTATGCCATAATAAAATTTATATTTAATATCTATATCAAATGTAACACGGTTGGGTTGAAAAGTAAATTTATAAAATCAAAATTTCATTTGTAAGGTAGGATGCCAAATTTCAATCATGTACAAAACTAAGTAAATATTTCTCATAATGATGACTTTTCAATTTTTTTTTATCAATTTTTTCTTCAAATGGAAGTACTAAGTAGCTTTGGTGGCAATCCCACTTGTTTGTCCCCTTTTTTTTTCAAATGGATGTACTAAATAGATTTGATGGTGACACAGGGAGTCTATGTCGATGGTTGTTGACAACACCACGAAGTGAACCCCTATCGACAAAAGTGTGTCAGCAAATTATTACATTGTCAGGACCATAGTATGAAGAACCCCTATCTTTCTCATTTGAGTGAAAAATATATGGTCATAGGGTTACCAAAGATCAAGTTTTCTAAGGGAGTCTGTCAAGGTTGTATCCTAGGAAAACACCCAGAGCACAAGTATGAGAAAGCTAGTCATGAGAGAACCTATGCACCTCTTGAGCTGATCCATAGTGACATCGCTGGTCCATTCCCTCATATGTCCATGAGTCAAGCCAAATATGCACTGACCTTCATAGATGAATTTTCCAGGTATTGCTGGGTTTACCTCCTAAAGCATAAGTATGAATTTTTTGACCTCTTCAAAGTCTTTAGAGCCTTGGTTGAAAACCAGTCCGGGAGGAAACTGAAGATCCTGAGATCTGACAATGGTGGTGAGTATGTCAAGTCTGAGTTCATTTAGTATTGTAAATATGAAGGTATTCAGATGCAACATTCAATCCCTCTCACACCACAACAAAATGGTGTTGTTGAGAGAAAGAACATATCATTGAAGGACATGGCAACTTGCATGATGGAGGCTAAGAATTTGCCACCAAAGTTTTGGGCCGAGGCTATAAACTATGCATTGTACATCCAAAATAGGGTGCCTCATAAGCAGCTTGATGGTATGAATCCTTTTGAATCTTGGAGTGGGCACAAGCCAGATGTGACCCATTTCAGGATTTTTGGCTCAAAGGCTTGGGCTAGAATTCCAACTGAAAGAGGAAGGCTTTGCAACCCCAAAGCCAAGAGTGCCTATTTGTTGGGTATTCTGAACATTCAAAAGGGTACAAGATGATCAACTTGAGCACTAAAAAATATTTCATTGAAAGAAGTGTTCAGTTCCAAGAAGAGCCTTTAGTAGCAGTTGAAGTTGGAGAGTCTTCTTCACCACCAGATCCATTGATTGTAAGTGGAGAGACTAATGAGTTTGTTGATTCTGATATGTCTAATAATGATGATTTGATTGCAGATCCTAACAGTACTACAAGACCAAAATGGGAAGTAAAGACAATTCATGCAGCTAGGGAACTAGCTGGAAATCCTAGTGACACTAGGAGGACTAGATCTCAGTTTGAGAATGCCATTTGTGTGAAAGATCCTCTATTTGCTGAGAAGTGCTATATGATGGTTGAATCAGATCCACAGACATATGAAGATGCAACAGATGATCCAAGATGGCAAACAACAATGAAATAAGAATTCAGTTCACTCTAGAAGAACAACACTTGGGAACTGGTTGATCTTTCCCCATGGAGGAAGCTAGTTCAATGTAAGTGGGTTTTCAAGACTAAGTTTTCTATTGATGGTTCACCTTTGAAATATAAGGCAATATTGGAAGCCAAGGGATACTCACAGGTACATAGTATTGACTATAATGAACCCTTTGCACCAGTGGCAAAGATGGACTCCATAAGGCTAGCTCTAGCCATTGCAGCTTTGAAGCAGTGGGAGGTACATCACATGGATGTGAAGTGTGCTTTCCTAATTGGAGATCTCACTGAAGAGATTTACATGCAGCAACCTGAAGGGTTTGCTTCTAATCCATATTTAGTGTGTAGGTTAAAGAAATCATTGTATGGGCTCAAGCAAGCCCCCAAGGCTTGGTATGCCAAGATTGATGGCTTTTTGCTATCACTGGGTTTTGTTCGATGCAATTCTGATCCTAATGTCTATTTGAAGCTGATTCATGGTTCTTTGATGATTATTTTCTTGTATGTGGATGACCTTCTAATTACAGGAAGTTCAAAGAAAAAGATTGCCTCCTTGAAGGATGCAATGAACCACACATTTTCTCTGACAGATTTGGGATTCTTGAGCTAATTCTTGCGTCTCGAAATTGCTCAATCCCAACATGGAATCAAAGTACATCAGTCTAAGTATGCTCTAGATTTGCTG
This sequence comes from Pseudotsuga menziesii, assembly GCA_001517045.1. Taxonomy (NCBI): domain Eukaryota; kingdom Viridiplantae; phylum Streptophyta; class Pinopsida; order Pinales; family Pinaceae; genus Pseudotsuga; species Pseudotsuga menziesii. The sequence continues at coordinate 92,134 of LPNX010815323.1, read as the reverse complement.
AACAAGTTCAACATGAAATATTGCAAGCCAAGCAAGACTCCCTTACTTTCACGAGTTAAGCTTGAAGAAGCAGGTTCTTCTCCTATGGTAAATAATACACTGTATAGGCAGTTGATTGGGTGTTTGCTTTATCTTACACATACTCAACCTGATCTATCTTATGCAGTTAGTGTGGCTTTGAGATACATGGATCAGCCTCATGAGATCCATTGGAGAGCAGCCAAAAGGATCCTAAATTTTGTTCAACAAACAAGAACTCATGGGATCTTCTACAAAGCAAAATATGATCTTGATTTGATTGGGTTTACTGACAGTGATTGGGTAGGTGACAACACAGATCGAAAGTCTACATCAGGATATGTGTTCATGCTTGCATAAGGACCAATCATTTGGTTAAGCAAGAAGCAAAGTGCCATAGCACTCTCATCTACAGAAGAAGAGTATAGAGGAGTTGTAAATGTAGCAACTCAATGTTTGTGGTTGCAGGGGATACTTGGAGAATGTGGTTTCGAATCAGAGTTTTCAACTATTATCTACTGTGATAATCAGAGCACCATTCAAATCTGCAATGATCCAGTTCAGAGACATCGAACCAAGCACATTGAGATCCATATGCATTACATCATACAGCTTGTGCATGATGGCACCATTGATCTACTCTTATGTGCATCTTCAGAACAAGTAGCAGACATCTTCACCAAAGTGTTTTATGAGAAGACCTTCAACAATATCAAATCACTGCTAGGGATTGTTGATCATGTTGTAAAGCATGATTGATGACAAGATTTCCAAATATTTTGTTTTTCATGTCCATGTTTAAGGGAGGATTTTCCCACTAGGTTTTTACCTCTTTCTTTGGTTGTATGGACAAGCAGTATGTAAAGGGTGACTAAGCCTTGTTGCTAGGCCCTATAGTTTTCTGATATTTACTCATAAAGTCAGGATTAAGGGAGGGTGTTAGAATAATCAACCCATAATTACAACCTTAGACATTAATTTTAATTATTTTTGTCTTATTACCTAGTTTCCTAGATTCCACTCTATGCTAGTTGCCTTATACAAGTCCTAGAAGTCAACACATGCTAAAAATGAGTCATGGAGCACTTGGGAAACATCTTGGAAACCCAATTTAGCATGTCTTCTTTATTCTAGATCCTCCAAAGTGCATATCTACTTTTTCTAAAAGGATGTATGTTTTATTGAGATTTAAGGCAAAAGGAAAAGCTAGACTAGGTGTAGTTGACTTATTTTCTGCCCACATCATCCTCCCTCCTTTTATCCTAATAAAAGCATGGAGTCAATGACGTGGGATCCCGTACGGTGGGGGAAGGTGGTTTTCACCCAGCCCACCAGGGATCAAGTCCCACCGAGACATGGCCCACTGTGATAAGGCTCAAAGGGTAGATGCCCCTTGGATAGACTACCACCCCTGGATAGGATTGGAGTCTGGGATGCCTCAGCCCTTGTTGAGTCACAAGTTTTTGGTATATCTGGCTTGCGGGCTGTTGGATATACATGGGTTTTATAGTGGTAGCCGGTGGCTTGAACCTGGGCCTCGCCCAGGTAATCCCGACGAGTTACCGATTTCCCTAACCTAAAAAAAATAAAATTAAAAGCATGGATGAGTTGTCTTTACATCCCTCATTAGATTTCCTACTTGACTTAGCCAATTCGTGAGTATCTTGGTAGATTTGGAAACTGCTTTATCCACATATGGGGGATTTGACTAGATTTAGTAAGCCTGCTTTTTGACCATTTCGAATGGAATCCTGATGCATTCAAATATCTCACGTAATTATATATTGCAGTAGCCTATTACTTCATAAGGTTGGATATTGTACACTTATTGAATACAGATCAGTGTTATGCTCCACTTTCAGTCTCCTTTGGTGTGACTTTTGCATGTTTGATTAGCAATTTTTTGAGCGTAATTGTTCTATCTCTTGGGTTCAATTTCCACAAAAACTATGGAAAATAAATAATATACAATGATAAGATATGATACAAAAATAAATATTATACATAAATTATAATACAAATAAAAAGGTTTAGAAAAAGTCTTAATAATTCCCCATTGGGAATTAGATAGGATCGTCGAAGAACAAATTCAACTGTTTCCCATTCATTGATAAGGGAAACCTTTCTCCTTCCATAGTGTTGATAAGGAATGAATTGGTGTCATCCATGTCATAGATGATAAATGGCCCTATCTGGAGACTATGAAATTTCCCATGTTTTCCTTACTTTTCTTCATTTGTCCCACAACAACATTGTATCTCCAATCTAAATATACCTTGGTTTTGCAAATTTGTCAAATGTTGTTTTAACCTTCTCTTGGTTTCTGATAGTTCTGTCCAGAGAATTCCTTTGAATTTCATCTAATTCAATTAACTGATTGATTCTATTTGGTATGGAATCTTCTTCTAAGCCATATTCTTGAAGCATCTGATAGACTGGAAACTCAAGATAGATAGGTAAAGAAAAAGTTGAACCATATATCAACTTGAAAGGAGTCTTTCTTGTTGTGATTTTCTTAGTTATTATGTCAACCCAAGGTACATATTTTATTTTACTATCCCAATACTTCTTGTTACTTTCAACTATTTTCTTAAGGATGGTCATTAATTGTTTATTGCTTGAAATTGCAAGACCATTTCCCTAGGGATAGTAGTTGGATGAGTGGGATAGGATCATGCCATATTTGAAGCATAATGATGTGATTGGTTGTTATTTTGGATGGAACCCCAAATATTGTGAAAATGTTCTCCTCTAGAAATTCCATAATAACTTTATTGGTAGCCTTTTTGGTGGGTATTTATTCTACCCACTTGGTGAAATAGTTTGATGTTGTTAGGATCCAAGAAAATCCATTGCTTGAATAGTCTTTGAATTTCCCAATGAAATCAATCCCCTGCTATTGGAAATGGGATAACACCACAACTTGTTGCTAAGGAAATGCTACTAACCTTTTCTTTCCCATGAATAACTGGCATTGATGAGAACTTCATACAAACTCATGTACATATATGAATAAGGAGGTCCAGTAATAACTTGCTCTAAGTATTTTATGGGTTGTTTAATCTGCTGCATAATGGTCCCCACAAAATACTGCATAAACTCAGTTAAGGGTTGTTTAGAATCTTGTTCATTTACACATCTAAGTATTATTCCATGAGGGTTTCTCCAAGAAAGTCCCTCTTGAGTGATGCAATAATTGACGGCTTTAAGCCTTAGAGATCTTCTTTTGTGACACTTAAGGTGACAAGGACATGTAATATTAAGAAGAAAGAAGATTATATCTACATACCATGAATTTTTTATCGAATAAATCTACTCAAGCGGACTCAATCCAAATATGACTAGTCCAAGTGGATCTAGAACAAAACAAGTACACAATAAAATATACTTTCCTAGATCAAATAGAAATGCAAAGAAACAGATAGATCACTTACCTGCAATATGTAAATCCTCTTCTCTCTTTATTGATCCAAGCTCCATAGACTTTAGATATTTAGCAGCAAAACCCTGTAAAGCAAGTGGAAACAAGCAAATAGTACATGTGTATCCAAACATCAATTGATCTAAGCTAACAGTTAAGGAATAAATCTCTAAACATTATTAGCATAAAAAAATTTATGGAAAGAGATTTGTATTAATGTAATCAAGGAGATACATAGAATTACAAATGGTAGGAATGTCACAACCTAAGCCTTAACGCTGCAATATTCCATCCAATAATCCAAGCCAAAGCCTCCAAGGAATGATGTGGATGACCTAGAAATTCCACCAGCATAAAAGTACCATAGTACTTCCTCTCTTCATAATGGAGAGAGGGTTCAATTTATAAGGATAAAGGGATAGATTAGGTTGAGTATTAGGAGGAGGATTTTAAGGGATCTTCCCCATAGGTTAGGAATTGAATTCCACCTCACCTACATGATAGGGATAAACCTCCACCTCATCCACTTTCAAGAACGGTCTCAAAGCTTCATTTTTTCCCTCAAAATGCCACTAGCGCACCTTCCATGAAGGGAAAAAGCACCATCGTCACAAGGCTAGCAGTGGGAGGAAAATTGTCGGCAACAATGTACCTAGCATGGAAGGAAAAAGTGCCATCGGCACTTCTAGCATGAAGGGAAAAAGTTCCATCAGTGATTCTAGCATGAAGGGAAAGAGCACTGTCCTTCCTAAAGAGGGAAAAAAGCAGGAAAAACCTCAATCTAAATCAACTTTAGCAGAGCAAAATTTGGGGATTAGGAAAAGGGTTGACACATGGATCAAGAGGACAAGATTTTGGTGTAACATAATGCCTCCCAAAGCATGAATTTAGAGGAATGCGATAGGTGAATGTTTTGTAAAGTGAATAAATCGAAGGAAAGGATGTTGGGTGGAAGCTGCTAGAGTACAACTGACTCAAATCTCAAATGAATCATGACGTGGTTGCTGAAAAATACAATGCAGCTCCATGGGAGTAGAGACCGACTGAACACAATCATGGCTATTAGACACAAACGTAGATCCATGATGAGATGATAACATAGCCATGGCTAATACAATGTGGATATTTGTAATATGAATCAAAACATACTCCATCAAAACCCGGGAGAATATATCTGACAACCCAGGTTCTTCAAGCCGAACCCACAATGATACGAATCTAACCATGTGATTACAATGTATTGACATTGAACATGGTAGAAACCACTTGATTACCAATCATTAATGTAAACTGTTAACAAGTGCAAGGGAAATCACACTTGATCTCAATGATTTCCAAGGTATCACAGTACATCCTGCCAAATGTGAATAAAGGTCTTGGAGTCAAACGCTTAGTAGGATCTTTCAATCAAGATTCAATGATGTAAACTCATGTTGAAAGTGAGGTAACCTGCCATTAGGCATGTAGGTCCAAGGCACTTTTTTTTTTCCAAGTATAATTCCTTGATAAGGAGTTGAAGTCGACAGGAATAGAATCATTGAAGGAGGGTCATGATGAATCCCCCATCATTGACATGAAACACGATCATAGATGTTTTGGAGTAAACCGAATAGCATAGTAATGTAGGAAACTGAATCAGATATGACCAACATGATATAAGGTAAACTGACTGTAGACGGTGAACATATGGCCAAAATTCTCTTGATCATGGGAATGGCATGACTTGGAATTATTGACATGAGAATGATACCAATCTCCCAATGCAACTGACGGTGAGGGTATTCAAGGACAATTCAAAGGAGTAAGAAGACTCTAGGAATTAGCAAGACTCAAAGACAAAAGAATTACCCAAGTACTTAAATGCATATGAAAATGAGTGCCATGTTTAAGACTGACTATGTACTTCCATAACAAAATATAAAGTCTTTCCTTAATTTCCCCATCACGAAGGATGAGTGCTTCTTTTCAGTTTTATGAGTTCAAAGAGAGTAACAAACACTCATTATAGCTCATCAAGTGATGAGTCCATTCCCATATGTTTTACCAACCTGAGAAAGGAGGGGTTCGTTCCCAGAAAGGGTCCTTCATTGTTTGATTTTACAAGTTTGATGAAAGCAAACTCATTTGTTGTTTCATGTTTAGAGAGTCTAAAACGACTAAGAATATTCCAAAAAGGTCCTTGTTCATAAATAGACCTAGTCGATCTAAAAAAGAGATAACCTACCACCGACTAGTCAACCGTTCTGATACTTTTACAAGCGTGAACGTAACAAGTTCTCTTGGCAATATTTTTGTGTTTTAAGGATAGTAAAAAGAGCTTAAATATAACTCCGAAATGAGTTCTTTTTCATAATCCAATTTTAACGAGTCTGAAAAATAGTAAAAGTATACTCGATACCTCTTCAATAATTTGTAACGAGCATGTCGAAGGTATTAAAGGCACTCAGAACCTTTTTCATGTTTCAACCAGAGCATGAAAAATGAAAAGTAAGCTCAACACCATCGTACATTTTTTAATGAACTTGAAGATCAGTTGAAAGAATGCTCAAGGTATCTGCGTCATTTTTTAACAAGCTTGACACATAATAAGAACTATGCTCAAAGGGTCATTTCATGGTTTAAAAATATCGAAACTAAAAGAAAGTATGATAAAAAAGGCTTCCATTGACGGGTGACTTACCAACATGATTTCCAATGGTTGGTACTTTCCCCCAGTATAACTGTCAAGTAGCTAAATCCAACATAAAGAGGTAGGGTTCATGCCCCCCTAAGATTCGTTTCGTCTTCTTTACAAGCAAATTAAATGAAGGTGGCAAATATTGATTCTTGACACAATGGAAGGATCTATTTCATTTTTTAACGAGCTTGACACGAAAAAGGAACTCTGCTCAAGGTCGGTTTTATTTTTTAACGAGCTTGAAACCAATAATAAACACTGCTCAAGGTGGCCTATTTCATTTTTACACAAGATTGAAACAAAGAACAACTATGCTTGTGGGAACCTATTTCATTTTTATACAAGCTTGAAACAGAAAGTAACTATGCTTGAGGGGACCTGTTTCATTTTTACACAAGCTTCAAATAGAAAGTAACTATGCTTGGGGACATCTGTTTCATTTTCTTAACAAGATTGACACGGAATGGGAACTATGCTCACCATATCCGTTTCATTTCTTAACGAGCTTGAAACAAAATGGGAACTATGCTCCCAACGTCTGTTTCATTTTTTAACGAGCTTGACACAGAATGGGAACTATGCTCACAACGATTATTTCATTTTTTAACGATCTTGACACAGAAAGGGAACTATGCTCACAAAGCATTTCTAATCCAACATGATGTCCAAAGGTTGGTGGGTTTCCCCCTTACATAAGAAGCTAGCGAATTAACTCCAGTATGATGTCTAGAGGCTAGAGCCATGCCCCCCATTTTAACTATGATGGGAAGAAGATAACTATAAGGGGAAGGAACCACAAGAACATGTGGGACATTCATAGTAGTCTGATTACTAGGAGTGATGCGATGGTTAGGTGTAACAAAGAAAAGCTGATCAATGGTCACAATCTTCCCATCATGGGGAAAATACATCACTCGAAAAAGTGTGGACACTACAACTTTCATAGCATAAACATAATCACGCCCAAGGAGAATATTAAAATATAAGGGAACTTGTACTACCATAAATCGATACAGACAGTTTTTCCTTCCAAAGTAATAGGAAATTGAAGAAGGATCCCTAAATTATTTGTAGGTATTCGATCAAAATATAGTATCTGATTGGTAGCTAGCATAAGTGGAGTATGCTCCAAGAAGTAGAGAATAGAATACTAACAAAATCCCCTTCTCTAACAATAGTGCGGAGTATGCTCTTAGAAGTATCTCGCATAGCTATCTGGAAAGGAAAAATCGAATGAGGATGAGAGTCTATTATGTTATTCCAGTCAAAGGAAATAACCTCACTACTTGGAGAGGGTTCTGTTGAAAGAGACAAAATTTCCTCTTGCATAGAATAATCAAAACTAACTACAAAAACTTTAGCAAGATGGTTTTCACTCTCGATTAGAAAAGAGGGACAAGTGTTGGTAGGGGTTTTGGGTAAATGAGTTGTGCAGCGTTGCGGTAGCTACGTAAGATCACATGACACTGCGCAAGGCTAGATCAGTACAGTGGGTGGAAGAATAACCATTTTTGAATATTTAATGTATTAATTGACCACATTTTGTGGACATAGGTCATTAGTGGCTAGAAGTTAGTTAGAAGTGGACCTTTGATGTAAAGGTGCAATCCTATATATAGATCTAGTTTTTCAATTGTAAAAAAAAGACAATAGAGATCGAAAATGAGAAGGAGAATGATCAGTGCGATATGTCTATGGTCTTGATGAGTCTTCTATTTTGAACAATCTGTGATATGTCTGTGTCAGTTACTGAATTTTGGGATGTAAGCTATCTCCTGCTATGGAGAAGAATTATTTGTTTTGGATATGTTAAACATAATTAATATGACATGACGATTGTGGTCTAAATGCCGTCTTCTGTTTTCCTGTTTTCTCTGCTGCAATGTCAATGAGAAGTGTATTGAAATTATTTATGATTTCCTGATGTTTCTACAATGAACTGTTGATGCAATTCTATCGTAATTATGATGAATGATGATGAATCTTATTAAAGTTGTTGTATGAATGATAATGCTGAGATAACACTATTGTGATAAATGAATGATGCAATCTGTTAGATTTGTAGTTGTGAAGATGAATTGTGATAACTGTCTTAAGTCTATAATATGATAGTTATCTGGTAGAAGTTGCGAATGTCATATCTTCGCTTCTTACTACTGGAAACTTGGTTCCGACAGCTCTCCCTTAAACATCTTTGGTGAGACTTCATTCACTCTGTGGATGTTGCTGGGAAGGGTAATACATGTCTGGGCCGGTGCTCAGGGAGATTGCGTTGGTTGGGCATCAATAGAGTGAGAACCCCTGTCGACGAGGCTTTGTTGGTGCATTTTTTCCAACATATGGTTCTATTTCCGGGCCTCAGTTGCGATTGAAAGGAGGATATGTTTTGGCACCTGACTCGACCAGAGATCAAGGAGTGGTTTGGTCTAAAACTATGAGAGTTTGCTGAAACAGAAAATCAGAATCCAAAGCTGTCGATGGGAAATTGGTTGGACAAATATATTCATGACAGTCCTCATGAATGGTTCTTTTGTGAGTTTCCTGTCATCCTGTATGAATGGCTGAAGAAGTTTTTTCTAAGAAGAAAAAATTCCAAGGAGGAGAGCCGACATCTTCGACTCTAGAGCTAATCCAGGAATTACAAGAAACATACAATAAGGCATCGTGAGCTGTCGAGGTGTGGTTGGATAGTATCCTGGAGGGATACATTACCGATTTTGTAGTTGATACCAATAATTCATTTATCGAAATAGAAAGGGAGTTCTTCAAAGGACCACGAGGTAGATTTTTGTTGTCTCTGTAGCCATCTATTAAACAAATTGTCTGCGAAAAAGGTATTCTGAAGATGGAACAAGAGTAGTCGAACTCTGGTGTGCAGAGGATGTAAACACCATGACAAAAGGGGGGAGATGCATGGAAAGATAAGGGGTAGATGGGCATGAGTTTTTGCGAGATTGAGAAGGTCACCAAGGAAACAAGTGGTTGTACAATATGAGGAGCAATGTTTCGAGAGAAGAGGCATAGGATAGGAGAAGGTCTTGCTGCGATCGAAGTGTGCTACCATGAAAAATAACCACATGGGACAAAGAGACCTTTCAGTGAGGAAAAGGATGACCAGGACCACGCTATGCCCAGAAGGACAGTAGGCTCGAACCCTAGCAGTAATATGTCCACACCTCCGCTCACTACTCCACCACCAGGAAGAAATGCACATTCTACGTCGACTTGCCCGATGTGTCAGGAGCAGTCTAGTAGTAGTGTACCAGCCAGAGGAAGAAGGCCCATAATGGCGAGCGATGAAATGAAGCTACCAATATTTCATGGATACGACACCGATGACCCAAAGCAATACTAGTTCTTGTGAGAAGCGATTTGGACCGCCCGACAAACTGTAGATGACGATATCAAGAAAATCTAGCTAGAAACCACCCTCAGGGGTCATGCGCTAGATTGGTACATGAGATTCATGCTGGTTGTCACATGCCCCAATTTGCAAAAACAAATTTATGTTTTTGAGGAACATTATGTTATGTTTTATGTTAAAGTTTGTAATTAATGACCAAGTGGGGTCAAGGATAATTTAATGTATTGCTTAATATTTTATTAATAAATAAATAAAAGATGAGAAAATAGCTTAAGGAAAATGTTAAATGAGTGTTTACTGGTCACTTGGTGGAGAAGGCTGGGTTGAGAGCAGATTGACATGTGGCAACATCCTCAAACTACTTCTAGCTGTTGTAGGTGGCAACTTCCCTATTTTTGTGGTCATGATTCCCCAAGAAAGTGGAACAAGAGCAGGTGGCTCATTAAGTAAAAAATGACCCAAAAGACCTAGGCATGCTAATAAAACTTCACATTGAAGACAACTGAGGCTGCTTATTTTTGGATTTGTGATAATTCTGAGTGAATGAAGTGCACATGTGAATTCGATGGAGGGGACTAGCTAAAGTAAGTTTGAGGGGATAAGTGTTGAAGAATTGAACTAGTGCAACTATTCTAGGTTGAGTTCATACTCCTGTAAGAAGAACTGAGTTACTACTAAACACTCAGTGGAGTTGCAAATTTTTTCTAGACTACATCTCTCACCCAGTACTCTACCAGGTGGACCAAGAGACAAACTCGAGGATCCTAAGAATTGCAGTACAACTCTTCTCTAGGATTTGGTTGGGAGGAACAACTTCCTTATGCTATTATCACCTCATCTATACTACAGATTCTGTTGTTTAATTTCAGTCATTAAATTATTTACTGTATCTGGAAAGTTTAAGAGTTTTCAATAATATAACATATTTCTGTTTTATTTCTGTTAGGGATAAATAGGAAAATTATTTATGCCGTGGAAGTTAGAACTAGCTAGATTAGAATAAATTAGTAGAGGAAATTTTGAGTTAAATGAAAGATAGAAAGAGAATACCTAACCTGTATTTTTCCACACCTTTTGCAAGGTAGTACTGTAGTACAGTAGGTTTAATTATTTTCAAATAGTGGATGCAATAAAATATGAGTGTAGGATGTAAATGGTTATGCTCTGTAGGATTTTGAATAAATTATTTATAGATCTTTAACTGTATTTGTGTTATTTACTTAAAGTATTTAAATAAACTAGATTGAAGATAAAAGAACAATCCTAAGTAATACACACTAGTAAATGTAATATTTTATACAGTAAAACTAGCAAAGTTACATATTAAAAACCTAGTATGTAATCCTAAATAGATAATATAGGAACAGTAAAATTATCTAAACTAGGTTTAACTTAGTAAAACTATAAACTAGGTTAAAATAATTACCTAGTTAGCTCAATTAGGTGAAAATGTAAAGTAGGGTTTACCGAAACAAAAATACTAGCTCTATAAACCTTTAAAAAGAATTAGGGTTTACAAAAGATCTGTTCTTTCACAACATAATAAGTTCAAAAATTATAATACCAAAAACCTAGCAGTCTATTTGAGAAATTATAGAAAAGAAATACATTTGTTCAATAATACCATTCTCAGTCCTATTTCCAGAATTCATTGCAGTATTATTAATTTTGCTGCTATCAAAGTATTTTCCTTACCAAAGGTCTTAAAATCATAATCCTTTAAATAAGAAAAAAATTTCTTACTAATCTATTTAACCCTAACCATCGAAAAGTAAATAACAATAAAAATAGCTAAAATAAACAAAATATACATAAATTTAAAACAAACAGAGATACTACTAATTCAGCTTTAAGTTGTGAAAATCCCTTTAGTATTAAAAATAAACGGAACAGACATAGTTTGGCCTATGACCTTTTTACATATCCTATCAAGTCTTAAAATCCTGAGCAAGAGTATCGTTATACAAATAGAGTTTACAAAAAGGAAAATAACCATCTGTTTTCGACTACAAAAACCCTCCCAAAAAGGAAGTTTCGCCAGATCATCCTTTAGGGTTTTTCAAACACTAATAAAATCCTCATAAAATGACCCAATGGCCTGACAGTAAAGTCACGGATTAAAGCCATCTTTAAAAATTATCACCATATATTCAACTAAGGTCAAGAAGGCTCAAAACTAAGATATGTAAGTCATGTCTGTGAAAGCCCATACCCTCTCATTACACAATAACCACTAGGGATTTTTAATAGGAACTAAAAGAACAAATAGAGAATCTATTGGCCACGACCGAACCAACAACTACAAAACGCGACAGAACCATCATAATCCACCACACAACTCATGCAGGAGAACCCCAGGTGGAACTGAGGCTTACCAGGGGGATGCCCTCTTAGAAGCTCTATTGATGGAGTTTAATTCGAGCCACCGTGGAAGAGCCTGCACAAAATCAAAAGAAAACAAATGATTAATACATATTTTCCATACATTAAAAATGTATACTTATGCAGAATAATAAAACCAATTTTTATTCTTACCAATGGAATGGTGTAGCTATTGAAAGTTGCAGTCTCACCCTAGCCTCTCTCGTGAGTTTTACAAACTGAAATGGAGCCCTGCCAACATGAAAATGCAGTGTGGAGTATTTAGAGGCAAAGTCACAGGCCATGGCAAGGTAAGTACAAAACCCTTGTTGAGGAAGCAAACTGTAAACAAAGAACTCAGCTCACACAATAAACAACCCTCTTCGCACTTTTACACTCATAGAGTACCACTCTTACAATAAAAACAAAGACGAAGACAAACAACCATTAAAATATTTTACAAGTCAAAACCTCCTCATGACAATAGTAAAATTTATGCTCACTTCTACTACACCATATCATGAAAAACAACCTTGCAGAGGAGATCGATAGGGCTCACGATGGTCGATGAGCAAATGATGGCAGGATTGGCAACAAGCTGGCGACCATGAGCTCACAACTTGACCACTCCACAACCAAAACCAAAACCAATGTGATTTTAGGGTTTAGGACAAATTTATATGGAAATACGAGGTCAACAAACCTAATCATCGACCACCAACCACATGTCCACTGGAATTATTTTCCAATTATGGGTTTCATACTATAGCTTGAAAGTCTCGTTAAAACCTGCACAAATCATTGTTTTCAAAAGTCAAAACTTTAGGATTTTATTTCTTGTATAATTATCCTCGTTTCTCTTTTATAAACCAAAGACCTTACGATTAAAAGATGTTCACATTCCACAAGGGTTTTATGCATAAATTTAATTATAGCCTTTACATATATATGGTCACCTCATTATACTTAATGCCTACTATTGGTATTGGTATTATACAAATCAAAGTACGATAAACCAACTTTACATAGAAATACATAACCATATAAATATTTAAGATAGGACTTAGTCTAAGTATGGATTTAATTTTCAAATATATGCCTTGTTAATAAAAATTCCTATAAAATGGGTTTTCTTATAGAAGAAAATTTAAAAATAATTACTCGATCAAGGAGGATCATTAAGTAGAATAATTAAAGTTTGGGAAAGAAATCGAATAAACATGAGCATTACTTATACCAATACTAGTGTTAAATATGTAGTTTTGGTCATAAATATGTTTGACATATCTTCTAGTTTATGGAATTCTTAGGCCACTATGTTCTTAATAGTAGAAGTAGAACTGTCCTGGATATACACCATCTAAACATGTAACACAAGTCTATCACTGAAAACTCAAGGAGGATGATTAATGGAACAAGTAATATGGCAGTAACATAACTGCACTAACCCATTCTTTTACAATTGTGTTATGACAAACATTCATGCATACTTCTAACAATAGAAATAGCAACAATACCTTTTACGGGGACATGCTGCAAAACAAACAATTTAACTAGCATTTTATCCTATGCTAGTTGAGTGTTATACTCAATTTGGAATTTACTGGAACAAAACTGCTTACCTATTTAGAACCTGTAAAAGAAGCATCACTTCACTGTGTTAGCTGTAAGCTAAGTAATCCCCGATCTCATCTAAGGTTATTTCCTACTTGACATGAGACAATAATAACACACTTAGCATGAGATTCAAATGTAGTTTTTCTTTCTTGCCCATTTTTAACATAAACTGCTGAATTTAACATCTGTAACATAGTACTTCAAGATAAACAAATAAATTATATAGAACTAAAAGAATTACAACGCTAATCACTACTGTTTGAATAACCGCTAGCAGTTATTGATTCATAAACAGTGGCATTCTTGAACATTTTATATTAAATGAAAAATTTTAAATTTTTATGAATTTTAGGTTATTACATTTGGTATCAGAGCACAATGTTCAGACACTAGTCTTGAATGTGGCTCAACTTGCATCAATAAAATAGTAGATTTTAAACATGCATACTGATTTTTTTTACTTTTCTTTTGAATTATACTTCCAAAGAATTTTTCTGAGTTAACTGCAGGTATGGAAAGATTGGAAGAATATGTGGATGAGGAGTCCCCATTTACTGAATGAAGTAATTCTAAAAGAGAACCTATACTAGAAGAAATAACTAATAACTCTTCTGAATTATTACAAACGGTCATGGAACTAAGAACATAGATGGAAACAGTCAAAAAGAAATATGAGAGAATTATGAGAGCTCAGGAGGAGCTAAATTAGATTTTAATGGAAAGATTTCAGAATGAAGAAAAAGATAAATGAATAGAGTCTAAAGATATGGCTTAACAACATAAAGATAAAAAGTCTAAACAGTTTAAAATCGAAAGTAGCTCATCTTTTGAGGTTTATGGCGATCCACATAAAAATAATTATCAATATACTAGTGATAGTAGTGAAGATAATCATCATACAAGAAAGAGAAAGTTTAAAACTTACGAATAAATATCTAGAGAATTCAAGAAAATTAAGCCACCAACCTTTAAGGGTGAAATCGAGAAGGGAGAAGAGGCTTAATCATGGCTGTCTAGGATGAAGAAATATTTTCAAATTTATAATTACTCTAATCAATTGAAAGCTAGAATGGCTATTTATAACCTCACTGGGAAGGCAGATATTTGGTGGCAGGACCTAAAAAGAGTAAAAGGCATTAGGGAGAAAAACATTAACTGGAGTACGTTTAAGAAATATTTTAAGAATAAATTTTTCTCTGAACAGTACTATGAGGAGCGGGCTAAGGAATTTTATGAATTAAAACTGGGAATAATGAACATGAAAGAACTAAACAGTAAATTTCTAAGTCTTCTATGATATGTGCTGTATATTGTGGACGAGAAGCCTAAGGTACATCAGTTTTTAAGCTGCTTACCCTTTCATATAAAAGACAAAATTGAGTATAACAATCCAAAAACTTTAGAAGAAGCAATGAGAAAGGAGAATTTCTATTATGAACAGAAACAAAAGAAGGAAAGTATGACAAATTGGAAATCTAAAAGAACTAATAATTTTGAACAGAGGAAGAAAGGTTTTGTACCTAACCTAAATTTTAAGAATAATAACACATGAAATTTTCCTAATAAAAATTTCCAAGGGAACAAAAGTAATTCACAGATAAATCCAAATGGTCAAAGAAGTAAAGAATTTGTTAATAATCATAGTAACTATACCAATAATTTTGAACGAAAGGAACCAGTAAAGTGCTGGGAATGTAATGGTCCTCATTATGCATCAGTTTGCCCCAACCGGAAGAATACTGTTAGTAACATACATACGATACAGGAGGAGATGAGTGTTGGTGATCTATCAAGGACAATGCCCAGGATCAGTGCAATGCTGGAGAACAGGAAAGTGGATTACCAAACTTCCATGGTGAAAGTGGAAGGTAAGCTGAATCAAATACCTATATCTATTTTAATTGATGCAGGGGTTAGTTTAAGCTATATTTCTCCTAATTTAGTAGAAAAATGTAAGCTATAGGTAGAAAAGTTTGCAAAATCTTGGTTAGTCCAGCTAGTTACTGGTGCAAAAATAAAGGTGATCAGCTTTGTTAAGAATTGTACAGTAAAAATGGACCAGTTTGAAACCTATATTAAGCTTAATGTTTCACCTTTAGGTTCTTATGATATGTTAATTGGTATGGATTGGTTAGAACAACATAGGGTAGTCCTGAACTATTTTGATAAAACATTTACTTGCGTAAATAACAATGGAGAACTAATAAATGTAAAAGAAATCCCTAGAAAAACAACTATAAGACAAGTTTCTGCTTTGCAAGTTAAGAGAGTTGTTCGGAAGGGCTATAAAGCCTTTGATATAATAGTAATTAATGAAGAAAATACTAACAACAAAGAGAAATTAAAACTGGAAGATATTCCGATCCTGAGGGAATATTCAAATGTATTTTTGGAATAAATTCTGGGATTGCCTCTGAAGTGGGAGTTAGACTTTACTATTGAGCCGGTACTTGGTGTAGTGCCCAGCTCAAAAGCCCCTTATCATATGAATATACTAGAATTAAATGAATTAAAGTTGAACTTAAAAGAACTTATTGATAGGAATTATATTAGACCTAGTGTGTCTCCCTGGGGAGCACATGTTATTTTTGTTAAGAAGAAGGAAGAAAATCTACGATTATGTATAGATTACCATCAACTAAATAAAATGACTATTAAAAATAGATATTTGTTACCCCGCATAGATGATCTGTTCGATCAACTACATGGAGCAACTATATTCTCAAATATTGATTTATGATCTAGTTACCACTAGGTATGAATCAAAGATGAAGACATCTTTAAAACAACTTTCAGCACCATGTATGGTCATTACGAGTTTTTTGTTCTGCCATTTGGACTTACTAATACCCTAGTTGTTTTTATGTGTGTGATGAATAATGCAATGCATAAATACGTTGATAAGTTTGTGGTCATATTCATTGACGACATATTAATTTACTCAAAGTCTGAAGAAGAACATAAATAACATTTAAAAATTGTCCTACAAGAGTTACGAGAACATCAACTCTATGCAAAATTTAGCAAATATGATTTCTTTAAGGATAAAATATAGTATTTGGGTCATGTAGTGACTAAAGAAGGAATTTTCGTTGACCTCAAAAAGATAAAGGAAATCGAAGAATGGCCAGTCCCAAAAGATGTAACTAACATACGATCATTCATGGGGATTACTGGCTATTATCGAATATTTATCGAACGGTTTTCAAGAATTGCAAATCCCATAACTTCTTTACAGAAGAAAGGGAAGAAATTTGAGTGGAGTCAAAAGTGTGAATATAGTTTTAAAAAGTTAAAAATGTTATTAACCACCGCACCAGTATTAAGAATTGCTGACCCTAGTAAATATTTTATAGTATGTACTGACGCATGCAATGACGGTTTAGGTAGAGTTTTAACTTAGGAAGGACACTTCATTGCTTATGAGTCTAGGAAGCTGAAGATTCATGAGAAAAATTATGCGACCTATGACTTAGAATTGGCTACTGTCATACATGCCTTAAAAATGTGGCATCATCATTTAAATGGAAGGAAATTTATATTAATGACAGATAATAAAGGATTAAAATATCTGTTGGATCAACCTAACTTAAACTCTAGGCAAGCTAGATGGCTAGCTTTCCTTAGCGAATACGATTTTGAAATCCAACATATTAAAGGAAAGGAAAATAAGGTTGCTAATGCTTTAAGGAGAAATGCAAAACTGAATTTTACAGAAGCAATCAACACTTATAAAAAATATTTAGAAGAACAACTAGAAGAAGGAATAGGACAAGATGAAAATTATCAGAAATTACAAGCAAAGGTAAGAGACAATTTAATTGAAAGTTTAAGTACAGGATAAGTTTAAGAGAAAAAGGATTATTATTATATAAATATAGACTATACATACCTAATGTACCTACGATTAAGATGTTTATTATAAAAAAAATTCATAAAACTCCTTATTCAGGGCATCCAGGTTATCAAAAAACTATAACTACGCTAAGAAAGGATTATTTTTTGCCAAACATGAAAAATTAATTGGAAGAATAAATTACTAAGTGTTTTGAATGTCAGCAAGTAAAGACTGAACATCAGCATCCAGCTCGGTTACTTCAGCCATTACCTATTCTAGCTGGAAGTGGGAGATAATCAGCCTTGATTTTATCACCGGATTACCTAAAAATCAAAACTTGAATGAATCAATAATGGTTGTTGTCAATAAGTTAAGCAAGGAAGCTCATTTTATACCTGTAAAAACTACTTATAAAGATGCAAATATTGCTGATATTTTCTTAAAACAAAATTTTCGTTTACATGGAATACCGAAAGTAATAATTTTAGATAGAGACCCTAAGTTTATAGGCAACGTTTAAAAGTATTTGTGTAAAGGACTAAATACTACATGAAACTTCAGTACCTCTTTCCATCCTCAGACAGATGGACAGATTGAAAGAGTAAATAAGGTATTGGAGGATCTGCTCATAATGTATGTAAAAGAACAACCAGGTAAATGGGAAGATAACTTACACCTAGTAGAATTTGCTTACAGTAATCACTACCAAGGCTCAACAACATATAGTCCTTTTGAAATTTTGTATGGAAGGAAGTGCAATACCCCCATCTCATGGAGTAAGCCAGTTGACAGGATAGTAGTAGGATCTAAATTATTAAAAGAGATGGAGTTAATTGTAAAACATGTGCAAGGTAACTTGAAAGTTGTGCAAGATTGACAGAAAAGTCAAGCAGATCTTAAACGAACTCAAAAGGAGTTCCAGGTAGGTGAACATGTATTTATTAAGGTGAGACCTAAAAAGAGTTCTCTGAGGTTAGGGAGTTGTGCTAAGTTAGCACCCTGATATTGCGTACCTTTTGAAATACTATCTAGAATAGGACAGGTAGCATATCAGTTAGCTTTACTGCCAAAATTAAAGGTTCACAATGTTTTTCATATTTTTGTATTAAAAAAATATGTACATGATGATACTCATGTTATTAACTGGAATGATATGCAGGTGGAGCCCGAAGAGGATTTTCTGGTGGAACCAGATTGTATCCTCTAAAGGAAGGAGATCTCGCTTTGGAATTGCACCATTGGTCAGGTGAAGGTACAATGGAAGCACCTTAGTCTAGAAGAAGCCACTTGGGAACTGGAAAGTCATATGTGGGATGCATATCCAATTCTATTTCAAGGCAATTCTAAGGACACAGAATAAATAACATTGAGGATGATGTTATAAATTAAGGGGGTGTGTATGTCACATGCTCCAATTTGCAAAACAATTTTATCTTCTTGAGAAACATTATGTTATATTTTATGTTAAAGTTTGTAATTAATGACCAAGTGGGGTAAAGGATAATTTAATGTATTGCAGAATATTTTATTAATAGATAAATAAAAGATGAGACAACAGCTTAGGGAAGATGTTAAATGAGTGTTTACTGGTCACTTGCTGGAGAAGGCTGGGATGAGATCAAATTGACATGTGGCAACATCCTCAAATTACTTCTAGCTATTGCAAGTGGCAACTTCCCTATTTTTGTGGTCATGATTCCCCATGAGAGTGGAATAGGAGCAGGTGGCTCATTAAGTAAAAATTGACCAAAAATACCTAGGCATGCTAATAAAACTTCCCATTGAAGACAATTGAGGCTGCTCATTTCTGGATTTGTGATCATTCTAAGTGAATGAAGTGCACATGCGAATTCAATGGAGGGGACTAGCTGAAGTAAGTTTCAGGGGATAAGTGCTGAAGACTTGAACTAGTGCAGCTATTCTAAGCTGAGTTCATACTGCTGTAAGAATAATTGAGTTACTTTTGAACACTCAATGGAGTTGCAGAAGATTTCTAGACTACATCTCTCACCCACTACTCTACCAGGTGGACCAGGAGGCAAGCTCAGGGGTCCTGAGAATTGTAGTCCAGCTCTTCTCCAGGAGTTGGTTGGGAGGAACAACCTCCTTAAGCTGTTGTCACCTAATCTATACTACAGGTTCTATTGTTTAAGTTTAGTCATTAAGTTATTTATTGTATATGGAAAGTTTAAGAGTTTTCAATAATATAACATATTTCTGTTTTATTTATGTTAGGGATAAATAGAAAAAATATTTATGCTATGGAAGTTAGAACTAGCTAGATTAGAATAAATTAGTAGAGGAAATTTTGAGTTAAATGAAAGATAGAGAGAGAATACCTAAATTGTATTTTTCCACACCTTTTGCAAGGTAGTACTCTAATACAGTAGGTTTAATTATTTTCAAATAATGGATGCAATAAAATATTAATGTAGGATGTAAATTGTTATTCTCTGTAGGATTTTGTATAAATTATTTATAGATCTTTAACTGTATTTGTGTTATTTACTTAAAGTATTTAAATAAACTAGACAAAGATAGAAGAACAAGCCTAAGTAATGCACACTAGTAAATGTAATATTTTATACAGTAAAAATAGCAACGTTACAAATTAAAAACCTAGTATATAATCCTAAATAGATAATATAGGAACAGTAAAATGATCTAAAGTAGGTTTAACTTAGTAAAACAATAAATTAGGTTAAAATAATTACCCAGTTAGCTCACTTAGGTGAAACTGTAAACTAGGGTTTACCGAAACAAAAATACTAGCTCTATAAACCTTTAAAAAGAATTAGGGTTTAAAAAAGACCTGTTCTTTCACAACAGAATTAATTCAAAACTTATAATACCAAAAACCTAGTAGTCTATTCCAGAAATTACAGAAAAGAAATACATTTGTTCAATAATACCATTCTCAATCCTACTTCCAGAATTCATTGTAGTATTATTAATTTTGCTGCTATCAAAGTATTTTCCTTACCAAAGGTCTTATAATCATAATCCTTTAAATAAGAAACAAAATT
Source organism: Pseudotsuga menziesii (assembly GCA_001517045.1). Classification (NCBI taxonomy): domain Eukaryota; kingdom Viridiplantae; phylum Streptophyta; class Pinopsida; order Pinales; family Pinaceae; genus Pseudotsuga; species Pseudotsuga menziesii. Next base: position 71,812 of record LPNX010815323.1, on the reverse strand, counting down.
TCTTACTGTTATCCACCTGAATGGCACCTCTCTGTCCGAGTGCCGACATTCGCTATGTTGGCACACAAAAGGACATTTATGGATTGAGGGTTGCCCAAAACACTATAGATGGGATTATTATGAACTAGATTTATCATCCATCCAGTTGGTTATTTTTACCTTTTAAATATGTCAAGTCCTATATGCGACTCTTCTTATATGCAACTCACATGTTGTACGCAAGTGTCGGTTATTGCATCTCGTGTACAGATTTGTACGCGGGTTACCCTTAGAGAAACTCACGTGTCATACGCGATTTGCTAGTATTGATACCCGCGTACACCTTCCTTTGACATTTAAAATAAAAACTTGCAATTACTTGAGATTAGTTAAGCACTTAACCTTAATCACCTTAACTGTCTCAACCTCCTCAACCTTCAAAACTGCCTTATTTCACCAAGTATGAATACAGGCCTTGGGGAGGGTGTTAATCACATACACTTGGAGAGAAAAGTTATGCTCGTGGAGTTCATTTAGAAATATTTGGAGCAGTGGAACTCATAATCCTTTGGTTGCAGAGGATTCCTTGTCTCAGGCATTGGGTTGTAATCTAAACTCTTTCATTATTGTTAATAAAGAGAATCCTTCTTCCATATGTGTCTTGAATGTCTCTCATATATTGTGGTTTGATAAATATTTATGTTTCAACACTCTGTATATGATTTATCTAACATGTTTATATATATGTATCATCTTGTATTTGGAGGATTAAATCTTGACAGGTGAAGGAGAAGCATCCCTAAAGGCTTTGGAGGAGAAGCAGAGCAGAAGAGGACAAGCTAGGATCAACCGTCGTGTATCGAGTGAGTCTTTTCTATCCTCCTATTTCCTTTACTGCACTCTAGAGTCGATTTCCTGCAAGTTTCATGAGTATGTTGGTAACCCCAGAACTTCGGTTATAAGGTGTTTATTCTTGTACAATAGAATTGGCAACTCCGTTGTGGAGCCCAGATTGCTGTAGGTTGTTTCTGTCACCCCTGACCAGTATTTTCTTTGAAGTTTGTGTGTGGTATTTTATCCTGGTTCATACTTATCACAGTGTTTGAAAATCTTGTGGATTTGTCTTATTTTCTGAGAAAAATTTTGTACCTGTACGCGGGTTGCTCTTCTACACAGTCGCGTACAGAGGCCTGCATACACGGGTTTCTCTCTTGGGCAGTCGCGTATAGTACGTGAGTTTCCCTTCTACACAGTCGCGTACAAGCCTGGAAATAGGGATTTTTTAGGATTGGGTTTGCTTGTCCCTCTCTTTGTGTAATTCCTGTTTGTTAGTTGGCTTTCTTTATGAATACTGTGGTGTTTGTTTGAAGACCTTTGGTGACCACACTTTGTGCTTTTTTCGTAAAGCCCTTAGGTTTATTTTGTTTGGATTGTCTTCTATTTGCATGCTGAAGTAGCTTGGCCTATTGGGTTATAGG
>LPNX010815323.1:25870-69962 GCA_001517045.1 Pseudotsuga menziesii | reverse complement strand
GAGAGGTTGATATCTAACTTTAGGGAAACCTAGGGTTTGTTTGTGGGGTGTAGAGTAGTTATCTATTTGCTTTGCTTACAGTACTTGCTTGCATTAGTTGATAGGCTGATTTCTCTTTTGCATTTATAAAAAAACAAAAAAAAAAAACACATGTTTGCTTTATATGCATGTAGATTAGGTTTTTAGTCTAGATTGCATAGCATATCATTGTTTTTGAAAAAAATATATATAAAAAGAATTTGTTCTTTTGTGGCTTTCAAGTTTCTATTTGAAAAAAATAAAGAGAATAGTTTTTTCTTTTTGCATTTCATGTCTCTTTGCTTAGTCATTTTGTTTCAACTTTGAGCCAAAACACCACATAAGTTTCATGCCATTTACCCTCTTACTAAAAATAACCCTTAAAATAAATGATATAATTTAAAAATTATTAGTAAGTTTTATTTTATAGGGTCATACACCAACTAGCTCAGGCTAGACTTGTGGATTAGGGAGTTTTAACTCTCCACAAGTATTTAAATTTCAGACGTAGTTGGCCAATCACTAGGTAAATCCTTTTCTACGTTGATTGTATCTGGGAAGCTCCTCTCAAATGGGAGTCAAACACGAGGCCACGTGGAGACTTGGACTGAGGAGATAACCCTATAATTCCTTGTCAAAGCGTAGACCAAGGTTTTTGCGCATCTAGGGATTCTATATTAGACAGGGTTTCAGGCTTTGCTACCCTGCCCATGCATATGAATCAGGCTTGTGACTGTCCCCACAAACTGTCAATATAGTTAAGGTAGCATTTAGTCTCTTTGACATTTAGGGTTCATACACAGGTACACCGAAAGGCTATTTCTGGTTGACCTTGGACGGGCTTGGAAGGTAACCCCAGTAGAAGGTGTGGGAGGGCGATGGGTGATTCCTCTGCTTGTGCCTAAGAACATCTACAGGGACGCTAAGTAACTGTCTCTCATATTTTTTTTGGAAAGAGTATCTTATACCTGTTTGTCTGTTTGGATTTAGGAATTTTTAGTGAGTGCTGTGTGGTTTGTATGTACTTAGTGTGCCTTTAGGTGTGTGCTTTGTAATTTTGGTTTCCTATCAACCTCAGACTTTGTCTCCTGGTTTGAAACTATGGCTAACACCCATTAGAACACCAACCAAGAGATCCCCATGCTGGGAACTCCTTGTACTATTCCTCTCATGGGGAATGTTGGTGTTCCCTTGATGGCCACCCTGAATCTACCTGGATTCACCCTAGGGATATCGATGTAGTTGTTTTCCACTCCAACTATCATGAATGCTCCTGGTGCTTCTCAAGTAAGCTCCTTATATCAAGGGCATGAAAACACTATTTCCCATTCATCTGTAGTTGATTCTCCTCCTCCTTCTACCTCATGCGGTGAAAGTACTGATACTAGTAATTGGCAGTCTAAAAGGAGTAAAAGAAGGAGGAATAGGAAGAAGGAACATAAGAAAGGGGGCACTCATTCAACCTCTACAAGTCAAGTTGAACCTCACCACCTAGCCTCTATACTTCAGGTTGGGGGCACCTATCCAACCTCTGTAGGTCATGTTGGATCTAAGCACTCAACCTCTACAAGTCAAGTTGAGCTTCACCATCCAGCCTCTGTTGATCATGCTGGTGGGATCCTTCCAACCTTTCCAGGTCATGTTGGATCCAGTCACTCAGCCTCTGTATTTCATGCCGAGGGCACCCGTTCAACCTATATTGTTCAATTTGAACTTCCCCATCCAACCTCTGCAAGTCATGTTGGATCCATCCACCCAGCCTCTGAAGTTCATGTTGGGGGCACACACTTAACTGCTACAAAGCATGTTGATCCTAACCACTCAGCCTCTGTTGTTCATGTTGGTGGTGCCCGTCCAACCTCTACAAGTCATGTTGGACCCAGTCTCTCAGCCTCTGCAAGTCATGCTGGGGGCAGTCTCGTAGCCTCTACAAGTCATGCTGGGGGCAGTCTTGCAGCCTCTGCAAGTCATGCTGGGGGAAGTCTCTCAGCCTCTGTGGTTCATGCTGAAGACAATTCATCAACCACTGCGAGTCATGTTGACACTGTTGAAAAGACTACCTATTCAAAACACAAGCCCAAGTTTCCTTGTAAGCTTTGTGAGGGAGACCACCTTACTTATAAATTCCCTTCTATCGTGGAGGTGCGAAGAGTTTGGTTTCATGGTCATCTCGTTTTTTAACATTCTGAAACTTTTCAACAAACAACCTCTCTTAGTCAGTTTGGACCGAGTCAACTAGCCTCTGTAGTTCATGCTGGGGGAAAACTCTTAGCCTCTGCAGGTCATGTTGAGAGCAAAAAGTCAGCCATTGCTAGTCATGTTGACACCGTTGAGAAAACTGGTCGTTTGAAGTGTAAACTTAAGTTCCCTTATAAGCTATGCGAGGGAGATCATCTTAATCACTAGTGCCCTGCTATCGCAGAGGTGCGAAGAGTGTGGTCCAAGACTCAAGAATTTCCTTCTCCTGAACAACCTATAGTTTCTCAACAACCTACTCAACCTTTGGTTGATCAAGTGGTCAAACCAATCTCAGATTTGGTCGATCCCACTCTTCTTTCGGAGAGTGATCCTGATGTGATTGAAACAATGTCATCTTTGGTCAATCCCACTCTCCCTTCAGAGAGTGACTTTCATGAAGCGGTTGAATTGATTTCAGTATCAATCAATCCCACTCTTCCTTTGGAGAGTGAAGTGTCTACTAGTCACATTTTCTTCATTGCCAGTTCAGAACTTACTGAACAAGGGGGCACTGAACTCGCTTTGGATCAACCCCCACCAAGCTCCCAGATTGCTTCCTTTGATTGGGATGGCCTAGTTGATCCATGCCTTCTTTCTGATGCACCTTTCCAGATAAAGGTAAAATTTGAATCATACACGATTGATCGTTGTATTGTTGATGAAGGAGCCTCAGTTAGTATCTTGTCTACTCATGCTTGGCGAGGCATGGGATCTCCCAGCCTTGTGTCGACTTCTAGTTAATTACTGGTGTTTGATAGAAGAACTTGTATAGCCTTGGGAATTATTTCTCAAACACTTGTTACTTTGGGTGGGAAGACCGTCTTAGTTGACTTCATGGTGATAGAAGACCCCTTGGACTTCAATATGCTCCTTGGACGTGATTATGTCTATTCCATGCAAGCTGTGGTGTCAACATTTTTTCGTGTGATGTACTTTAATCATGGAGAAGAAATTGTCACTATCGATCATTTGGATTTTCTTGATCCATCTCCTGACCCAACTAGAGACCAGGTCTTTCCTTTATTGATTCCCAGTGTTTCTATAGACACTACCCCACCACAGGTGAGCTATGTGGCCTCATGTCCTCTGCGTTCAATTGCTACTGAGAAGCAGCCTCTGTTTTCATGCTTACCTTCTTAGGACTTGGTCCTAGCAGTTGAATAGGTGAGTCATCCTGTATATACTGTGGAGCCTGCTCTCCACTCTGTCAATCCATTTGAAATTTTAGACATGTGTCCTATCTCAGATGATCTCCTTCCTTTAGATGAAGTCTTCCTAGAGTCTTTGATACAGTATGACCTTCTTTTGGATGTTGGTTTAGTTGTGACTACGTCTAACCCTGATTTGCTTAGTAAGCATGATTTTCCCATGAATCAGTCTTCTTATGTTGGTATTGTTGAGTTTTTGGACTCTCCCTTCGAACAACAAGTCAGTGATCCTGACGAGTTTGATTTTTCTTATGAATTTTTCAACTCCCGTGATACTAAGTTTGTTCCTGTAGACTCTATATACCTTGTTGATTTTTTCTCTCCTTCTGAGGTTGATCTTACTGATTATAAACCCTCGAGACTTGGTGCTATAGAATATTCTTCGGTCGATTCTTCCTTGACTTTCTCTTTTGTAGCAGATAGCAAAGTCGCATGTGTTTCTTCCAAAGTGACCCGCATCCGATTTTTTCTTTTGAATATGATCGTGATGTTGTTGTTTCTTGGAGACAAGATTCTTAGTTGGATTCATAACTGTTTACTGGCCTTGTCTTGTTGTTCAAGATGCAAATGCATTTGCATGTGCCCTTCTTGCGCTTATGAGCCTGATGCCGACTTCCATGCTTTTAGCTCATTGTATAAGCCCTCATCTTTGTTCTCATCGTTGCTAAGTCTTGTATCATTTTTCCTTTGCAACTTGACACCTTTTACCCTGAGGAGACGTTCCCTGAGTGTCCTCATCTTGCTCACTTTCCTTGCATTATGCATAGGTCTTTTCTTTGCACTTGGAACTAGTTTCACCTTTCTATGACACTCGTCTCCTCGCATTTAGAGCATTCTTTTTGCTCTCCTTCGAGCTCATTAAAAACAGTAAGGAGGCCGCGAGTTGAATTTTCCAGACTCGTTAAAACTTCACAGGAAAGATATTGAGTTTCTTTAGGCCCAAGTCTGACTCCTCAAAATAGACTTGAATGTTGAGTAAACTTGTCCATTTAGGCTCGTTAAGAATATGTGAATGGGAATCCACATTGGTGGTAGGTTATCTCTTTCTCAGACCATGTGGAATAATACGAGAAAGGAACACTCTCTTTTCTTTGAAATTGAGAAGAGTATTCTCAGGCATAGGTTTATCTCTTTTTCGGACTTGAGGGACTAAAATTACGGAAAAGGAACCCCCGGTATGAGCTTAGTTTTCTCTTTTTCATGCTCTAGACCAAAATATGAAAAATATTTCGAGTGTACTTTATGTCTTTGTCATGCTCGCTAAACCCTAAAGAACAAAGCATCGAGTTTATTGTTGTAAGCCCTATTTATTGTAATCAAATGGATCTTTCCGAGTGATATTTCCTTCCTTCACACTCATAAAAATCAGGCTATATGCTGCTTTTGAAGGAGCATTGGGTAGGTGGTAATTTAACCTTTTTCAGACCTTCCTGACTAAGTACAAAAAAGGTGCGCCTTTTCTTCTTCAGAAGTTAAGAGAGTTCTTCTTTGGTATGTTTTATACTTTTTTGGCCTCAGGAGACTAAATTGTATGAAAAAGCACCCCCCTGGAGTCTTCTTTGGAGTTTTCAGACTCTCTAAACTATGAAAAAACTGTCAAGCATGTACTAGTTCAGGCTTGTTAAATCCACAAATCAGTGACACTATCAAGCATTATTTTCCCGTCTCTTCAAGCTTGTTAAAAAATGAAGAGGGATCCGAGTTAAATTTCCTGGACTCGTTAAAATTTAACAGGGAAGGTAAGGAAGAAGTTTTCTCTTATTTTCAGTAATGGCAGCATGTCCTCCTTGAACATAGCACTCTTTGTTTTTTCCGATATCCATGTTTCAGTGATTATTTTTCCGTTCAGCTATTACTTTGAGTTTCTTACTCCTCCTCTTGTCCGTTATACCTGGGGAATCTGATCATGTCTCCTACATGACAGATAGGTCTAGTTGTTCTATCTATAAGTTAAATGCTACCTTGGGTCATCTCTGTGTTGTGCTCATTGTTTAGGGACTTTACCCAATGTTTGATCTATAGCCTGATCCCATCATTGTTATATCTGTTATCTATTGTGTCTCCCTTCTTTTTCCCAGTTCCTAGTCACTCTTGTGATCCATTGGAGGATCTATTGCATTCCTTATCACAGCATGTTTTCGTTTCAGTACTTCTTGATGATGAAGACCTAGAGTTTTGACGTTTGTACCTCAGGATTCACTTTCATCATTGGTGAATTCCTTTGCTTCAGTTTTCGATTATCACCTATTGATTGACAAACTGTTGAATCCTTTCCATGTTCGACTTCAGTTTACCCTTATTCACATGGCTTGGATTGTATTAGTTCTTTGGGATCCTTTATGAAGACCTTAGTTCCTCATCTATGGACTAAGTTGCGCAAGATTATGTTCTATTCATATACACAGCTTCCAGATCTTTGCAGACTCATCATTATTGTATATTGTGGCTTCGATCCACCTTTGTAATATACGTGGTTTCATACCCGTATCATATGATGTACTCAAATATTGTAAAGGAGCTACTGTTCTAGTAAATTGAACATAGCATCCTCAGATGTAACTTTGTATATGGCATTATTATGTATTTGTTTCAGGTACTCTCTCTGCTCCATTGGCTTTCTGAGTTCTCCAAATATAAATATTATAATGTATTTTGGCCATCGCTTCCCTCTGAACTCACACATTAGGGGGCATCTGTTATCCACCTGAATGGCACCTCTCCATCCGAGTGCTGACATTTTCTATGTTGGCACACAAAAGGACATTTATGGATTGAGAGTTGCCCAAAACACTATAGATGGGATTATTATGAACTAAATTTATCATCCATCCAGTTGGTTATTTTTACCTTTTAAATATGTTAAGTCCTATACGCGACTCTTCTTATATGGAACTCGCATGTTGTACACGAGTGTCGGTTATTGCATCTCGCGTACAGATTTGTACGCGGGTTACCCTTAGAGAAACTCGTGTTTCATACGCGAGTTGCCAGTATTGATACCCATGTACACCTTCCTTTGACATTTAAAATAAAAACTTGCGCTTACTTGAGATTAGTTAAGAACTTAACCTTAATCACCTTAACTGTCTCAACCTCCTCAACCTTCTAAACTACCTTATTTCACCAAGTATAAATACAGGCCTTGGGGAGGGTGTTAATCACATACACTTGGAGAGCAAAGTTATGTTGGTGGAGTTCATTCAGAAATATTTGGAGCAGTGGAACTCAGAATCCTTTGGTTGCAGAGGAGTCCTTGTCTCAGGCATTGGGTTGTAATCTGAACTCTTTAATTATTGTTAATAAAGAGAATCCTTCTTCCATATGTGTCTTGAATGTCTCTCATATATTGTGGTTTGATAAATATTTATGTTTCAGCACTCTGTATATGATTTATCTAACCTGTTTATATATATGTATCATCTTGTATTTGGAGGAATGACTCTTGACAGGTGAAGGAGAAGCATCCCTGAAGGCTTTGGAGGAGAAGCAGAGCGGAAGAGGACAATCTAGGATCAACCGTCGTGTATCAAGTGAGTCTTTTCTATCCTCCTATTTCCTTTACTGCACTTTAGAATCGATTGCCTACAATTTTCATGAGTATGTTGGTAACCCCAGACCTTCGCTTATAAGGTGTTTATTCCTGTACAACACTTATTGATCTAATTAACCCTAACCATCGAAACGTAAATAACAATAAAAATAGCTAAAATAAACAAAATATACATAGATTTAAAACAAACAGAGATACTGCTAATTCAGCTTTAAGTTGTGAAAATCCTTTTAATATTAAAAATAAATTGAACAGACATAGTTTGGCCTACAACCTTTTTACATCTTCTCTCAAGGCTGAAAATCCTAAGAAAGAGTATCTTTATACAAACAGAGTTTACAAAAAGGAAAATAAACATATGTTTTCGACTACAAAACCCCTCCCAAAAAGGAAGTTTCGCAAGAGCAACATTCAGGGTTTTTCAAACACTAATCAAATCCTCATGAAACAACCCAATGGCCTGACAGTAAAGTCATGGCTTAAAGCAAGCTTTAAAAACTATCACCATATATTCAACTAGGGCCGAGAAGGATCAAAACTTAATTATGTAAGTCACGGCTGTGAAATCCATACCCTCTCATTACACAACAACCACTAGGGATTTTTAATAGGAACTAAAAAGAACAAACAAAGAATCTATTGGACACAGTCGAACCATCAAGTAAAAAATGTGGTAGAACCATCATAATCCACCACACAACTCGTGCAAGAGAAACCCAGGTGGAACCGAGGCTTACTAGGGGGATGCCCTCTTAGAAGCTCTGTTGATGGAGTTTAATTCGAGCCACCATGGAAGAGCCTGCAAAAAATAAAAGGAAAACAAAAGGTTAATACATATTTTCCATACATTAAAAATGTATACTTACGTAGCATAATAAAACCAAATTGTTTTCTTACCAATGGAATGACGCAACTATTGAAATTTGCAGTATCACCCTAGCCTCCCTCATGATTTTTATGAATTGAAATGGAGCCCTGCCAACATGAAAATGCAGTGTGCAGTATTCAGAGGTCAAGTCATAGGCCATATCAAGGTAAGGACCAAACCCTTGTTGAGGAAGAAAATAGTAAACAAAGAACTCATCTCACACAGTAAACAACCCTCTTCGCACTTTTACACTCACAAGAGTACCAATCTTACAATAAAAACAAAGGAGAAGAAATCCAACCATTAAAATCCTTTACAACAGTCAAAACCTTTTCACGACAGTAGTAAATTTTATGCTCACTTCTACTACACCAGATCATGAAACACAACCTTGCAGAGGAGCTTGATATGGCTCATGATGGCTAGTGAGAAAATGATGGAAGGATTGGCAAGAAGCCGGTGGCCATGAGCTCACAACTCAACCAATCCATAGCCAAAATCAAAACCAACGTGATTTTAGGGTTTAGGACAAGGTTATATGGCAATATGAGGTCAACAAACCTAATCATCGACCACCAACCACATTGTTACGGAGAGAAATTCCTATGGCTTGGGGTACCACAACAGACAGCTAGACTCCAGAAATCAATCTTTCCCAATATGCAATAGAAATAAGATGTCTAACACTAAAGGATCGAACCTCGTACCTTATTCCGGACGGTTGAAGTAGATCCCCGTTGAGCTTTCTAATCTTCAGCTTGAATTGATAAAATACTTCCTCAACAACAAGTAAACAATACAAGCATACTATATATCATGGGGTTAGATCTATTCTAGCATATATAATCAATAATGTAAAAGCATTTGACATATTCCAATGGATACAATATTCATTCAAATACACATTACTAGACAGGAAAAGATATTTCTATTAATATGAATCAGAGATTACAAGTGACAACCTCTGATAGCATGTCTGCGAACCGAAGAAACTGAATCCCCCACTTGGGCCTCCACCACCTCAATCCTCCATCACTCAGATAGCAAGCTCACTAACAAAAGGCAAGCTTGGGAAGAACACAACAGTGATCCAAGGGACAAAGGGATGTAGACTCAAGCATAAGTTCTGGCAACAATGGACTATAGTTTCGTTACTCTCAATTCTCTCTTATATATATGCCTTCAATGTACCAAGGGGTTCGTTATATAGCTTCACAAGGGATAATGAAGGGTCGAATCCGAGCAATCTCAAGGCATATGGAAGGCCAGGATTCAAATGAGTCAGATCCATGTCAAGAAAAACTCCAAAAGGATTTGGACTTATGCACACATCCCAATGTACGCGGTTATAGGAGTCAAACCCGCGTATGTAGGCGGTTATCGGGGAAAAATCCATGTATATCATCTTTTATATAGTTTTTAGGGATGATAAAGGAAACATCAAAGGATAAAATATGGTCCATGGGGTCTAAAGAGTCTGCAGCGGGACAGGGGAAGGCCATACAAAGTGTGATTCACCTAGAGGGGTGAAATCCGCTATAACAGAAGCCCCCTAATGTATGAGATCAGAGGGGTTATACGATGGCCGAAATACATTATAAGTCCATCCCAGAAGTGGAGTGATGAAGGTACCCAAATGGAATACCAGCCACCCAATCAACATAGTACAATAATACAACTCTGCATATAACTGTGAATACATATAGCAGTCCCGGATACATAAGAGTACAATGGCCATGAATAGGTATGAAACATGATAACACATATGTGGTCATTTCCATGTACAATATACGTAGATCAGAATCTCCATGATGAATATATACAAAGGACCATGATCTCGACAAAGCCTGAAGATATAAAATAGATCAAGATCTCCATAGTGGCTGGAAATGTCTGACATACACTGGAACAAGTCACGAGAGCTGAAATCTCATGAACACTGGCACGATCAAGGAGGTAGCATATAATGGATGCCACCAATCTGGAAGGTCTTCTACAGACACCACTACGAGTACATGTCCTACTATGTGAATAGAGGTGTCGAGGTCGAACATAGTAGTCCATCGTCTGATTACCGGTCATTGATGTAAACCGTTAATAGATGCGAGATCACCCACCAATAATAAATGGGAATCAAGGTACTAGAGTGCAAAATAACAAGTGTGAATAAATGTGTTGAGGTCGAACACTTGAGAGAATCCATCGATCAGGGGACATTGATGTATTCCCAAAAACTGTCGATGGCGAGAGAACCTGCCACTGATTACTGCAAGTCTCAAGGCACTCAAAATGACTCTAGAATCCAATCCCAGAATAAATGATCTGAAGTCGATGGGATGAAATCTGCTAGAAGGAGGGAATTAGGGCATCCCCCATCATCCAAAACGAGGTACTCAGCAAGGCTGTATAATATGGAAGGAATCGATCATAAGGTGCATGAACTAGTAACTGTACCGGGAATGGTCGACATGCAAAGTCAAGATAATTGAGGAATGGCCGACACAGGTTTCAACTTCCTTCGAACAAGAGCATAACAGCGTATGGTGACTGAATGAAGGCATCATAGACTCCATATATAAATTGGGACATCTTTGTGACATAGGAGGCATCAACAGAGGCTCCATAGGGACTGGAAGCTTAACCAGTCGGTGGAGATAAACTCAGATAACGAGTACAGCTCCTAAGTCAAACTATAACCCAACCAACAGATGTGATATACAGTGCTCTATTCAAAGGCGACATGACTCGATAGCTGCCAAAGACAATATCTTTTCTTGTCCGGCTTTTTGGTTTTTTGATTTTTTTGGTCTTTTTCAGTTATTTGGAAAGGTTGAAAAAATAATAAACTAGCTTTATAGTTACAAACTAGGAGGAGACGAGTGTCATGAGGGCAAACAAACTAGTTCCAAGCAGTGGAACATACCTATGCTCAATGCAAGGATACATGTGTAGGATATCGACACTCGGGGGAAAATCCCCTCCCGGTAAAAAAGGGAATCAAGCTGCGAAGGATATAAAGAAAAGGCTCTGCATGGCTAGACATGAGACAAGCTTGAGCTATATGGCTGAAACGCAATGTCAGGGAAGCCGGCATAAAGCTCAATAAGACAGGAAAAGTTCATGATAATGCATCCACAACTTGATACAAGGGATTCCGGGGGATCATGGCCAGCATAAGATCAAGAGGAGTATGAGGCTCTTGCGAAATGTCATGGAAATACTATACAACGGACTCCCACACCCTAAAGGGATAAACATCGGCATGGGCACCAAATGCAAATAAGGCGCTAACTAGGGTACCCATGTAAGGTGTGGCTCTACCACTCATATCATGCCACTTCTATAGCAACAAGAAGGTTCCATGACATAATAGAGTGGGTTCGTACCTAAGGATATAGTGACATGGTCATAAGGTCATGCAAAATGCAAACGGTGGTGAACCTAACCTATATGCCAGTATAGACGTTATACCTATGATAGGCACGAATGGTCTTTGGTCACAAAAGAAGCATCCAACAGACAACTTCAGACCCAAGGAAGACCCAACCACACTCACAACCCACCCAGCAACTTCCCACAACATCAGACTCACCAAAAGGGAGGATGTACGCGACTTCATAAAGAACAGTTGTGTATGTACACACCTTTTGGCCAAACATCCACGTATGTACGCGACTGTTGTCCAAAAACCCGCGTATACAGAGAAGGCAGTGGTAAAAAGCAGGTCAAGGCCAAACCAATAAAGGGGAGTGTCAATGGACAAACATACTATAAAATGCGACACAGAAACAGGGAGAAACAGAGAGCAAATAAAGAATATCAAGCCCATTGTGCCCGTAAACCCCAAAATAAAAACAAGGGACATCCCTAGCGGAGTTTCTATTCTGTTACGGAGAGAAATTCCTATGGATTGGGGTACCACAACAGACAGCTAGACTCTAGAAATCAATCTTTCCCAATATGCAATAGAAATAAGATGTCTAACACTAAAGGATCGAACCTCGTACCTTATTCCAGACGGTTGAAGTAGATCCCCATTGAGCTTTCTAATCTTCAGCTTGAATTGATAAAATACTTCCTCAACAACAAGTAAACAATAAAAGCATACTATATATCATGGGGTTAGATCTATTCTAGCATATATAATCAATAATGTAAAGGCATTTGACATATTCCAATGGATACAATATTCATTCAAATACACATTACTGGACAGGAAAAGATATTTCTATTAATATGAATCAGAGGTTACAAGTGACAACCTCTGACGGCATGTCTGCGAACTAGAGAAACTGAATCCCCCACTTGGGCCTCCACCACCTCAATCCTCCATCACTCAGATAGCAAGCTCACTAGAAAAAGGCAAGCTTGGGAAGAACACAACAGTGCTCCAAGGGACAAAGGGATGCATACTCAAGCATAAGTTCTGGCAACAATGGACTATAGTTTCGTTACTCTCAATTCTCTCTTATATATATGCCTTCAATGTACCAAGGGTTTCCTTATATAGCTTCACAAGGGATAATGAAGGGTCGAATCCGAGCAATCTCAAGGCATATGGAAGGTTAGGAGTCAAATGAGTCGGATCCATGTCAAGGAAAACTCCAAAAGGATTTGGACTTATGCACACATCCCAATGTATGCAGTTATAAGAGTCAAACCCGTGTATGTACGCGGTTATCGGGAAAAAATCCACGTATATCATCTTTTATATAGTTTTTAGGGATGATAAAGGAAACATCAAAGGATAAAATATGGTCCATGGGGTCTAAAGAGTCTGCAGTGGGATAGGGGAAGGCCATACAAAGTGTGATTCACCTAGAGGGGTGAAATCCGCTATAACACACATGTCCACTGGAATTATTTTCCAATTATGGGTTTCATACTATAGTTTGAAAGTCCCGTTAAAACTTGCACAAATCATTGTTTTCAAAAGTCAAAACTTTAGGATTTTATTTCCTGTATCATTATCGTCATTTCTCTTTTATAGACCAAAGTCCTTATGATTAAAAGATGTTCACATTCCACAAGGGTATTATGCATAAATTTAATTATAACCTTTACATATATATGATCACCTCATTATACTTAATACCTATTATTGGTATTGGTATTATACAAATCAAAGTAGGATAAACCAAATTTACATAGAAATACATAACCATATAAACATTTAAGATAGGACTTAGTCTAAGTATGGATTTAATTTTCAAATATATGCCTTGTCAATAAAAATTCCTATAAAATGGGTTTTCTTATACAAGGAAATTTAAAAATAATTACTTGATCATAGAGGATCATTAAGTAGAATAATTAAAGTTTGGGAAAGAACTCGAATAAACATAAGCAGTACTTATACCAATACTAGTGTTAAATATGTAGTTTTCGTCATAAATATGTTTGGCATATCTTCTAGTTTATAGAATTCTTAGGACACTATGTTCTTAATAGCAGAAGTGGAACTGTCCTGAATATACACCATTTAAACATGTAACACAAGTCTATAACTGAAAACTCAAGGAGGATGATTAATGGAACAAGTACTATGGAAATAGCATAACTGTACTAACCCATAATTTTACAATTGTGTTATGAAAAACATTCATGCAGATTTCTAACAATATAAATACCAACAATACCTTTTACGGGGACAAGCTACAAAACAAACAATTTAACTAGCATTTTATTCAATGCTAGTTGAGTGTTATATTCGATCTAGAATTTACTAGAACAAAACTGCTTACCTGTTTAGAACCTGTAAAAGAAGCATCACTTCATTGCGTTAGTTGTAAGCTAAGTAAGCCTTGATCTCATCTAAGGTTCTTTTCGACTTGACATAAGACAGTAATAACACACTTAGCATTAGATTCAGATGTAGTTTTTCTTTCCTGCCCATATTTAACATAAACTGCTGAATTTAACATCCGTAACATAGTACTTCAAGATAAAAAAATGAATTATATAGAACTAAAAGAATTACAATGCTAATTACTAATGTTTGAATAACCTCTAGCAGTTATTGATTCATAGATAGTGACATTCTTGAACATTTTATGTTACATGAAAATTTTTAAATTTTTATGAATTTTTGGGTTATTACACTGGTTCCTCGGGGAGGTACAGTGAAAACATTGGATGAGATCCCTAAGGGGTTATTTGAAGAATTCAAGAACCTGAAGTCTGAGGATCAATACATTACCGATTTGAAAGAAATCAAGCAGCTCTCCAATGAAACAATTTGGGACTTTGATCAATGGTTTAAGACGTTGATGGTTTGAGTCAACTTCCCAATGAGCGATGTTTAGCACAAGGAGTGGTTCATCACTGTGCTTGTCCCACATATCAGACAACTGCCAATGCAGCAAAAGACTGTGACACAAAGAGAGGCTCTGGAAATCATGATGAAATTAGAAGGATCACCGATAGGAGAAACTGCGGTCGAGATGAACTAGATTCAAGCACAGTTGGCCAATCTGATGCTCCAACTGCAAGATATCAAGAAGGCTAAGAAATATCATGATGAACTTTGGTGCACCCGGTGTTGTGCAAGTGGAAAAACCATGGATACATATTCGACATTCTAGAATTATTTTCTTTCAGGAGCCCCGAACCCGTTGAGATGCGTTGGTATACCGTGGTGCCACATATGTTAGGTTTATGGGCATCGACATGAGAACTATGACTACATGAAAAAGATGGTTACCAAGACAGAGAGTCTATACTATACCTTTTGTCGGTCAGTAGGACACAATGATAAAAAATGTCGAGCTTATGACTTGCTCCATGAAAGTACATATGATTCATACTTTGTGAAAGCTGAGGACCCCTGGGAAATGCAAGTGCAATCACAAATGGCACAACTAGCAGCGTAGGTGTAGTATACATCACCGCCCCAGATGTAGTTTATCCCATCACAACCATTACGTTGCAGCCACAGTTTGCACCGTAACCGCATTTCGTAGTGCAACCACAGTTTGATCTATGACCGTAGTATAATTAGGTACCACTCATTCGGCCTTAGCCATAATATGTTCAAGTTGTGCACTATGTCCCGTAGCAACCAAATCCCCCACAACAACAGTTGGCCTAGCCTCAGTTTCGACAAGGAGGAGTCCGAGGAGGATTCAGGGGACAAGAAGGAGGCTTCGGTCAAGGAGGAGGACGAGGTCGAGAACTAATCCAGTGTTATACATGTGGATTATTCGGGCACTACCAGAGGGAGTGTCCTCATGCACAGTGTACATACTGTGCGTCCCCAGATGATTGAAAAATGGAATGCTGGAAAAATTCCTTAGTCATAGAATAAGAAATAACCAATGTTCCAGGTACAGAACCAGCCGACGATGTAGAACCAGATCCCTCCACAAACTTAGAATCAACTAACAAACCCACAACTGAATCAGAACCCACCATTGAATCAAGACCAGAACCTGAATCAAGGATCGATGGTTGCAACAATTCAAGCCGAACCGTGAATGAAGGATGTCGACATTGGGGTTGTCACTTGTGCTGGTGCAACAATTGGAGAAGATGAACCGCGTCAGCAATTTTAGTTTGCTGGAAAGAAAAAGGTAGCATTTGATATTGTGATGGAGAAAGACACCCTCTTCAATGCCAAGCATGCAATTGGGATAAATCCGGGTAAGTTACATATTATTGACATGTCGTCTTATTTTGATTCATCTGTAGAGGCAAAACCATCATGGCAACATGGTACCTTGCAATAGTTCTTTGAGAGTTGTCTATCGCTGGTAAAAGATCCCAAATCCCTTGTCGATATTGATAAGTTATTGTGCCACCAGGATAAGACATTGAAGGATCTTGCGGTGAACTCCTTGCAAAAGAGGAAGACATGAAAGGATATGAGGATGAACATCCATATCAGAGATTATGAGGTTGAATCGGTTATTCTGGATCTTGGATCAGATGTAAACATTCTTACCAAGCAAACTTGGAAGCTGATGGAGAAGCTAACATTGTTATGGTCACTGATATAGCTGCAACTAGAAAATTAGGCAAAGGTCCATCCCATTGGTCGCATCTCAAACCTGGTTGTCAATGTTGAAGGTATGAAAATGTATGTTGATTTTGATGTGATAGAAGTGGTTGAAGATGGAGGTTCCTATCCTGCACTGCTAGGGATTGGGTGGGATAATGATAGCATTGTGGTTATCAATTTTAAAATATGGGTTATGACGTTTGAGAACCAGGATGTTAGGGTCATTTCTCCCATGGATCCTCAGGAAGGATGTCGGTATATTGAACTGGTGAGGGATGAAGCTGCTAGAAGTTGGGATCATGCCGATAATATCTCTGAAGACTATATCCACCCTACCGTCGATGGTGAACTTGGATGGTGCAGCATTAGTTTTACATCCTCTTATGTTGATGATGCTTTGGAAAATTGGAAAAATAGGATGCATGAGTTGTCGTTCAAGAAATACGGGTTGATTATAGAGTCTCTCTGTCACATAGCAACTAAGACTGTCGAGTTGCTAGTTTATGAAGGGCTCCCAAAGTTATTAGAATTCCTCCAAGAATTTGAAGAGAAAGTGTTTGAACCATAAAGGGTATTGGCCCTCGATGTAGCACTGAAGGCTACCTCGACTCGATGGTGGGAAATGCACAAGTAAACAATCCATGACTGGGCATAGTGTCGGAGATTGATGATGGTGCGCTTCGACGATTCATAGGTCTATCATGCTGGGAGATACGATGGATGGAATGACCCCACCAATAACTTGATGGAATTTTAGGCCTTATGGGCATCGCGACCTAAAGATGAGTGGGTCCATTCTTTTGTTCATACTCTGGACGAGATGCTGAGATCCTGGTATGTAGTAGCATAACTATGTAGAACTATAACCACTTCAGAGGAGTTTTCCATTTGCTTTGCGCAGAAGTTTAGTTTCCAGGATGCCAATCCAGAGGTACATAATGCATTGCAAATCATCTGTGACGTAGTTCTAAAGGTCGTCCTTTTCTCATACCTAGTTTATCCACATGTGCTGCTCGATGCAATATATGATGACATGTTACAATCTATATGGGGAACATGAAGATGATGATGAGTTGCAGAATGTTAATATTTTGGAGTCAGAAGGAAACTATGATGTTCCTGCACCAGACATACCGACGGATTCTATGAGTCAACCACTGAAGATCAGGAAAGTCAACATTGGGTCAGAAGAGCACCCAAAATTTTCCAATATTGGGGACTATTGGGATGAGGAAACAATGGCCAAAATCATGGACCTGCTGCATGAATTCTAGGATATTTTTCTGACACAGTTCTAAAAAATGAAGGGGATATGAGGGGACCTGGGGGAGATGAAAATCTAGTTGAAACCGGATGCAAAACCTGTGTGACAAATGCCATATTGACTGAACCCATAATACAAGGACCGTGTGAAGGCTGAGATTGACCAGATGCTAGACATTGGAATCATCAAGCATGTAGAAGAATCAGAGTGGATAAGCCCTATGGTGTTTCAGGATAAAAATATCAGCAAAGTCTGCATTTGCGTCAACCTAAGAAAGTTGAACAATGCCTGCGTGCATGATCCATTCTTGAATCTGTTTATATATGAGGTCCTTGCAGGAGTAGGTACTTAGGATATGTATTCCTTCATAGATGGATTTTTGGGGTACCACCATATCCATATTACAAAGGAGGATTGCCATAAGATCACATTTGTCACTGAATGGGGTTGTTTTCAATATAAAATCATGCCCTTTGGGCTGAAGAATGAGCGAGCAATATTTTCTCGGGTAGTTGTCATTGTGTTTAAAGAATTTATTCAAAAGTTCATGCAAATATATATGGATGATTGTAAATTCTATGGGATAATTAGGAACCATCTCGACAACTTGTGATTAATGCTAGAAAGGTGCCGACAGCATCAGATTGCATCAAATTCTAAGAAGTGCATTTTCTGCGCACCGTTTGGAATGATACTTGGACACATAGTATGTAAGGAAGGTCTATTGGTTGATCTAGCAAAGATCATGCTAATTCTTAGTTTTCCACCATCGACGAATATGGATATGATTTGGGGGACACTGGGGAAAAAGGGATACTATCACAAGTTCATCAAAGGATATGCTGTGATTACTTCCCCTATGGAGAATCTATTAAAGAAGGATGCTGCATTTGAGTGGAGTCAAGAATGTCAAGGAATTTTTGACACACTAAAGTCCAATATGGCCTCCGCACCCATACTAGTATTCCCTGATTGGAACAAGGAGTTCCATGTGCATGTCGATGCCTCTTCTATTGCATTGGGGGTTGTGCTTGCGCAATGGAGTGAGGGAAAACTAGATCACCCGATCGCGTATGCCAGTAGGAAGTTGTCTTTTGCTGAACAAAATTACACAATGAATGAAAGAGAAGGCTTGGCGATGGTTTATGCCTTGCAAAATTTTAGGAACTATTTGTTAGGCGGTCACTTCAAGATGTTCACTAATTATTCCTCTTTGCAATATTTGGTCAATAAGCCTGTGTTGGAGGGGAAAATATGTCGGTGGCTGCTACGTTTTCAAGAATTTGACTTTTAAATAGTTGTGAAGCCAGGACAGTTGAATGTTGGTCCTGATCACTTGTCTCACATCCATACCAGAGAAGAACCTACCAATATTGACGATGGATTGCCAGATGCACAACTATTCCATGTTGACATCGCAAATGATAATCATGCCCCAATCATTCAATTCTTGGCCACTGGTTTCACACCAGAGAACATGTTCACTAGTCAGAAGAAGCAGTTGGTAGTAAAAAATTCATATTTCTAGCTAATTGCTGGGCAGTTATACAAGCTTGGACCAGATGAGATCTTGCAATGGTGTATCCTACCACATGATCAGGGACCCATTCTAGAAGAAACACATGCAGGAATCATGGGAGGTCACTATGGAGGAAGGGCTACTGCATGAAAGGTGTTGCACACTGAGCTATGGTGGCCTATGTTGCATAATGATGCCACAGACTATGCACAGAATTGTGACGCCTGCGAGTACGTTTGTAAACCATTATGGCAGGATGATATGCCACTTGTACTATAGGTAACTCGACAACCTTTTGATAAATGGGCCATGTATTTCATGGGTCCAATTAATTTACCAGGGAAGAGGACTGGTGCCCGATACATCATTACCGCAGCTGACTATTTGACCAGGTGGGCAGAGGCTGCCCTAGTTGTGGATTGTACCACTGCGACAATAACGAAGTTCATATTTGAGAATATTATGACACGCTTTGGGTGTTCCAGGATATTGTTGAGTTACCAGGGCAGTCATTTTATCAACCGCATGGTGAGAGCGCTAATTGAGGAGTTGCAGGTGCAACATAATAAAAGCACACCATACCATCCACAAGTGAATGGGACTTTTGAACCGTTCAACAAAATTTTAGAAATAACATTGACAAAGGTATGTAATACTAATCGTGATGACTAGGACTTGAAAATTCCTGTAGTGCTATGGTCCTATCGCACCACTTGTAAACGGCTAATAGGGCAGACACCATTTAAGCTAGTATATGGAAAAGAGGCAGTTATGCCCATGGAATACATTGTTCCTAGTTTACGCATCACTGCAGCGACTAACATGGATGATGAAGAAGCATTAGAAGAGTGCATTTATTAGTTGATCTAGCTTGAATACGGCCTCTTTATTGCAGGCTTCCACCAGCGTGTTGCAAAGGATCGACATAAGGCATGGCATGATCACCACATTAAGAAAAAATAGTTTGTGGAAGGAGTTTTGGTGCTATTATACAACAAGAAGTTCATGAAGCATCCAGGTAAGTTACATATGCACTGGTTAGGCCGATATATTTTTCATTCCATTACTTCTGGAGGTGCGGTACTGTCAACACTCGTCAATGGGAGTCACTTAAAGCCCTGTAGGATGGGGTTAGAGATGCACACCATTTGAGGCACAAAAAAAAACTAGAATATTTTGTTAGATAGCAGTAAGGCGAGCCTAAGGTAAGAGGCTAGACAAGGATAGGAGTTAGTAGCAACAAAAAAGAGACCACCTGTGATAGCGACAGGGCTGTGGGTTAGTCAAATCGCCAATAAATATTGGTAGTTAAAATAGTTAGCTGGCGGCACTTGTTGAAGTGACACACATTAATGGCCAATCCGACCATTAGTAGGGTGAGATTTCTGACTGATTTGGGGTCATTACTGCTGGATTTGGTCATGATGGACATGGTGGATTTGGTAATGATGATTTCGAATTGGGAAGTGGTTATAAAAAGCGTGTGGGACGCAGGAGGAGGGCATTGTTCAGAGAAGTTAACTCGAGTGAGAAAAGTGTTGAGATGAGTACAGTTGAAGAGTCTTGAGTGTGATTTATGGAGTAGAGGTGCAGAATCATCGGGTGCATAGTAAGGTTTGGGGAGTGCAGCATGCTGAGAGATCCCGATGCAATTGAGATTTCTAGTGATCGGGAACCCCCCATTTGTCTCACGACCATTGAGGAAGAAGTCATGAGCATGCCTATAGGCTCCTCATCTATCCCCAAAATAAAATGGTAGGCTCATAAGCCCAGTTCCACAACGCCGCAGAAGAGGCACACCTGCACTTTGGCTAGAGTGCAAGGAGAGGGGAATGCAGAGACCGAGCCATTGAGCTTGGGAGCTATAGATTTTGTGACACCCAAGGGTGTCTATGTCCATGATATCCTAGGATGTGTTTCTCTAATGAGGCCCGGAGTGAAGCCGAGGTAGCCCACAAAGAATCAGAAGTATCCACCCAAATTGCTACCTCTATTGGAAGGGATGACGTGCTCGGTAGATATCATCCCTCCCTTGATCAGGCTTAAGTTTGAATACCACAATTTTCTATTTCTCAAAGATGTCAGGGATGAGCCCTATGAATCAGTTTTGACGGGGCTTGGTGCGCTGATTCAGAGGATTCCTCAACCTTGGGCAATCAGGTTGAATAAATATGGATTATTGGGGATCATTAATATGCCCCACTTTGGGTGACTAAATGAAGCTCATGCATGCATTAAACAACTCTTGGCCTGCTTTCATGGTGGGATGCTCTAGTTGAATGAGCCCATTCCTATCACAGTCAACTTAATTACAAGAATTACGGGCTTGTCGAAGGCCAAGGAATATCCAACGCAGTATATCCACGGGCAAGATACTGACAAGAATCTTTCCAAGCACCTGAATGAGCGATTCGACTTACAGTGTGATGGTCACGCCTATCATATCGACAAAATTAATTCATAGGTGATGCGTATCGGTGTGCATATTTTGGTGAGAAATATTGTTTGGGGGAATCGATCGGTCCAGTGCAACTCGTGCGTGGTCTCCTACGCACAAAAATGCGCAGAAGGCATGCAAATGAACTGGTCCTTGTTTTTGCTCAACCAATTCCTTGAAGATGCTCTCATTGCTAAGGTCAGGTGACCACTTTCTTACAGTTGGTTGTTAATTCTCATTGTGCTTGTCACCTGGATGGAACCAGAAGATTATCAACAAATTGCAGTCGATGCAGAGAAGGTGTGTCGAGGCGCACATTATCAGAACTTGTGGTGGGTTGAGGAGCTCAGTCGAGAGATGGAATGTGCGATGCATTTTTGGGTCTATTGGTAAATGCTACAAGCTGCGACCATTAAATTTCCTCACTTATCCAATTACGCAGTAGCCAAGTATCAGTGGCTCATTCAGATCGCTATCGGGCCTCACTTCATATATATCCAAGTGCGGTGGGACCCTGACAAGCAGTGGATACCTCTGGTTTACAAAGTCACTAATGAATAATTGGATGCTATAGTTTAGGAGTGGCCAACTGAATGGTGCAACCCTGTGATCTAGGAGGAACTCTCTAAGGAGCCACCACCTAATGCCCCTAAAGAGCCAATCCAAAAGGTGCTAAGTGTTCATGAATCTGACAATGAATCATCGATGGAACCTGAGGATGAAGCATAGTGCATGTGAGAGGAAACTCGAACCAAATGGCACCAAGAATATGACATGGGTAGCGGTACTCGGTCAGGGATGGAGGACCAACTGTAGTGGCTCATCAAAGCGGTCATTGACTCCTCTCAGGCTACGATGTAAGCGATATGAGAGTCCAACCAAGGAGGATTTTCTGTGGTAAGAGATAAATTGAATTATGTTTATGATGTTGTTTCTAGTAGGACACTCAAGAGAACTGAGATACAGGAATTCCTGTCGATCAACACCGAGCAGCGGGCTAGGAACATTCAAGTTCCCCAAACTGCAATCGATGCAGGGAGTGAAGAAGTGAACCTATTATTACAGCCACTCCAGAGCATCGCCTTGGATCTTAACAAGTTACCTGCTCAGGTTCTTGTGGAGTTGCAGCATGTTTTCTCCCAGGAATTGGAAGATAAGCAGAAGGAGCTTCATGATGGGTATGTGCAGTCACAAAGCGCAACTAAGAAGCTGCAAAAAGAAGCAGAGGAGCTGCTTTAGTTCAGGGTGCAGCTGGCGGAAGAGAAGGTATGGTATATTGATGCATTGAAGGTAGCATAGGTTGAGCTATAGCACAAGGATGCTAAGCAAATCACCAAGCTGAAAAAGGTGCAACACCACCCTATCATTGAGAAGGCACAACTATGCGCAAGTTGTGGTGATGTTGAGCAATCTGTTGATGAGGCTTCTCAACATATATTTGAGAACATGGCTGAGCTTACTGCTTTCACTAAGTCCAACTTACTTGGGGAATTTATTGCCCAAATCCAGGACACCAACCTTCTGCTCAATGCCTTGATCTATCCAAAGACACCGCCGGAGCAGGTTGTCGAATGAAAGGATACTATCGAGGAGATAGTGACTCAATTTGAAACAATGGAGCAAGAAGCAAAGGAAATTATGGAGGCAACGATGTAGTTCTGGAAAATCATTGTCTAAGATGAACAACTAGACAAGTTGATCATGTAGGTGCAAGAAGCTGAAGGATAGTTAATGACACTGAAGATGTCTCTACGAGCACTGCCGCTCATGGTGCAGATCACGCGGGATGAGGAGTTAAAGGACCTATAGAAGAGAGTGACTCATGCCCAAGAATGCCAACAAAAATGATGTGCCCAGTTGGATGAGTTTCAAGAATTTGGTGGGAAACTGGCTGTCAAAGCAGTCGCAACGCTGGAGTCGGTGCAAGAAAGTCGGAAGATGGTCTATAGCAAGGGTAGGGAAGCACACCCCGTGCAATAGAATTTTCTCAACTTCCAAAGCATGGTCGAAAGAGTCTAGCTCCAAGTTCAAGAGATATCACAACAGTTTGAATATTTCAAGGACAAGACATCGACATATACCTTGTCAACTTGACATGGTTCGAGGACGAGCCACAAGGCTATGTTTGGGCCCTGTTGGCAAGGGTTTTTTGTAAGTGAGTTGCGTAGCATCATGGTAGCTGTAGAAGCACACCAGACACTACGCAAGCCCAGATCAGTGCGATGGGAAGAAGAATAACCATTTTTGCATATTTAATGTACTAATTGACCATGATTTGTGGACACAGGTCATTAGTGTTTAGAAGTTAGTTATAAGTGGACCTTTGATGTAAATGCGCAAGCCTATATATAGAGCTAGTTTTGCAATTGTAAAAACATGACAATAGATATAAAAAAATGATAAGGAGAATGATCAGTGCGATCGGTCTATGGTCTTGATGAGTCTTCTGTTTTGAACAATCTGTGATCTGTCTATGTCAGATACTGAATTTTGGGATGTAAGTTGTCTCTTGTTGTGGAGAATAATTATCTGTTTTGGATATGTTGCACAAAATTAATATGACATGACGATTGTGGTCTAAATGTTGTCCTCTGTTTTCCTGTTTTCTCTGTTGCAATGTCAATGAGAAGTGTATTGAAAATATTTCTGATTTCCTAATGTTCCTCCAATGAACTAATGATGCAATTATGTCATAATTATGATGAATGATGATGAAGCTTTTTAAATTTGTTGTATGAATGATAATGCTGTGATAAAACTACTATGATAAATGAATGATGCGATCTGTTAGATTTGTAGTTGTGAAGATGAATTGTGATAACTGTCTTAGGTCTGTAATCTGATAGTTATCAAGTCGAAGCTATGGATTCCATATCTTCCCTTCTTACTACCAGAAACTTGGTTTCGATAGCTCTCCCTTGAACATCTTAGGTGAGACTTCGTCCACTCTGGAGATGTTGCTGGGCAGGGTAATACCTGTCTAGGCTAGTGCTCAGGGAGATCACACTGGTTGGTCATCGACAGAGTGAGAACCCCTATCGATGAGGATTTGCTTATGGTTTTTTTCCAACAGGAAGATGAATACTGTTTCAAAGGAACTACTTCTATCTCAACACTCTTTGAAAAAGAGTGGGATCACGTGGAGATGACATTGACTTGACGACTTTAACTTCACTCTCCAAAGGAAGAGTGGGATCAACCAAGGATGGAATTGGATTGACCACTTCAAATTCATGCTTCAAGGGAATATTGGGATCAAATGTAGTTAGAACTGGATCGACCACTTTGAAATCACTCTTGAACGAAGGAGTGGGATCGACCACTTTGAATTTACTCTTGAACGAAAGAGTGGGATCAACCGCTTGATCAACCAATGGGATGTCAAAGGAAAACTTATGATAACCGATTGGAATCCATTGCTAAGGAACAGTAATATATTTCAACAAATTTTAAGATTCATCCATGTGAGGAAAAAGGTAAGTACGGTGCATATCCTTACATAGCAAGGAAGGATACCTGACTTTTCCTTTTTGACTCTTAACCAAAGAGTCACTGGTTGATGGGGAATCATTAGCATGATAATCAGAGATTGAGGACACAGGATGTTTAGACCACACTTCTGACACAATGGAAAGACTAGGAAAGTCCTTGAGAAGATGATCACCCTTGCAAAGTCTACAAGGGAACTTAGGTTTACACGAGCCAAAAATAGGTACATCAATATTCCTAGCATGATGATTAGTGGCTTGTGGGATTCCAACATTAAGATCATAGGTTGTAGCTATGACCTTCTACTTAGTGTTATTCTTCTTACCATTCCTTTTCATCTTCTTCTTACCCGCCCATTTACTAACATTAGATTTTTCAACAACTAAAGAGGAAGAAACGGAAGTTTATTCAACATTCAAGGAAGAAGGAAAAGGGTCAACATGAGGTTGATGCTCATGCGGTAAAGGACCAAGATCTGACACAAACGGTGCATTTGGTATAATAGGATTGGATAATAATGGCACACATGTAATTCTATAGTCAATCCAGGAAGGTTCAAAGGGGCCATGAAGGGAGGACCAACAGCTCCAAAAGGGGGAGTAACAAAAGACATACCTTGAAAAGGGTTCTCTTCACTGGTGGTCTTAGGAAATTCTCCCATATCTGAAATCTCTAAGAATATCAAAATTCAGCAATCTCACAGGGTTATCAAGGTTGTGATGCCAATATGGCCAAAAGGTTAGCTCAGTTGGTCACAGGAATCCTAAGAGGGTCTCCCAAAATACACAAGGTTCGGGGGAGCTCAAATCTGTAGTGGTGTTGTCTAATGCACAATCGTTCGAAAGGGGCCCTCTGATATACAATCCAGTACATGAAGTACCTTTCGATATACCTCAAGGGTACATGAAAGGTCATTTGATATACCGACGATACGTGGAGGAACCGCGTAGACCCTGAATTGCAGTGCAGGAAATAAACGATAGTTGCCACACTTAACGACGTCAGAACATGTCACTAACTTACACACACTTACTAAATGATTTTAAACCTAATCCAACATTAATTTTATCTTGAGCAGTTAAGTGGATGCATGAGGTGTAGATAGGAAATGTAAAAAATAATTCAAATTCTAGCTACATGAAAATGCACATTTCTCTTTCGATGAAAACTACCTAAGATAGGGAAAGATTTTTTTGTTAAAAAAGACAAAAATCAGAGATCTAAGAAAACCAAGTTCTAATCAAAGGAAACTATGAAGCTTCAAAGGTTAACATCAATCAGAAATATTGAAAACAACTATGGATTCATACACACTCCTAGGGGAGTTGGTCCACCCCCTTGACCTGAGTGTTTTTGGGGGTTCGGGGGCGTGAGCCCCCGAGAAAAAAAATTTGGTTTGTTTTTTTTTCTCTTTTGATTGAGTTTTCTCTTCAAACAAACATGAATATGAAGAATAAATAAAAGGATAATTCTCTTTCAGATCTATAAATAGAAAAATGAAAGAATATCTACAACACTCCATTATTCAGAAATCAAATGGAAGATGACAAGCACCCAAACAACTCCAAAACAATCAAGAATTTCTCTAAAGCAACCACAATGCAACCAAAACTTAATGACTGAGGGGAGGAAGGGTTTGGAGATCAATTCTAAGAACCAAAACAGATCTAAAGAGGTATGGAAATGTGATAAGGAATGGAAAGGAAGAGCTAATAGGTGGAGGATTGAAATTGCCTACCACAACCAAGTCATTCACTTGACTAGTAAAGCATCCCAAAATCAGCAAAATCAACTCCAAACCAAGGAAAGTTTTAGTGGCGAAATTTCACCAATTGGCTATTTTTTGGGTTTTTTACAAAAAATAAATTCGTTATTTGGTCATTTTTAGTGTCTAACATCTTCTATATTACATAAAATATGGTTTTTAATCATAACATTTTCCAAAATTTATACATTTCAGTGTTAGTTTTATTTTTCATATTTAATATTCACCTACCTATCTATAAACATGTTTTTTTCAATCCAAAACAATCGCCTAGAATACTATACTTAAGTATAATATTAGAATCCTTAAAAAATAGCCTACTCCAAACAGAGATACTATTGGGTCTAGGGGGTGTATGAATATCATATACAGCCTAAAAACCAAAAACCAAAAAAGAGGGAAATCCAGATAAAATCTGAGTTTCAAAGGGCCACACACTTTTCTGTACTGCACCAGAGCGCCTAAGAGGGGGCAGGTGCACCTTCTCCACTGTACCAAAGTGCCGTGGAGCACCTACTACACTGCACAAAAGCATGTCCGATGCACTGTCTCTTAAGGAAAAGAGCGCTTATAGATGCAACACTTACGAAATTAAAAAAATAATATCAATGATGCTCTTTCCCTTAAGGAGAAGAGAGCCTATAGATCCAACAATTATAAAACTAAAAAAAAATATCAACGACACTCTTTCTACACAACACAAGTGCACCAATGGAGAAAGAGAGGGTAAAATCTGGATTTCCTATGGGGGAAGGGAAGAAGGACTTATATTGATCCAAAGAGAATCAAGAGGATGCGAGACATTCTTCAAAGGAAAACTACAAAGGAGGGAGGGTCTCTAGAGGCTAGCAAAAGGATTGATAAACTGATATGAAATCAAAAAAGAAAGAAATTAGATCTATGGATGTCCCCAGTATGGTCGCCAAATTTTTTATCAGATAAATCTACTCAAGCGGACTCAAGCCATATCTCCCTAGTCTAAGCGGATCTAGAACAAATCAAGTACACAAGAAAATCTACTTTCCTAGATCAAATAGAAATGCAAAGCAACAGATAGATAGCTTACCTATAATATGCAAATCCTCTTCTCTCTTTGTTGATCCAAGCTCCAGAGCCTTTAGATCTTCAACTGCAAAACCCTGTAAATCAAGTGGAAGCAAGCAAATAGCACATGTGTATCCAAACATGAATTGATCTAAGCTAATAGTTAACGAAGAAAGCTCTAAACATTATTAACATAATAACATTTATGGAAAGAGATTTGTATTAATGTAATCAAGGAGATACATAGAATTACAAAAGGTAGGAGTGTCACAACTTGAGCCTTAACGCTGCAATATTCCATCCAAAAATCCAAGCCAAAGCCTCCAAAGAATGATAGGGATGACCTAGAAATTCCACCAGCATAAAAGTACCATAGTCCTTCCTCTCTTCAAAATGGAGAGAGGGTTCAATTTATAAGGCTAAAGGGATAGATTAGGTTAAGGATTAGGAGGAGGAGTCTAAGGGATCTTCCCCATAGGTTAAGAAATGAATGCCACTTCACTTAGATTACAGGGATATACCTCCACCTCATCCACCTTCGAGAAGGGTCTTGAAGCTACATTTATTTCCCTCAAAATGCCATCGACACACCTTCGATGAAGGGAAAAAACATCGTTGACGCACCTAGCAGTGGGAGACAGAGCGTTGATAGTGGAACACCTAGTAGGAAGGGAAAAATCGCCATAGACACTTATAGCATGAATGGAAAGAGTGTGAACCTTCCTAAAGAGGGAAAAAAGTAGGAAACACCTCAATCTCAATCAAATTTAGCAGATGATACTTTGGGGATTAGGAAAATGGTTCACACATGAATCAAGAGGACAATATTTTAGTGTAACATGATCCTTCTCTAACTGTTGAATACTCACTGACTTTACTTGCTCTAGATCATTGTTCTAACACACCATCCCTAAAGCCACCTCATTCCCTTGAGTTAATATCTTGGTTATACCTTACCCTTTGATTAATTTTGTGGGCCTAATCTCTAGATTATATTCTTGAATTTTAGAGACCCATTTACCCCTTATTCCCAAAAAATCTTGTTGAGACAAGATATCTTTTACAACTGCATGAGGTACATAACCAATTAATTTTTAGTAGCCAATGTATGTTTTGAAATGTTTTAACGAGTTTATCAAGTAATAAGCCTGATTTTCTATGATTGTATATTTTCAATTCAGAATCCTATAAAGCTTGACTCATGAATGCAATGGGTTCCTCATATCCTTCATTTTTTTTCTGTATCAAAGACCCTAGTGATAGTACTTTCAGAAGAAAAGGAAAAAATCAAGAAATCTTTAGAATAATCAGGGCTAGCAAAAAATGGTGGTTTGGTAATTGGATCCTCGATGCATTTGAAATATTATTGACCCTAGTTAGTCCATTCAAACTTAGCATATTTCTTTAATAACAATTGGGTTGGATTCACTAACTATGCTAAGTTAGGGATGAATCTTCTTATAAATTTGATGTGGCCATTAAAGGATTGGAGAGATTTCTTATTTTTAGGAAAATGAATCTTTTTAATTGTCTCAATGCTTTCGGGGTCCACCTTTACTCCATATTTGGAAATGATATGTTCTAATAGTTTCCCTTGTTCAATACCTAGGACATACTTTGTTATATTCAAATAGATACCATATTTCCTACATCTTTTGAATACTTTCTTGAGGTGACTTACATGAAGCGTTCTTTGTTTTGAAAAATTTGTTAAGTCATCCTAATAAATTTCTATGATCTTTCCAATTAATTCCTTAAATGCATAGTCCATGGCCCTTTGGAAATTGGCCCCTACATTCAACAAACCAAAAGGAATCCTTAAATATTCAAAGGCACCCCATGGTTTTGTGAAAGTAGTCTTACGTATTTCCTCCGTTTGGATCACCACTTGATTATAACCTAAAAATCCATTTAGCATAGACATCATTTCAGAAGCCATTACCTTTTGGAGAATATTTTCCATATTAATAAACATATACTTGTATTTTTGACAATAAATGTTTAGATTCCGTAGATCTATACATATTCTTATTCTCCCATTATTTTTTCTCACAACCACCAAGTTGGAGCACCAAGATGAATGCCGTGTTGGCACAATGATCCCAACAACCAACATTTTCTCAAGCTCCTTTTTAACTATTGGTGCAAGGTTCGGGTTAATTTGTCTCAATTTTTGTCGAAAAGGTGTAACTTCTTTAATTTCTTGTCTAAGAGGTATAGTGTGTTGGAACAAATCCTCCTAATAATATTTGAGCTCGTCAAAAGTGAAAGCGAAGACATCTCTATACTCTTTGACAAGATTTACTAATTCATTATGTTCCTTTTCAGAAGTACCTTTTTCAATTTTTATCATTTTTGGTTCATTATTTGTTCCAATGTTGATCTCAATGTAATCGTCAGGCTTCATTGGGTCTATGTTATTTTTATTTATATCATTCCTATTAAATATATGCTCAAGTGAAGCTAGAACACAGGGTACTGGATTATCGAATTGATCATCTTTAACCTGATACCCTTTACCCTCCTCAAGAAAACTCACATTGAAGTTTGAAAATTCCTCTATGTAATGGATAAATTCCAAAAAAATTTCATCATTAGGAAATACCTTCCAATGATCCATGTTATCTGGGACTGATGGTCTAAATTTAATCTCTAATTTGCCATCGCCATTTAGTATTTCTTTTGAAGGTTGAAGAGTTAAATATTCTACATATAGCTTATATGCTAATCTATTTTGATCTCTATGGATGCTATTTAGATTTAAGGCATTGAATAATTCCATTGTATCCCACACTGCATTCCTATATTTCTTTAACCTTTTACATTTGTATGAAAAATGGTTCTTAACTTGGATCATTATTAAATTAGAGTCACCTCTTATATTCAACATCTTAATCCCCATATCTTTATCTATTTCCAACCCAAGTAGGATTGCCTCATATTCTGCTACATTGTTGGTTGCCTCAAACTCTAACCTAAAGGAAAAGTTAAAAACATGTCCTCTAGGTGAAGTGATGACAACTCCAGCTCCCTTTCCAGATATTGAATGAGCGCCATCAAAATTCGATATTGATTACTTTTTGGAGTTCCATCATTTTCTCTTCTTTGATGGGTGATTCCTTTCAACTTAGTAATTTCTTGAATCCATGCTAATGTAGGAATAACACCATAACTATTAGTTAAATTGTCTATCTATTGAATATGCTCTTTTGATTTATTCAAAAATTATTTAGACATGGGATACATATGCGCTACGTTTATGTATTCATGCTCGCTTGAAAATTCTTCACTGCTTCCACTTTCAGGAATTCCTTGTTCTAAAATTGGTTGTGCCACATAACAACTAGCTTCATCATGAAGTGAATAACAAGGTCTATAATAAGGGATCACTTCCTGAACCACATTGGTTGTATCTAGTTGATTTGAAATATTATTATCTTTATAAGGAATTTTCTTAGGAACCTAGTTACCTTTAGGATGGAAACTTTTTTTATTAGAGTAAGATCTTTCCATGGTCACTAATCAATTCTGCATGTTTTTTAGCCGATTAGTATAAGTATCTTCCATGGATTCCATTTTTTCATTTAATTCCTTAATATTCTTATCATATTCCTCTTGCATGGGATTTTTCCTTTGGATTCCTATTTGGCCTTCCCTCTTGTAAAACCAGGCAATTTAGACTTACCTGAAGCTACATGTTTGGATCAATTTTAATCACTAATGCTTGGGAAGCTTTAATATCAATTGGTTATTTATCTCTCAATTGGTATCTCATTTCCCCAGTGAGTGCCTATATTTAATAAACCAATATGGATTTATCAAAAGGATTTAATTCATTATCCATGCTTGCAATAAGATCTTCGAATTTTTTACTGAATTCCTCCATATTTTCATTTTCATTTATCTTGATGGAGTGGAGTGAATTTAATAAGAAACGATGCTCTTTATTTTCATGAAATATTTCCATGTGTCCCTTCCTAAAGGAGTACCAAGCATAATATGAATCATCATCAATGTTGATGTACTAGTCACAAGAATCTTCTTTAAGTGATAAAGAAAAAATATTCATGTACACATCATCATGTTGACTGGGAGGATCTTGACACCAACTAAGGAGACATTTAGAGAATTTTCTAAGATGAATTACTGTAGAAATGGCATTGTTACCATGGAAGGTAGATATATTATCTATAGCTTTATCTGGTATGGCATGAGGATGACCTACTATTATTGAAATTAAGGGGAAGACAGAAAGAATCCTTTGGACTAAGAGGATTAGCCATTGGATTAATGGGAGTTGTCATTGTGAATAAGAATTGGATGTCTGAAATAGACGCAGCAGCTATATTTTCAAGGACTATATGAGAATCAAGCATATGCAATCTTTTTCGTAAGACCATTTCAGGCTCAGAAAATATGTTTAGATACTTTGTGTGATTTTCTCCTCGTAGAATACCCTGGAGTTCTTTTAAACTATGGAGTCGCCAGATGGACTGAGTAGATTTCAAAATTGTTCGACTAGATTAATAAAATTTTATTGGGTAAAAAAATGGGGGGGTAAGTCGTACCATAGGAATAAAATTATTATCCCCGGCAAGGATTCCAAAAAGTTTTTCCACCTTTTAGACACCTGAAGGTTAAGAGAAGAAAATATATTCAAGCTGGTAGGTGTGACCTTGGGTGAAAGTCTTGAGTCAAGTATTGCCATTAATCTTGACTCCTTCATTTATGACAAAATCCTAACAAAGCCAAGGGGGGTGGTCCCTAAGAAAGAGTTGTCTGAGTCTCTTTAAGTTTTAATTGTTATTGATGGAATTAATTTGTTTAGGAGTTTTTTTTTCCAGTAAATTCTGATACAAGATTGTTTGCAAATTTAAGTAAATATTCAACAACATAACATCAACACATAAAGTGAGAATAAAATAATTGCAAATCATATCAGTGCCAATGGATTGAAAATAAAAGAATACTCTTGAAGTAAAATTTTTTGCAAATTTGTCTTTAGTTATTAACAGATGAGTTGAATTACGAGAAGGGAATTCTCGATATACTTGAAGTATTGAGAATGTGTCTAGAAGATGACTAAAGTGGTTCCTCACTCATAAATGTGGGTTGAATCGGAGCCTCAGAGAAGGTGTCTAACACTACACCAACAAGGATGTAGCTAAACTGTATCTTGAGGTCACTACTCAGTTGTTCCCGCTTCCTTTGAGAAATTTTCCCATGATTTTCAACTATCGTATGTCAGATTTTCATAATGTTTCTAAGGGGAGTTGAGGGAAAGAGCATACACGAGTGGAAGAAATTTTTTTTATTCCAATTTGATAAAACAAATAATTTTGTAAAATGAAAGGATTAATGACAAATTATAACCACAACTATGTGTCAGTTTCTAATCATCCACCAATAATCGGTAAATACTTTAGTTGGTGGTGAGAGCATCCTTCCTAGAAACGAGTTGGGTAAGAAATTAAAACTTAATATGAGATGAAATAAAATAAAAAAACTAATCTATACATCCTTTCAAGAAGGTGGATTTTGTGCAAGTGTTTATTAGTAAAATGCAAACCATGAAAGAAACTGCGAATCCCCCTAGGGGGATGGAGTGTGGGCGTTGTGTATCCCACTTGATTTATTTATTGAAGGGATTTAAAAAATGATGAAAGACATGCTTCGTGTTTAGAAAGACATGAATCCCAAAATATGCCAGTGAATGTTAGGTTTTGCAAGTACTCTTGGTAATTTTTAAGAGCTTTTAACAGTGATCTTGCTTTAGGGAGTCAACAAAAAAGTTTATCAAAGACGAGAGACTCTTCTAAGTTTCCTCCATTGAAGACATATTGGATGCGCCCAGTATCCCAGGCTGATATTGTCAAATGACCAGCTAGCCGAGAATCTACGACAGTGGGAGGTTCCAACGCCTCTACTAGGAAGTACTTTGGAAGAATCCCTGCAATGCCGATGCATTGTTTATGGGGTGTTTAAGTGTTATTAGGTTACTCTTGTGGGGTTTAAAGATCCAGTGTCATTTTTGGGTACTCCGATCTAGGATCGATCAGAGCATACTCCGGCAAGGAGGGAGGGGTTAAATTATTTAACGGGGCATGAGTTGCAAATTTTATTAATTTAATTACTTAAAACCCTCCGATAGAGAGTGCTCTTGACCTCATCTTATCATAGTGGTTCAAAAGACTTAGCTAATCTAGATGAAACTAATGCAACGGTTGTGCAAACCTAAGATGATCTCCGATAGAGAGTGCTCTTGACTTGTGTTTCTACAAGTTCAAGAGTCTTACTTATGGATTATTTTATTAAACAAACACAACAATTAATATGAAAGGTGGTTGATTAAAACTCTCCGACAGAGAGCACTCTTAATCCACCTTATGGTGAGATTCAAGAGATTTTGGTTCTTTTATGATTTAACAATTTATAACAAGACACCAACAAGCAATGATGAATCTAGAAATTAGTGGAAATGAAGCTAAGGAACAACTAGCAATTAGTAAGAATGAAACTAAGTTTAATCAGAGAGCTAAACTAATTGCTTAAGGAAAACTGAACTAAGTAAATCATGAAAATGAACAAAAGACACACTTCCCCAAAATAGGGGAAGTAGAAAAGAAAGGAGACTTTCTCCCACTCAGACTTTCTTTTTATTAATCTTTTACAATGATGATGTGTTCTTTGCTTCTTGGAAGAACGGGGAAAGAAGGGGATGAAAGAGAAGGGATAGCAGTATTTTTGTTCTTCTTGCACTCCTTGTTTGTTCATGGCCTTTGGGCTCTCCTTCACCTGTCTACAATCTAAGAGCTCTAGACACACACTTGTTATGATATTAGTTGATAAAAAATAACTTGAAATTTAATCTACAAACTTGCTACAAACACTTACCCAAACTTACCAAAAATAAGGAAGAAAAGAGGCAGGAAAAAGGCAAGGTAAGAGGGGTGAGAAAAGGGTGAAAAGAGGGGAAAAGACAAGTCAAATAAGGATGGAAACTAAATGAAAAAGAGGGCTACAAATGATGGTGAAAAATGCTGAAAGTACAGCCCAAAATATGGTTGAATAAAATGGTGGAAAGGGGCTGCAAAAAGTGGAAATAAAGAGGCAAAAGAGGGCTGTCCAAAAGGGTAAAAATGGGGAAAAGTGGACAGAGAACAAAAGGAAGGAAAGGCTGCAAATAAAAGGCCTAAAAGGATAAAAATAAAGCACAAGGCAACCAACATGGGCAAAGGATAAGTGAATGAATGTTCACTTTATCCCAAACGTGCGTTAATCCCAAGAAAATAAAGATTTTTTAGTTTGAAAGATGAATAAAAGTAAGGTGAGAATAGTCAAACCTGTGGTTCTTTTTTAAAGCACTTGGATCTCATGAAACATGCAATTACCGAAAAAGTGTACTTGACTCCAAGAGAAGAAGATGCAGCTGAGCTCGAACTTCTGCTTGGTTGGATGGAAGGATCTGCAAAATAACACTAATAGAATTGCCAAACAAAGGATTAGATCATGTATTGTTCACAAATTGAAATAAAGAAGAGAATGAACTATAACTGAATAAAACAATGCTCTTTTTTAAATTCTAAAAGTAAATCAATAAACAGCTAACTTGCAAACCGCAAATACCTATTCTTATGTGCTTACAGAAGCCTTCTAAAGCATAAAATCA
Source organism: Pseudotsuga menziesii (assembly GCA_001517045.1). Taxonomy (NCBI): domain Eukaryota; kingdom Viridiplantae; phylum Streptophyta; class Pinopsida; order Pinales; family Pinaceae; genus Pseudotsuga; species Pseudotsuga menziesii. The sequence goes on along the minus strand of LPNX010815323.1, from coordinate 34,894 downwards.
TAATCTCAAATAGACAAGAAATAAAAGCATTAAAACAACATCACCTCATCCATCAAGTGCAATCATCCAAAGAATCACACCACATGAGCCTCCAAAGCCTTAATTTTATTCCAATGGTTGCATAGAAGTAACAAGAAATTACAAAAGTTTCACCAGAGTTTCTCTACACAAGAATCCATCCGAATAGAGCTAAAGGAGCACTAGTACAAAAGTGCGGATTTTCCATGGAGGTTTTCCACGTTTCTTACTTTTTGGTGTAAAATTCGATGTAACAAGAAACGATGCATCGCTGTATCCGTGCCTAGCCGTCGCTGTATCCATGCCTGGACTCTTAGACTTCGCTGTATCCACGCCTAAACTCTTGGACGTCGTTGTATCCATGCCTGACCGTCTCTATAGCGACGACACCATATTTTGTTGACTTTTTACAATGGTCAAGTTGACCTACAGCGCAAAAGTCAATGTTTGCCGTCGCTATAGTGACGTCTAAGAGTTCTATAAAAACAAATACCTTAACAAGATTTTCTTCACACTTGCCATTGTTGCAGCACTGTTTTAAGGGATTTCCCAACTCCTTAGTATCGAAGGCATAAGCATCATGGGTAACCCTCCATAGGGGATTGGCTTGCTTTAAGGGCCCCTTGTAATGTCTTTTGTTCCCCTTGTTGTATTTCCCTTCTATCCTTGTTTTAGGCTATGTATATATTGGAATTCATCCCCCTCCTAGATATTGTACTATCCTCTTGACTATCCAAACTTAGCCCACCTATAGTCCTCGCTTCTATCAAATCGAAGACAACTTGTTTAGACATCAAAGGGTATATAGAATATTCTTAAGGTTTTGCAGGCTCCGTAAAACTAGAAGGTAGAAAGTCCTTAAACCCCTAATCTCATTATTTTACATAGATTTATTTACCTTCCTCTCTTTATCTACCCCACCCTAAATCCTCCAAAATACAATTATTTATGGCATATCCCCCCCCTTTGCCCATTTTTCCTATATTAAATTCCCATGGAACAAAATTTTGTGACCCCCAAATTATGGCCAAAGCTTAGATACAAGATGGATCTCTCGTAAAAAAATAAAGAGATTGAAAGAATAGAATGAGACTTACTTAAATCGTTTCATATTTGAATTTATATTGCTACCTTTTGCCTTATCTTCTGCATTGTTGAGGCTACATCTTTTTGTTAACTAGCTTGAGTACCACACAGGACCCAAGATTCCCCCATTTCTTACATCAACTACCATGGTTTTAAACCAACCATTTTCAAGCCTTTAAACAACTTTGAAGACTCCCTTGAACACGAGGATCTCTCACCAACCTTTTCAACTTGTCCATCTTTTTCCTTGGATCCATTAGCACACAATTCTTTCATAGGGCCTGCAGTTTCATTAGATTCAATTCTCTAAATATTCTTTGTAAAATTTAGGTCATAATCACCAACCACATGACCATTAATGTGACATCTAGCACAATGGAACAACATGCCCATAATTTAGGCAATATAGCATGAGTTGGATTTTTGATAACTATTGTTTTCTTCCATAAAAGTTCTAATGTTGTTCCCTTTAGCTCAAAAAACATTCGATAACTCTAATTCTAATGGAAACCTTGAAAGCTTCATCCAAATTGGTTGTAACAATGGTCACTTTGTGTGTGGGTCAAAGCATAGACTCCATGTTTTCAATGATAAAAGGAAAGTGACCCCACGATTAGTGACCACCCGGTATCTTGTTGGCATCAACTTCAGCCTAAAAAATAAAAGAATAACTAGTACCCTTGCATCAATAGATGGAAGGATAGAATATAACATAACAAAGCAAACCATTCAACATCCATCCACTACTTCAACAATTAGTGTTAAAAAAATCACCATGTCGAGGCTTGGTTCACTATTTCTAGCGCCTCATGTATTTTGATGTCTTCACCCATAACCAACCTTATCTTTTATTTCCTTTGTGTAACGCATCTCCTACTTTGTTCCTAGTACTGGATTGCATCCCGTCTCTTCTCATTCTTTCCTCCTTAGCACGACCTTCACCAATAATCCCTAGAGAGTTCTTCCCCACTCGGCTTCACCCTTCATTCTCACTTAACTAAACTAGGTGATGCCTCATACTACTATCTGACACCTTATAGAAATAATTAATGGAGCTCAAGAACAAATCATCTTCATATGTACCTAATTCATTGATAGTCCAAGATTCAACAATATTGAATAAGGAAGGCGATGGATAAATGACCAAGATTGCGTGTGAATTTCCACCTATCCTATTGGCAATCTTATCAAGTGGCACATTTACCCGTGACTTTATTGAAGTCTTATGGGATTTGATGGTATGAGTAGATTCATAAATGAAATTTGCCTTTGCCATGTTGCATACATGAGCATGGAATTGGATATAGTTTCTAAAGTTTTTGTCCAAACTTTTTATGTCCTGATGATGACTCATTGAATTTATTCTCCTTAGGATTGAAAGAATATTTAATGCCTTGATGAATACATAGGACCCTTATATGAGATCATCTAAGTAATTCAAGAACTCTTGATTCATCTACATAACCTACATAACCCTAATTCCCATCCTCACAAAACCCTAATTCCATTATACACATTGTTATGTGCCTTAGTAAAGAAAAACCATTGAATAAACCCACTAAGAAAAAACATGTATAACTTGTTGTATAACCCATACAATTTACGGAGTTAGACAATTTGAAAGGACATTAACATTGACGAATTTCTCTCCAAACCTAATTTTATTTATTTATTTTTTAAATAAGAAAAAAACTATTCAAAATGAATCGAAAACTTTGCTTTGTTTAATCAAGATAAACTAATCTATTCCCTTTAAAAATAATATTGCAATTATAATAATATTTAAATTAAAATAAAAAAAACCTTCATCGGCTTTTATTTTTCTTATTAAAATTCCACATAAAACCCTTAATTCATCGCGAAGGGCATGAATCCATCCCACATAAAAACCCTTATTGCTTAAGGGAATTAATGCATCCCTAAAGGGTCAAACGAGACAATAAATTGACAATGCTCCTTCATCCATATCTAGAGTGTTAGAAGATTAAAAAAAAATAGTTGACCAATAAAGATGAGGGGATGATAATGTATCATAGGATTTGGAACCTATGGTTATTTGCTTTTGCTTGAGGAATAAGCATGCTGAAAAGATTGATAGTTCCTACCTCAGACATCCCACGCGGTCAAAATTTAAAAGTATATTTCTCTATTTCTATACGATGGGAAGCCGCATTTTGTTACATTCGCCCTTCTCACACTCGTTTGTGGGAGCCTGTACCACTTCTGGTCCCACTACTGCTCCTGGTAAAGCATAAACATCTATTTTCTCTTTTTTATATTTACCATGGATTTCTTGTTTGTTTAATGTTTGTAATGCTGCCATTTCATAATGAAATTTAAGCATGTTCTTACTGAAAATTGAAGAGGTTTAGGAAGTTATCTCAAGGCACTCTTGCACTTGTCCTAAACTGTGTTTTCAGAAGGTACTCTATAGATTTCCCCAATATATTTTTAGCAAATTTGAGCCTATTTCTGTAACTTCTGAGACGCCCGGGATACTACTTTTGATATGGGTCATTTTGCTTGTTTACCCATTTGGTCATTTGGTTGCATTTTCAAGGTATTTACTTTATGTATATTGTTTTGGGTGCTGTTTTCTCATCCCCCCTAGGGGTTTGGGAGGGATTCTTGCTTTGCCTGGTCAAGGAGGGGCGGGGACATATCTTATGGCCCGATATTACATCATTGATGTACTTTTTTGGAATTTTATACAAATATTAGAGGACATAGAATGCTATTTTCAAATACTTCATTCTTCTGGAATAGGTCTGGTATGCTATTTGATTTGTGGAGACAAAAGATAGGAGGATCTGACAGTGAATTTGGGTTGGGGAGTGACATTCTGTGTCTTATTTTTGGCATTTTATTGGTTTATACATTTCTGGATGGTTAGTGTTTTGGCTTTACTTCATTAAGTCAACAATCCCAGCCAAAGGAGTAGCAGGCTTAGCATAATTATTATCTCCATAAAAGAGGATCTTAGTGGATTCTGATTGCTTCCTTTCCTTCTTTTCTAACTTCAGCTTGCATTGTCAAGACTTAACTCAGAAGCATATCTAGAGAAGGACCACTTGGAACAAGAAATCAAGAGTTACTTTCACAAATCCTTTTACAACATCATTAGTCACGTTTGGGGAAATGGCTTCTGCAAATTCTGAGCAAGGTGGAAACTACAATACTGTAAGTTTATATTTAACCTATTTGAAGCTCCATAAATGCTTGCATTTTTAGGAAAGTATGAACTAATTAGTAAATTTTTTGTACGACATAGAAAGCATGCTTTCAATTTCATCTCTTTTAATTTTTAAGGTCGTTGCCTTTTTTAGTGGGTTGCATATGTTTTAGCAAAGTTTTAGGCATGCAAATTGCAGTAAATTGAGGGAATTGAAATAATGTAGTCTCCCTCAAGAGATAGTTTGCCATTTATGGAATCAAGAACAATCACTTCCAAAACATGAAAAACAACAATTCTTGTAGGGAAAAACGTTCTTTAATAGAATCAATCTATTAACCTCACCTATTTTTTTTATTGTTAGAGATTCAAAATGAGTTTTGAATCCTACAATAGAAGCAAACAATTTTTTTAAATCCCATGGAAAAAATATTTATATTTGATGTTTCCTAGGTGAAATCAAAATATTATATTTGTTGTTTTGAAGTGGTTCAGAAGGAAACAAGATTTACGTTTACAAAAGAATTCTATTCATTTATGAAGGTTATGTTTTATGTGATTGGCATCTTTTTAATTTAAAGCAATAATAAAGTTTGATGCATACTTGTTTTTGGTTATGCTTGACTTTTCTGCTCATGCTAGCTGTTATCTGGATCATATCATCTCCACCTCTGATATTTTTGGTCAGCTACCTTGTTGAAGTCTCCTGCTATTGTTCTATTTGAGTGGGGGGTAACTGAGTCTGTTATTATGGATGGAGTTCCAACATTATTTTTTTTTCCAGCTGTAGGGGGCATAGGCATTATATAAAAGTTTCTTGTAGATTAGTTCTCAGCAAAGGGTAATGAGATCCAGTGTTCCAAACTTCCAACATAATTTATTTTCTTGTTTTCAAGTTTCAGGAAGTCAGGGATCCAGATGGAGGAAAATCCCTCCTGAAGCCACTCTTTCCTCTTTAATTCTTGCATTACCACCCTTCCCATGAAAATCCGTAATAGAATTAAGAGATTCATTTCTGAGTTTGGTTTTGTAAAGCAGAAAAAAACTTGTCTTTCTAATGTTATAGCTGACTTATTATGTTTCTCTTTGGTGCTGATCCTCTAAAGGTGGTGGCTGCTATGGAACATCCTCCTCTAATACAGCACACCCGCCCCCTCCACCTCCCCAGGCACATCCTCTTGTAACTTAAGGACCTCCTCCATGACAGGATTCTTAGTCTCATCCCTCCATGCATCAATGGTGTCAATCCCAACCAAAGGATGGTCTCCACAACAGAGGTTCTCTCAAGTTGCTCCACCTACATCAAGAGCTCGCAGTATATGTAGACCATGCCTTTAAAGTGTTGGGATTCTAGTCTTTATGATAGTCGTAATAAAATAAAAGATAGGTCATAAATTAACACTTGTGGTCTCGTAAGTTGACACTTGTGGTCTAATTACCAACAAGAGAGTTGACACTTGTGGTCTAACCAACATTTAAATAAATATACATACTTGTTTTCATACCATTTGAGAAATGGAAAATACAAACTTGCTTGACTAAAAATCATTATTTGTCTCGGGCGTGTTATTAAGAGTTGACACTTGTGGTCTATGTTAGACCTCTTTATCTTTGGCATTAGTGAATTTTGGGAGCTTTGTTGCATTTTTATGGCCTAGAAGCCTAGAAACCCTAAGACTTGCTATGAAGTTGCTCATGTTGGAATGTTTCTCAAACTAGGGACTCTCAATAATTATCAACCCTCGTCATGGCTATAAAAATGCATTTGGACATGGAAATCAAAGCTCCTAAATTAGATATTCTAGATAACTTGTAGGATGTATCACATTCCATATTCACAATCAAAACATTGAATTGGCTCATCTCATTGATCTTCTAGATGTAACATTTCAAACAATATATGCCACTATTGGTAAATGTGAATTCTTAAACCATGGCAAATTGGATATCTATGTTTTGATTTCTTCACATGTAGTCACATTAATGGAGAAGTGGATGTTGAAAACTGTATCACTAACATCATTAAGATGAATGATGTAGGTACCACCAAATAGGTATTTGTCAGATCTATCTTCCTCGAGTGATGATCAAGATATACTTGAAGAGATTGAAAGCGAGACGTGTTCTACTAGATCTACTGGATCTAGATCAACTAGATCTGAAAAGGTCAGGAAAACATTTCGTAGACGCATGCAATTTTTTATTGCCAACGGAGGGTCGTGTAATTATGATGATGAGAGCATAGGTGACATTGAGTTGCCCTTAAGGTATCTCTATCTAGTGCAACGATGGGTACCTAAGGAGCTACCTTAGGTGGACACATATTTCTTCATCAGTGGGAGGATGTATCGCGTCGCTCCTTCATCCTTACATGGCTTAGGGCTATTTTCCATGGATGGCATAAATGTCGGTTATGGCACTGCAAATGAATTGATGGAGTATGTCGGCCCATTATACAGATACAATCACTGGTTGTTGTTGTCCCAATATACTCGAAGTATGCGGAGATATGGAGTTGCCGCAAATTATATACAAATTGTAGAAAACAATCTCCACAAAGGGGCGACAATGTATATTGATGGGAGGCCAAAATATTCTGGAAACGTTGCGAGCTTTATAAACAGTACACGACCAGTGACAACAACTAATAAACTGAATTGCATTTTCGAGGGACGCGTAGGAAATCATATATTTGTATGTGCAATAAAAAAAATAGCTCCAGGTGAAGAGTTGTTGATCGATTACAATTTAAATCGAATAGATGCACCTATGGGGGTAAATATCCTATCTACCATTCAACTAAACCTCTGATAAATCGATGTTATAATTTAGTTTGGTCAATCTCATTTATGTTAATCAAGTAATTATTAAATATGGTAACTCAATTCAACTAGAAAAAGTAAATGTTTTGATGACTGCATTCGATTATATTTCTTCGTGCTTATTATGAATGTTTCCATATAGTAACATGCATATTATACATTTTCTTTATGGTAAAATTTTTGCAATATCTCATTTTTGTTTATGGTACAATTATTTGGAAAACTTACTAATTGATTTATCGTGTCAGGGTGACGGAAGCGGAAGGTCAAATGCTGCTAGCACAATACATGGTGACCATGGAAGGTCACAAGCCAAACCGTCTCATGAGGTAATTATTAAATATAGTAACTTAATTCGACCAGAATAAGTAAATATTTTGATGACTACAATCGATATAGTAACATGCATATTATACTTTTTTTTTATGGTGAAATTTTTGCAAAACCTCATTTTTGTTTATGGTACAATTATTTGCACAACTTGTACTAATTGATTTATTGTGTCAGGGTGATGGCAGTGCTCACGACGCACCCATGACTACTAGGATACATGGTGACCGTGGAAGGTCACACGCCGTACTGCCTCCACAGGTAATTGTTAAATATTTCAGTTTTTTCTATCCACAATTATCTACATAGATTTTATTGATTGATTTATTGTGCCAGGGTCACAACCGTGGAAGGTCACCCGCGGTGTCGGCACAACATGTACGGGGTGACAGTGGGAAGTCACCCGTGGAGCCCTTGTAGGTACGGGGTGACCGTGGAAGGTCACCCGCGATGTCTCAACAGGTACGGGGTGACCGTGGGAAGTCACCTGCAGTGTCTCACTAGGTACGGGGTGACCATGGGAAGTCACCCGTGGAGCCTCAGCAGGCACGGGGTGACCGTGGGAAGTCACCAGCCACTACACCGCATCCGGTAAGTTTTATTGATACTACAACAATTATTTTACAGGTGAACAATTTTTGAATGATGTTACAATTAATTTTCTTGATTTTATTGTTTCATGCTTTTAGTTCGGTGCACTGGATGTGGATGACAATGTAAGTGAGGAAGAAATTTTCACCTCCCTAGACCCAATGAAAACCGTCTATTTGGCCCTCAAAAGGGCAAACAAGGATTTACTAGCCTTTGCTTGCAAATGGCCCAAGACAGATGATGACAAGGCAATGATGGTGGAGCTACAACAAAAAATAAATGGTTATGCGGTAAGTGTCATCGATTACAATTTTTATAAGCTTTAACATGATTTCATATTTGATGATATGTTTTCTATTATTGCAAATGTTCTTATCAACTCGATGTTTTCCGTATGTAGGAATATTTGGAACCCCAGGCTAGAGAACCTGCAAAGATAGGTATTGGTAGCAGTGACCATCCATTGCATAAAAAAGCTCGTCAAAGCAAGGTACCAATGAGGCTTTTTGAGGATTTCCTCAAAGCCAATGATGAGGGAAATGATGATGAGATGGAGCATGATGATGATATGGAGCATGATCATGACATGGAGCATGATGATGAGATGGAGCCACCTGGGACTCCACATGATGCTGGAGATGAACCTACTGTAGATGGCCAGGAAACTTTTCCTGGAGAAGCACGAGTCAAAAGCACCGAATCACTAGATGTGACATTTCTAGTCGATGAAGCATGTGTTCCTATGAAAATACAAATGATGGCAGGTATTTTTTAATTGTTTTCATCAATGTTTTTCATTAAATTGAAATGGACATATTCTGAAAATATTGGAAATTAAGCTGTAAATGTTTTTGCAGGCAATAATGTCTTCTACAGACACTTAAATGACAAAGCATTGGAGCTGTTTGGGCCCACCATTCACACAGGGTGGCAAAAACAAAACAACAATTTAAAAGATGAATTGATTAGACACATGATTTACTTGTTCGGTGACACTTTCAGGAA
>LPNX010815323.1:6502-21343 GCA_001517045.1 Pseudotsuga menziesii | reverse complement strand
TTGTTTTCCAACAACCGAATGATACAAAAGATTATGTTATGACAGTCCCAAACAGATGTGTATATGTGCCTAGCTGAAGTGACATTAATGAGGAAGAAGCTAGGAGTTAGGAGATTGTTTGAATAGAAGTGATGGGTAATAGCATCCCCGTCGCAGGTATAGAATCCCCGTCGCTATTCCTGGGGTTTGCATTTAAAAAAAAAAACTTATACAAAGCGTGGATACAGCGACGGCAAGGCGTGGATACAGAGACGGCAAGGCGTGGATACAGAGATGGCAAGGCGTGGCTATAGAGACGTCTTATTCCTGGGTTTGCATTTAAAAAAAAAAAACCTTATACAGAGTGTGGATACAGTGACGGCCAGGCGTGGATACAGAGACGGCCAGGCATGGATATAGAGACGGCTTAAAAATCTAACGAAATATAGAACATTGTCGCTCTTGCAACACAAATTAGGGGTCATCTCTATTGTGACGGAATTGTTTCCAAGGAAAAAAAACACTTAGATGTGGCAATATCCATGCTTTTCCGTGGATATTGCCACGCTTTGCCATGGAAAAATTGATCACTTGTACTAGTGGAGCCTATATTTGTACAATGAGAGAGTGCTAAAACCATAAAACCAATCCTCAAACCCTAACCAGCCTGGCCACCAAACAGAGATGCCAGACCTAAATCAGAGAACTGAGAGTGAGGGGAGGCCTCCACTCAGGCAAGGCACCCCCAATCCAACCCTAAACACTAAAATCCATCCACATATGAGCCTACACTTGTGTAAGGCGCCCTTAGGAGAGAGAGGGTCGTGAATGGATGAAGGAGGTGCCCTACTACATAGGAAAGCTTCCTGCTAGGTCTGGAAACCTACTTTGTTAGGTCTGGAGGAGCGACTACCAGGTTTGGGAAGCCTACTCATGGTGTAAGGTTCAGTCTTCACCTTTATCAAATCACCGGACCAATGAGTGCTCTCCATCTCATTCTTTAGCTGGAGATCACATGTTTGCTAGCTGATAATAAATTAATTGCTCTCTTAATGACGACTAAAGCTGAGTTATGATAACTCCAATCCTCATAAGTGCTCCATGATATGTCATGTAGCCTTTTATTTTATTGAATTTGGATTCATTTGGACAGTTTTAATTTTCTACAAAATAATCATTTTTTAATAAAAATTCATTTTTTTACTCAAAACTGACTTTTTTGAGAAAAAAGGCATTATGTGCCCGATTGTTGATCTAAAAGTTGGTTATGACTGGCTGGATGATCAAGAATGATTTTTGGCTTAAGGTTTGTTGGTCTCTCTGGGAAAACCTGGGTTTCCTTTAATGTACCAACAAAACCCCTAGCTCACTAGCCCTTTCGGTGACAGACCGCAGAACGGCCTGAAGTCTCACCCGAAGTGATATTGGATGGGTTGGATGAGGACTCAAGTGTCCTCAGTCAGGTTCTGTAGCATCCTGGTGGTCGCGCGAATCTTCCTAGTCAGCGGGATCTCTCTGCGATGGTGACCTTTCTTACTCGCTGGTCCTGGGAGGGAGCGATATCTTATCGCATCGTCGATGCTGGTGCGATGCGCAAACTATCTCCTCTACTCATCTCTTAATCCACGATATGCCACACCGCAGTTCCTTCAGTAGTGTGATATCGCCTTTATATACGGTGATATCCTTTATGGTAAGGCTTCAATATGACTCTCACGGTCCAATGGCTGCTCTCATAGTATAATAGTTAAGCTAACATCCTCACTTAGACTCCTACAGTCTAATATACTTAACATCAACTATGCTCAGCTTGCTGAACTAGTATGCAGAAATCACTTAACACTGTAACTGCAACTATTGCGCATCAAGTACTGAGAACTCGTATACAGAATACTTAATAGGTTCAACTCATAGTAATATTCCATGCTACTGTAACTAAAGATAGCATACATTTACTCATTCATTAACTGGTAGTAAAGTTCATGTAATGAATAACAGATAATAGATAAATAAAGCACAATCACATGAATAGTCGCACAACACACTGATTTTACGTGGTTCACCTCCAAGGGGGAAGTTACCTCCACTGGAACTGGTTTTTATATTTTATCTTGAGAGAGTAAACACAGTTCCACTGCAGCCTGATATGCAGCTTGAGATCTTCTGGGAAACTCTGCGCACACCGCTAGGAGCCCTTCTCTCTTAGATCTTGTTTCTTATATTGCCTTCTCTTACAATATATTCTTCTTCTCTCTCTCTCTCTCTCTCTCTCTCTCAATCCCTGCAGATTGTTCAATCTCTATGGATTGTTACATACATGCTCTTAGAGCCAGCTACTGGTTACAGTAAGATAACTACTGACTGAATAACAGAACTAGAGCTTAACTCTTACAATATTGAGACACTAGAGACACTCAGTTAGCTAAATGACTCAGAAGGCTAACTGTCTACTGTCTAAACAAGTACCCAAATGTCTAGGTACTTGTCTATTTGTCTAAGCTTTTACAATACAAAATACATCCTTATATAGGCGGCCCGAAGGTCTCTCCATTACAACACTGTGGGCCTATCCCAATAGTAACCCCAAAACCCTAACTGTGAAAGTCAGCATATCTGTACTTGAACTGCCACTTTCCCTCACACCACAGCTTTTTGCAGTCTTCCACGCTTCCTGGCGCTGATCGTGGGTATGGGCGCCGCTTCCTCGGTCGCTCCGCTTCTGTCCTTCATCTTTAATGCCTTGGCCCGTTTCTCCTTTTCCTTTATGAGGGTAGTCGAGCCCTCCTATCTTTGTCGCTGCCTTAAGTGCAGTGGTTAAGCTCTCTCTTCTCGGCCGCTCAGGTACTATTCTTCTTTGATTTCCCTGTCCCGATGTAGCAGCTTTTTCTGTAGCTATGGGACCTTGCTACAACAGTCCCCTAACACTTACTTGTGGCTCTTCCCTAAGCCACTAACAACTGGCTTCTCCTACTGTAGATTTTCCTTGGCTTCTTGCGAAGTCCTTGCGAGTCTCACTCGAAGTCCTGCGACTTCGTTGTTCATAGCTTCGACACACTCTTGTGTTGTTTCTAGCATAGCTTGACTGATGCTGGAGTCTTCTGTATATCTAGTTCGTAGGTCTCTCTTACCTTTCGTTCCCTTATTGTCATGCTCTCGTTCTCGTCACTTGCAAGACCTGCCATCCATCTGCTCATCACAAGGATTCAAATCCCTGGTATCATGAGAACTCCTCTCTAGCTGGATTTAGAACTCGCATCCCAAAGAAGATATAAATCTGTATCTTCCATCTTTCTAACACATTTCACTCGGTCTGGATCCTTCCATATTAAAATTATACAAACCATGGATTCCATTCCGAGAGAAAACCTTTGTCTATATTCTGAAGTTCTACTTGTTGGTTTGTTTTCCCCTTTCACTTTTCTTCTCAGCAAATCGCTCCATGTTTTCATGCTGCCTTGGTATTCATATTTCTGTTTCTTTGCCTCTGCAATCTCTTGTTCTTCTCGTAGGGGATGAGATAGGTCATCTTTCTTCTCCTGTTGCCATCTTTTTCTCATTTTTACTTTCTTCCTGGCTGGAGGTTTCTTTTCATCATTCTTCTGTTCTACTTTCTTATCTTCAGTGATCGGCTCGTCTTTCTGCTTCTCTGCAGCAAAGACTTTGATGATATCTTCTACATCCTGCACTTGACTCCTCATCCTTGGCGGCTGTCTGACCTGTGATGTACCTAATTTCACAACCCTGGGTAGCGTCGTCATAACAGACCTGAGGCCACCACACTGGAATCTCTGCACAATGTCCTCTAAGGGATCCGTCTCGGACAGAGACCACTCGGTGCAATACTCTGAACTAGCAATGGCTACAAAATTGGGGTAAACTAGCACTTTGTAACTGGGTTATCTCTTCACAGGGAAAACTCTTTAAATTTCTCTTTAACTGTCAGAAATCATGAAAATAACCCTTCTTCCTGAATGATCTTCGAATTTATAACGAAAGTGATAATCTCTGTAGCAACGGTCATCTAGGCTGGAACCGTCGGTGGTATTAATTGCATGGAGAAGACAATACCCATCATTTCGATCTTCATTAATTGCTAAAATATGATCAAATTTCCCTCGAAATGTGTGTGCAAGCGCCGGTCACGTCGAAGATTTAGCAAATCTAGAAAAATCATTATAATGTTGCCAAATCAACGTAGGAAGAAGCTCCTCGTTCAGTTTGCTGAGCTGAATGGCACCTCCTTCTATAACATACTGTATCTGATATGGCCCCAACCAATGTGTCTTGAACTTCCCTGGAAACTTAATAAACTTATTGTCATACAGGAGCACTAGGTCTCCTATCTGAAAGCTCTTGCTCTTGATGTGTCTGTCATGCCAAGATTTTTCTCGTGCCTTCTGCACTTTCTGATGGAATCCTGCGATGAAGCGGTCTTCCTCTAGGGAAAGCAGCTGTGCTAGCCTTTCATTGATCGTTTCTGTATCAGCTATCTCGGTAATTTGAGCAACTCTTAAACTGGGAATAATATATTCCATAGGCATAACAACCTCTTGTCCATACACCAAGCTGAAAGGTGTGTGTCCTGTAAGTTTCTTGCATGTAGTCCTATAAGCCCATAATACAGCATTAACCTTGAGGTCCCAATCATTTCTTTCGTTGTTACAGATCTTAGTAAGGGAATTTTCTAGAATCTTTTTAAAAGCTTCCACCGTACCATTAGCTTGAGGATGGTAGGGAGTGCTCTTATGGTGCTGGATCTAGAATTCCTCCATCAAGGCCTCAATAGTGCGGTTCAAAAAATGTGTGCCTTGATGACTCATCAAAATTACTGGACATCCAAATCTACTAATGATGTTTTCAAAGATGAACTGTGCAGCTGTAGCAGCATCACAATTCCTTACTGCTTTAGCCTCTGCCCACCTGGTGAGGTATTCTATTGCTGTGATGATGTATCTCACACCAGTTCGTTAACCTGGTGGGTTGATAGGACCCACAAAATCTATAGCCCATTTGTCAAATGCCCTCAACGTAATCTGAGGTTGCAGTGGAATTTCATCTCTTCGTGAAGGTTTTCCTACCCTTTGGTAGATATTGCAACATCTACAAAACTCCTTAGTGTCTTTGTACAATGTAGGCCACCATAACCCTGCTGTCAGGATTTTTTGAGCAGTCGGTTTTCCTGCGAAATGACCTCCTGCGGTACCTGAGTGTGCCTCTCTATTAATGGTCTCTTTATCATGCGGGATCATGCATCGGCGCAGGACTTCAGCTGGACCTAAATTATATAGATGTCCTATGATTAAATTGAATTCTACTGCTTTCACAACTAATTGTTTCTTCTGCTGCCTAGTGAAGTCAACGGGTGCCCACCCTGTAGTGAGAAAGTGGATAATGTCTACGTAATACTCATCTGCAATATGGATGGAGAACAATTGCGCATCTGGAAAATTGTCCTCTAAATTACTTGGTTCTTCTCCTGAATCTATTCGCGATAGATGATCCGGTCCAGCATTTAATCTTCCTGGTTTTACAATGATTTCAAAATAATACTCCTGAAATAGAAGTAACCATCTACAGATCCTTCCCCCTAACATTGGCTTATTGACCAAGTACTTTAAAGCAGAATGGTCAATGGAAATCTTGAATGGGGCACCCAATAGGTAGTGTCTGAACATCTGTAGAGCATACACCATATCTAATCCTTCTCGTTCTATAGTGGTGTAGTTCTTTTCTGCTGTAGATAGCTTTTTGCTGGAATACACGATCGGATGATCGATGCCCCCTTCTCCTAGCTGCATTAAGACAATTCCCAGTGCGATGCCAGATGCATCCACATGAACATGAAATGGCTTATTCCAATCTAGGAATACTAATATGGGTGCTGTAACCATATTCTCTTTAAGTGTATCCAAGCTTTGCTAGCATTCCTCATTCCATAGGAATTTCACATCTTTCTTTAACAACTTTTCCATAGGTGCTGTGATCTTTGCATAACCCTTGATGAATTTTCTATAGTATCCGGTATGACCAAGTACTGTCCTCAACTACTTGACTGAGTTGGGTGCTCGTAGATGTACAATGGTGGCAATATTTGTGAGATCTACCATCAAGCCTTGTCTGCAAACAATGTGACCCAACAAAATACCAAATGGTGCACATAATATACATTTCTTCAAGTTAAGAGAAATCTGAAATTGCCTACATTTCTCTAACATGAGCCTTAGATCTCCTATATTCTTTTCAATTATTCCAAATACAGTCCAATCATCAAAATAGACTTCTAAGAATTTATGGATGTATTCCTTGAATACAGCAACTACTACTCTAGAAAAGATAGCTGGTGCATTTTTAAGACCAAAGGGCATTACCGTATACTGGAATGAGCCCCATTCTGTCGCAAAGGTGGTCTTATGTCAATCCTCAAGATGGATTCTGATATGGTGGTAGCCTGATAATCCATCAGTGAAGGAGTAGACCTCCTGTCCTCCCACGTTGTATAAAACCTCATCAGTAAAGGCTGTCAGAAATGGGTCATGAAGTGATGCATAGTTGAGTTTGCACAAATCGACACAAATCCTGATTTATCCTTTAGTTTTCTTTTCTTGCACAACCATGGGACTAACCCATTCTCTTTCTTCTACTGGCTCAATGATGCCTACTGCTAGCATCTTATCGATATCATCCTAAACTTTCCTTTATAGCAAGGATTCAATCTGTATAGACACTGCTTAACTGGCCTAACATCCTCTTTCAATGGGATCTACATTACTCCTAGATCTCCTACTATTCCCTTCATCTCTGTGAACTTAGTGGGAAATAGGTCTTGATAGTCGTGTAAAAGATCTGCAATGTGTCCTACTGTTTCATCATCCCAATAATATCCAATAGAGGCAAACTTTGGTTCTATTTCTGTGCCAATATTGATATTTTTAATCTTGATAGGTTCTGTGATGGCTGGGATCTCGAGTTTCAGTCCATCAACATCGCGAGTCCCTTCTGACTCTGGAATGTTGATGCTGCGAGGATTCTCATCCTCATCATCTGGCTCTGCTGTGAATTTGTAGCACTCTACCGCATGTTGCAACTGGATAGCCCAATCAGAGTGAGTTGATACTGATTGGGTACAGTCATCAAATATCTTAGTCTTTATAATGTCTAGGGCCTGATCAATACTTGGATACTTAGATTCAAAAGTGAAAGTGAGTAAAAAATTGTCTATCATGAGTGACCATGTGATGGTTCCTCTACGCAACTCGGTCTCCGTGTACCAGTTCCTTGGAACTGTGTCTAAAGTGTGAATGAATAGGTGAACCCATTCATCCTCTGGAATTTCTAACCAATTCTGTTCACAAATATGAATATGTGACCTGGGGTCACTTTCTCCTGTATATTTCTACTGTAAGGGTTCCTTGTCATTAGAGAACCTAATCGCCATCAATATCTTAAGGTCATCCCATGATGTGATATGTTCTTTATGTGCATGCCACCATCTTGCAGGTGTGGCTTTTATTGCAAGGTCCATAGTTGTCAACCTCTACTCCTAAGGAATTTACTGCTCAAACTATTGTAAGAAGTCATTGACATCCGCTAAGCCATGAAATGAAGGAATATCAATAATATCTACACTGATCCCTCATAGTGACTTAGTCATAAATGCACATCTGCGCGCTGATACTTTGTAAAGTCTGTCTTGCTAGTTTTCTAGACCAACCTCTGAATCTGATGTGCATGAGCTGTCACATCACCAACTGATGTTTCCTTCTGCGGTCGGATTAATGTAATCACTCTAATTAGCTGTCATCTGATAGAGGATTTCCATGTTACGTGCCTCTTCCTCTGCTTGGATAGGTTCAATATAGCTAGGACCCTGGAAAGGATCCAATGGTGCAATGACCCGAATCTGACTATCCTCAAAGGTCATTTGTCTTTTCTTTATGTCGATAACAGCCATGTTATCGATTTCCCAATCAATACCTAGTAGAGCTGGATATGGTCTACTATCGCCAATGATCTCTATAACTTCAAAGTCTGTGAAGCTGCGGACTCCGTCGATATCAACTGGTACCTGTGGTAATCGACCCAGCGGTGATACCCGCTGCTGATTGGCTAGTCACAGATGGATAGGTGATCTGGCTAACTTAGGGCTACCCATCTGTTCCCATGTCTACATAGTAAGAAAATTTACCTATGATCCTAAGTCTAGGATTACCTCATCCATTTCAAATTCTCTGACTTGTGCTGTGAGTCTCATCTCTCTTCCTTTTCTTGTATGGCCCATAATATTATGAACAGCACACTGCGCACTGTTCATGGAAGAAGATGGCTGACACTGATCTATGATGTGCTGAAGATCTCCGATAGCTTTTTCATTTCTAACAAGTTTCAAGCAACTCTACAGGAAGGATTGTATGCTTCCTGTCGACTCGTCGTCTTCGCATCTTCCCAATGTGGTAGCCTACGATGTTTGCACAGGACTAACGCTACAATGTGTTTGCTGCTGCGGTACATCCCTACACGGTAGTACCTGCGATCCTGATGATGTAGGATCATCAAAGAAATTTTGAGCTTCCTGGAATGTTTCTTTGTTCTTCTACAGGTTGAGTGGTGTTAATTTAGTAGTGGCTTTGCGCACCCACTCCGGACCTGTGTTCTTTTCTACATCCTGCGATGTCAGACTAGTAGAAAAACCACTGTGAGTCACAATGTTGACTGGTGGTTCTGGCTCTTTCTACTCAGCATCGATAAGCTAGATGTTCTGGTGTACTGCTGGCTTAGGATCTCTAATCTTAGCTATCAAGGTCGAACACTCTTCTATAGTGTGATCATAGGACTTGCAATAGTTACATGTCGTAGTAGGGTTCTGACAATCCCTAGAATAATGTCCTACAATTCCACAATTGTAACAAGTAATAGGTCCATGGCCACGGCCAAAGCCTTCTCCACAGCCAAAGCCTCCTCCACGGCCAAATCCTTCTCCACGGCCTTGTCCTCTGAATCCTCCTCCACGGCCATCACGAGCCGGTTCATGTTGTGGTCCTGCTGCTGGACCGAGTGTTTCTGTCTGGACTCTATAAAAGTCATGCTTTATCTTGACCATGAGATCATAAGCTCGGCAATTATGTTCATCATGACCTACGGACTTGCAGAAGTTACAATATAAGTTCTTAGGGGTCTATATATACTTCTGAAGTAAAGGGAATTCTGGTGGTCGATGTCCTCTTGTTCTACAGAGTTCACACCACGACCCTTGAGTCTATAATAAGGGGTTAGGGGCCCCACTTGCTAAATATTCAACAAATACTGGATAGTTATCCTTAGTATGTCCCTGTGCTTTACACTTGGTACACCATAGCTCTTGTGCAATCTCTTTCCCTTTCTTAATCTCATGCATCTGTAATGTGAGATTAGCTAACTGGTTTTGCAGGTTTGTCATACCTATACTAGTCTTAGCTAGAGGTGAGGCCTCTAGTTTCATTGCCATTTCTAATGCTTCATCCTATGTATGGAGTCTTTGTTGCATTAATGGAAGTCTGATGTGTGGGAGCAGTGCTGCGATAAACCATTCCTTATGCTGCTCCGGCACAAACTCAAAGCTAACTTGGTCTATGAGGGCTTTGAATTTTTGATCAAAGTCCCATACTTACTCTATAGGTAACTATTTTATGTCTTTAAGCTCTGTAATACATTGTGACTCAGACTTAGGTTTCTTAAATTCTTTAATCATAGCAGTCCTGACTTGTATGAGCGTTCTTCCCGGTGCTGTGGTATACTTCATATACCATGTTAAGGCTCTGTCTCTAAGTGTAGTGACCAACTGGACAAGTTTAATATGATCATCCAGAATCCCTTTAATGGTACATACGGATTCACATAAGAACCAATGTTGTTCCGGGTCTTCTGCCCCTGTACCCTTAAAGGTAGGTAGTTTCATGTCATCCCCCATTCTGTTTCTACGTGGTGGATGCTGGTTTGTTGTATTACTACCACTCGGCGGTGTAGGTGTAGGTGATGTAGCGGTAGTATGTACTGTATGTGAACTACTAGATGTAGTTCCTACAGTATTATTATGAGTCCCGGTTGCTTTCTGTGGGGTATAAGGGTGGTAAAGGATACCCTCTATTGTTCTTTCTATATTACTTGGACTCTGTTCTCTAGTAGTGTCTGAACTGTTTTCAAAGAGAGGAGATCTGAAATCTACTTTATATTTCTTACCACTACGTGTACATCCAATTTCATCAAAGTCACTTTCAAACTCTTGTGACATTACACTTATTTACTTATTTATCTGAGACTATATCCATTACTCCTTTTTCATGTAATAACATCTTAATGGACAAGTTTAAAGAGCTTAGGTACTTACCGCGATATCCATTGAAGAAGTACCTCTCTGCTTTGATGAATCTCTTTCTTTGATCGACTGCAAATTCTGTAACGAAGCCTTCCAGCAAACTTGTAAGCCAGAAGTCTACTGTCCGCGAAATGGGATTATCAACGCTTTTCACGGTTTGAATCAGCTCCGATGTCCAGACAATGTTTCTTTTCTTCTTGAATATATTCTGATCAGTCAACTTTGATAACCAGTCGTACAACTCATTTCCATAGGTCGCAAAAAATATCTTATGTATATCAGTGAAGATATGTTTTTGTAACCAGTCCTTTGTACTCAGTCTAGGACTCTTGTTTTCTTTTTTAGCAAATTCTTTCTACTGAGACTCAACCCAGTGGTTAAGTTCTTCTTTAGTAGGATGCCAACAGAACATTAGCTCGTCAGTTTGTTCAAAACCGGCAATGGAACCATTTGTTGGTCTCTCTGGGCAGACCCGGGTTTCCTATAATGTACCAACAAAACCCCTAGCTCACTGGCCCTTTCGGCGATAGACCGCAGAACAGCCTAAAGTATCACCCGAAGTGATCTTGGATGGGTTGGCTGAGTACTCAAGTGTCCTCAATCAGGTTCTGTAGCATCCTGGTGGTCGCACGACTCTTCCTAGTCAGCGGGATCTCTCTGCGATGGTGACCTTTCTTACTCGCTGGTCCTGGGAGGGAGCGATCTCTTATCGCATCGCCGATGCTGGTGTGATATGCAAACTATCTCCTCTACTCATCTCTTAATATGCAATATGCCACACCGCGGTTCCTTCAACAGTGCGATATCACCTTTCTATATGGTGATATCCTTTATGGTAAGGCTTCAATTTGACTCTCAAGGTCCAATGGGTGCTCTCATAGTATAATAGTTAAGCTAACAACCTCACTTAGAGTCCTACAGTCTAATATACTTAACATCAACTATGCTCAACTTGCTGACCTAGTATGTAGAAATCACTTAACACTCTAACTGTAACTATTGTGCATCAAGTACTGAGAACTCGTATACAGAATACTTAACAGGTTCAACTCATAGTAATCTTCCATGCTACTGTAACTAAAGATAGCATACATTTACTCGTTCATTAAATAGTAGTAAAGTTCATGTAATGAATAATAGATAACAGATAAATAAAGCACAATCACATGAATAGTCGCACAACACACTGATTTTATGTGGTTCACCTCCAAGGGGGAAGTTACGTCCACTGGAACTAGTTTTTATATTATATCTTGAGAGAGTAAACACAGTTCTACTGCAACCTGATATGCAGCTTGAGATCTTCTGGGAAACTCCATGCACACCGCCAGGAGCCCTTCTCTATTAGATCTCATTTCTTATATTGCCTTCTCTTACAATATACTATCTTCTTCTCTCTCTCTCTCTCTCTCTCTCTCAATCCCTGCAGATTGTTCAATCCCTGTGGATTGTTACATACATGCTTTTAGAGCCAGCTACTGGTTACAGTAAGATAACTACTGACTGAATAATAGAACCAGAGTTTAAATATTACAATACTGAGACACTAGAGACACTTAGTTAGCTAAATGACTCAGAAGGCTAACTGTCTACTGTCTAAACAGCTACCCAAATGTATAGCTACTTGTCTATTTGTCTAACCTTTTACAATACAAAATACATCCTTATATAGGTGGCCCGAAGGTCTCGCCATTACAACACTATGGGCCTGTCCCAACAGTAACCCCAAAACCCTAACTGTGAAAGTCGGCCTATCTGTAGTTGAACTGCTGCTTTTCGTCACACTATAGCTTTCTATAGTCTTCCACGCTTCCCAACGCTGATCGTGGGTATGGGCACCGCTTCCTCAGTCACTCTGCTTCTATACTTCATCTTCAATGCCTCGGCCCATTGCTCCTTTTCCTTTATGAGGGTAGTTGATCCCTCCTGTCTTCGCCGATGCCTTAAGTGCAGTGGTTGAGCTCTCTCTTCTCGGCCGCTCAGGTACTATTCTTCTTTGACTTCCCTGTCCCGATGTAGCAGCTTTTCCTGTAGCTACGGGACCCTGCTCCAACAAGGTTAGAGCCTTCAATCATTGAATTCGGAGTTCGGATGACTGACTTACCATGAATGGGTTTTTTCCATTTAATTTATGCAAAAATTAACCCAAAAAACTTAGGAAAAGTAGATAAAAATTAAAAAATTAAAAAATAATTTTTTCATTGTTCGAAAAAGATTTTTTTGAAATTTTTTTATGTGTCCAGATGACTTAGGATAGGACCATGATCTACCTAAATAATTTCTAGTAGGTTTATAACACTTAGTTGGGCTCTAATGACCCCCTAAGGCCCAGAATTCAACATCGGACATTCCAGCTTTAGAGGAAGTGGGAGATAACCTCATCAATTATACTCAGCTGAAGGCAAAGCATAATCTAATTAATTCTCTACTGAAGGAATCTCTTCAGGATTCATCCAATTCTATAATCTAATTAATTCTCTACTCCATTTCTACCTTTTCTTTTCCATACTCGCTTAACATCCTGAAGATCGGAATCTGCATGCTGACCGGGAGGGTGGTTGTGAGTCCATACACCAGCTCAAAAGGTGACTTACCAGTTGAGTTCTTCTTAGTGATTCTGTCCTTCCACACAACATACTTAATTTTACTATCCCATGACCTCTTATTATCCCCCACAACCTTCTTGAGGATTGACATTAAATTCTTATTGGTGGACTCAGCAATCCCATTGCCCTATGGGTAATAATCCGATGAGTGGGATAGGATAATGCCATACTTAAAACATAAGTCATTTACTGCTTCTAAACTAAAGGCCTTGGCATTATCGGTTGTTATCTTGAGGGGATTTCTGAATCTGGTGATGATTCTTTCCTCGATGAAGTCAATAACAACCTTTCCGGTGGCAGTTTTAGTGGGTATAGCCTCTACCCACTTGGTGAAGTAATCGGTTGCTGTGAGAATCCAACAAAAACCATTGTTGAGTTATCCTTGAATTTTCCAATAAAATCAAGTCCCCAAGTACTGAGAACTCGTATACAGAATACTTAATAGGTTCAACTCATAGTAATATTCCATGCTACTGTAACTAAAGATAGCATACATTTACTCATTCATTAACTGGTAGTAAAGTTCATGTAATGAATAACATATAACAGATAAATAAAGCACAATCACATGAATAGTCGCACAACACACTGATTTTATGTGGTTCACCTCCAAGGGGGAAGTTATGTCCACTGGAGCTGGTTTTTATATTATATTTTGAGAGAGTAAACACAGTTCCGCTGCAACTTGATATGTAGCTTGAGATCTTCTGGGAAACTCCACGCACACCGCTAGGAGCCCTTCTCTCTTAGATCTCGTTTCTTATATTGCCTTCTCTTACAATATACTCTTCTTCTTCTCTCTCTCTCTCTCTCTCTCTCTCAATCCCTGTGGATTGTTACATACATGCTCTTAGAGCCAGCTACTGGTTACAGTAAGATAACTACTGACTGAATAACAGAACCAGAGTTTAACTCTTACAATACTGAGACACTAGAGACACTTAGTTAGCTAAATGACTGAGAAGGCTAACTGTCTACTGGCTAAATAGCTACCCAAATGTCTAGCTACTTGTCTATTTTTCTAACCTTTTACAATACAAAATACATCCTTATATAGGCGGCCCGAAGGTCTTGCCATTACAACACTATGGGCCTGTCCCAACAGTAACCCCAAAACCCTAACTGTGAAACTCGGCCTATCTGTACTTTAACTGTTGCTTTCCGTCACACCATAGCTTTCTGTAGTCTTCCATGCTTCCCGACCCTGATCAAGTCCCAATTGATATGACCAATGAAGGACTGAAGGGGTTTAACATTCTTAGGGAGAGGAATCTTTTTTATGGCCTCTACTCTTTCAGGATCAATTTTGACAACGTCTTTATTGATGATATGTCCTAAGAGTTTTCCCTCTTCTATGCCCAACAATGACTTAGCTAGATTCAAATAAATTCCATACTTCCTACACCGCTTGAAAATCTACCTAAGATGACCAACATGGCTGGATCTTTCCTTTGAAAAAATAGTGAGATCATCTTGGTAGATCTCAATGACTTTTCCAATCAAATCCTTGAAAGCATAATCCATGGCCCTTTGGAAAGTAGCTCCTACATTTAAAAGGCCAAAGGGAATTCTTAGATATTTAAAGTGTAGAAATTCAGGCCAATAGTAGATTAATTTTACCCACAACAATTATCAATTGATCATGCAAAATTGCTAACAATGGAGACTGAATATGGAGCTGTAACACAAAATTATATTAACTGAGTGTACAATAGCCAACCCTGTAATAACATAGGTTTCTAAATATATAGAATACATCAAGAGGTTGAATGCATAAGGAGGCATCCAAAACTAGCATAAAGCAGGCTTACTCAAAATAAGCAAATCCCCCATAGGTGTAGAAAGCTGATCCCAAATCTGTCATGGACCTCACGAATTGGCAAGGGTGCATGGGAAAGATAAATATTA
>LPNX010815300.1:70315-80706 GCA_001517045.1 Pseudotsuga menziesii | reverse complement strand
GTTTTTGTTTCACTCTTAGAAAATGGATTCTTGATGTTCTTCCCTTTCGCACATCCCTTGCAAATGCCTTCATGTTTGATCTTCTAGTCTGGTAGTCCCGTTCACATGAGGTAGTGCCTTGTAATTGATGTGGGCAAACCTTCTATGAAATAGTTCACTAGGGTCAATGGACTCATGGACAAGGGTTGTTTCTGAATGTCCCTTAAGTTAATACATGCATTAGAGGAAATTTGAGGTCTAAAATGGGCCTCCAAAGGAAAATAATAAAATAATAGTTAAAATAATAAAATAATAGTTATTAATTTTGGAGGAAGAATGTAAAAATTTACTTTTTGTTCATATTTTTGACATATCTCCCTGTGTTTTTACTCAAATTACAAGTAGAAGAGCTGATGCGGAATTTAATTCTGCATCCAACAAGTACCCACATGCATACTTTTGATGGACCCAGTTACCCCAAAAATAAAAAATACCTAAAAAATGTGATGATGACATCATCATCACATTTTTTTAGGTATTTCTTATTTTTGGGGTATCAGGATCCATAAAAAGTATGCAGTGTGGGTACTCATTGGATGCAGAATTGAATTCTACATCCAACGAGCTCTCCCACTAGGAATTTGAGTAAAAAAACAGGGAGATATGTCGAAAATACGAACAAAAAAAAGTAGTTTTCTTTTATGACAAATATGTCAATTCAACCATTATGGTTGACTCATTTTATTGAAATTCTATTGGTTCTTGATTTTCAAAGCACAAAATTTATTGTTGGCATGTTTTCTTATAAGTCACATTTTAGACCCCAAATTTCCTCTAATGGCCTCTTTCACCGATAACAACTGCATCTTCAATTTTCTTTTCTTCGGGCCACATGAGTACTTGGCCATCTATGAATGCAACTCTAAATCCTTTCTTATCTAAAGATGAGATAGAAAGTAGATTCTTCTTTAGACCAGGTACATACAATACTTTTTTCATCTTCAGGGGATTTACTAAATCAATCTTGTAGCTTGCTTCCCCAATTCCTTTGATCGGATATTGATAGTCATCTCCTAGAGATAATTTCCGAGGAGAGTTATTTTCTTCAAGTATTGACAGGGTTTTCTTTTGTCCTGTAATGTGATTTAAAGCACCAATATAAATAATCCAAGTGTCCTCTCTAGGTGTTATAAATCTAGAGAGTGCAGAGAATAGTACATACTCTTCTGCATCCTCTTCTCTTGCTTGCTTTCTTGGAGGTCCTTCCTCTTCTTCTTCTTCATCCTCATCTTCAGCTAGATGAGCATGATGTATTTTGTTGTTGTTGTTCCTCTTCTTATATTCTTGTCTCTTCATAAAACAATTTTTGGCAATGTGTCCTATCTTATCACAATGAAAACATTGGAAGTCGGAGTAGTACTTACTTGGAGGACTTTCTCATGTTCTTTGGATTCTTCTGGGAGGTTGAGACTCCTGATGATTTCTCTTCTTGAATTTAGGTTGACTTATTCTTATTTTGGTATGAGTGGCTAGGGCTTGATCATATTCCTTCAATATAGCTTCTCTATTTTCCACTCTAGTCTCCTCTTGAATACAATCTTCCCATACAACATCAAACTTCAAGCTTTCCTTCCTGGCACACATCATCTGGATGAATGACTCCCAGGGTCTAGTGAGACCATTGAGCATAGTCATAACCAACTAATATTCATCAAGTTTGTCTCCAATGGCTTCTAGTTGTTCTTTGAACTAAGAGACCCTTTTGAAGTAGCCCTAGATGTATTCTCCATGACTCATCTTGGTGCTCTTTAGTTGAGCTCTTAGATTTATCTTTATGTTGGTGTTTCTTCCTTCGTACATTCTTGATAGGGAATCATACATTTATTTTGGAGTCTTCTTGGATGACACTGGAGGGATCAAGTATTCCTTGATAGAGTCGGCAATAATCCTTTGTTCCCTAATCATATCCCTCTTGTGCTTCTCCTTAGCTTCAGCTTCTTTAGGTTCTACAACTTTATATTTGATATAATTATCAAGATCATTCTCTTAGAGAATGAGGCCAATCATATATTTCCATGCTAGGAAATTCTCTATGCCTTCCAGTTTGTCCTCAGTCTTAGTGCTTGGGGCCATCTTGTTAGAAAGTCACAAAAAATTGAAATTCTACGGAATGAGAAACTAAACTTACCAGGATATGTGCTTGACTGAGGCGAGTTGACTAGTGTGCTTGGTTTATAGAGATGTCAAGTCTTCACCTTTCAAATACGACTTGTGAGATTCAGTGCTATGGCTCTTTGTAGTTTTCTGGTGCAGCTGTAAAACTAGGGTTTGAATTTTCAGGAGATCTACTCCTCCAAAAAATTTGATCCCTAGCTTAGAAGATGCGCTCTGGGAGGGTGAAACTTTCCAAGCAAGTAGTTTTCCAAAACTCAATTTTTTTCCTGAAACCCTAATTTATTGTCGGGGAGAGAGAGTGTGGTTTTTCTCTTGTGAAATTTGTCCTATTCAGTTTAGCTCTAATACCATGTTAGAATTCCATATGCTAAGCTATATTATCAGCATTTAATTTCAATTTCATAAAATCATATAGATAGGATCATTGAAAGAAATAGTATCAGAAGAACAAAACAAATTTATCCTCAAAAAACCCTAATGGGAAAAACTAGCAAAAGCTTCCTCAATATAGATGCCCAAAAATATAAAAGGTAAAACCCAAAACTGATTCTCCTCCTTCTCCAACTACAAATCTTTCTCTCTCTCTCTCTCTCTTATGCGCTACACAAGTGAGTGTGTGTGTCTCAAATGAGAGGCACCTCACTCTATTTATATTCTTTCATTCACTTGACATTTAACCCAGTTATGTAGGATCGAGTAAACTTAACTTGATTATGTAGGCTCGAGTAGACATAACTGGGATAACTTAATATAATAATATATTCTGGAGGGTACTAATGACCCGACTTACAATGGAGGGGACTTCCTCATGAATCTTAGTAATTCTTCCAATAGGAACATCAAATTACAAAGAAATACAAATGATTCTCCCAATAGGAACATCGGGGACAAATAAAATACATTTAGAATATTCTTCGAAGTTGCAATAATTCAACAAGATTTGATTCTATATCTCCAAACTCAAATATTTTGGCCTGAGCTATCTCGCAATGATAATCAATGAATTCGTCATCATGCTAAATATTATCAGATTCTAAATGATACCTTATATCGATATGGTATTGATTCCATTCTCCAACATTCCTAACTCACGACAAGGATGAACAAGTCTTGAATGAATGCCACTCTAGAGCATGTGGTGGTCATCTTTATGTGATGGATACATCTCAGAAAATTCTTTGCAATGGGTACGTTTGGTCCTCGATGTTCAAGGATTGCCATGAAGTAGTAAAACAATTCCCACCCTATCATCTTTTTTATCCAAAAAAGCATTCCCACCCTGCTCTGTTACACCCCGTCATTACCGTTGACCCTTTTTTCCAAATGGGGGATTGGATCTATACATTGTAATCCTACCTCAATTGAGGGGCATAGTTACGTTATTGTGGTTTTTGATTATTTCACGAAATAGGTTGAGGAAATTCCTACATATGTTGAGGATGGTAAGACTTCTACCCTTTTTCTATTTAACCACATCATCGCTAGGTTTTGAGTTCTACAGGCCATAGTGACTGGTCATAGATCCCATTTTCATAATCATATGATGGTTGAGCTGAATGATAAGTTGGGTTTTCATCATGAAAACTCAATCCCCTACTATCCAGAAGCTAATATCCAGGTTGGATCCATTAACAAGGTTCTTAAGAGCATGCTTCATAGGATGGTTGGAGAACATAAATCAAGCTAGAATTTAATTTTGTTCTCAGCACTTGGGGCCTATAGAACTTCTATGAAAACAATGACTAGTTTCACTCCTTTCCAATTGGTCTACAAACTACAAGTTTTTCTACCTATTGAATGTGAAATTCCATCACTGAAGCTGGCTATTAAGATTCTACCCAACAATTCCACCAAGGAAGAATGTTTTCTTTATTTAACTAACCTTGACAAGACTCGATGGGATGCCTCTTTGGATAATGAGTCTCACAAGAAATGGATCAGGGCTCAGTATTATAAAGTGGTTCAACCTCATGTTTTCAATGAAGGAGATATGGTTCTGACCTATGATAAGAAGCACGATAAACTTGGGAAAGGGAAGATGGAATCAATGTGGTATGGTCCCTACATCATTATCAAAGTCTTTGAAAAAGGGTCCTATGAATTAGTGGACTATGATGGGATACCCTTCAGGGAACCTCACAATTGGTTGTACTTGAAGAGGTACTATGCTTAGAACATTTTGCATTAGTATTTTGTATCTATATGTGTATATTTGACTTTTTAAGTGTGATTTTGTTATTTTAGTATGGTTTTTGGTTCTTGTCTGACACTGCTTATTCCATGTTATGATTTAAATTATGCAAATGTCTCTTTTCTATGTTTTTGTTGATGGTGCTTTCCTCTACACCTGAATCTCGCTTCAGCCTCATGGGTATTGTATTCCCAAGCCAATGACTCAGTTGGTTCAGGAGCGGTTTTCCTAGGTCTTTCTACCAACAACATCATCGAGTACCATGCAATGATAGGATTGTTAACCAAGAATGAATCTTGCGATATCAATCATTTTTTCATTTTGATGGATTCCCATCATGTGGTTTCTCACTTGAACCATGTTTATGCCATCCAGAACCCAGTTCTCCTTCATATTTTATGAAGGGTACGTCTGCTAGAGAGATCATTTGAATCTATTACTTATCAACACATTACAAGATATTATAATTCAATTGTTGATTCACTTGTTAATTATATGTTTGATTGGTACATTGCTCATTCTTGACACATTGTAAATAAATAGTAAAAGACATAATCCCATGTAAATAATAGTCCATTACCAAAAACCAATTAGGACACAAAAAGATGAGTCAGTATATATATATATATATATATATATATATATATATATAACATAACTATTTTACAAAACATATGGTCCTAAGACCCCTATTGAAGCATATTATCTTTCAGCACTACAAAATAAAAAAATATTGAAGTAAGGATCTTTCACTATATAAATCTAGTTGAACCCTAATGGTGCTCATGATAGCACATGATGTCCCTTGCCACTCTGTGTAGCAAGCGACCAAAGCTTCCTGACACACCAGTTGTGTGTCGCTGGTATCTCTTGGGAAGATCATCCATCGAGATGTTTGGGATGTCTAAGGTGAGCCTATTGACGTTTTCCTTAATTTCAGTCATCTCATCATCATTGTGATGTACAAATTGAGCACTAACTCACCTGCCTATTGGAGATGATCCTCCTGATTGCGCAATACCCACATATGCACAATAAGAAGTATGTCTTGTTATCATTCATAAATATTTAAAAAAAGATTACAAATTATAAAAACATGCATAGTTTAGTGTTCTACTCACCAAGGTCTCCCCACTACTTTCCCACGGTCAAGGATAGGTCCAGGTTTCCTTTGAAGTCTGTGTCAACATATGCATAGTCCTCCACCATGAGGAGCTATTCATCCAACAATCAAAAGAAGGCATCCTCATACTTAACCCTAGTTCCACCGCAACCATGGTGGGCCATGACCTCCACCAATCAGAGCATGCATGGATCGCGTGATCTGACCTCAATAAAGTCTACCTATGGTCTCAATAGTGGAACCCTCTCCAAAAAAAATGACACTAAGATTGTGCCATACCCAAATTGGTTTATCTCTCCACATCGACACTTGGTCAGCTACTCTTTTAATGTGGAAAACAATGCTTCAACCGAATTGAATATTGTTGGGGCCATAGCTTTCAATACATACCGCATGTGGTACCTGGATGCCTAATGGGGCCCCTGCCTCCTGGAATTGTGCTTCATAGTGAATAATACTGTTCTCAATGGTAGATCCATCACATCCTTAATGGGAATTTTCTTCCAACTCACCTTTGTGCCCAAAAAGCAGTAGTGGTCTATCAGTCCTTGAGTAGTAATGTCCCCGCCAAGAGGACTAGTCAATGAAATGGGTGCTCTCCTCCTAGATAAACTTGTCTATAAGTATATATACTCTACTTCCACTATCAAAATGAGGGCACCCGCCTCAAATTATTGTTGCTCAGGATTCCACATCGTAAGGATATATTCCAGTAGTCTCCTTTGCATTCTCATACTTGGCATCTTAAATAATTTGAGCAATCCACACTCGTGAAGAGAATTCATGATTCCTTGGTAATTTTCCCCTCTTATGTCATCCATTTCATGTTCATGTTCCTTCCACACCACCATTTTCAGCAATGTACCCTGTAAAAACATCAAGTTGAGGGATTAGAATTTAGTTTCCACTATTTAAAATCCCTTAAATTTTTTAATTTGACTTAGTTTTAATGCGTTTTTTAGTAGTTTGTGGCACCGTCGTTTATCCATTATGACATGCACCATGATTTACTTCAAGGAGATGTGTTGTGTCCCTAGAGCAATGCAGTTCTCGAAAGGGAAAAGTGTGGTACCCAAGGCACACATTTTCCCCTTGCAAAACAACCCCAAAACACTTAAAACGCATGAAATGAAATTGGAAACCATAAAAGTGTTAGAAATGAGTTCAAGAATCACTTGACCAAGATGGTTTGGCGAATGGTTTACCATAGGTGTTGCAATCTGCATTCCAAATTTGTGCTAAAAAGGGCTCTTTTGCTCTCCAAACGTTTAAAACAACAAATGGTAAATACTTTTAACCTTTTACTAGGTTTTATTTACTTTTTTGGTTTTATTTTAATTATTTTATTAATTTTTACCTTAAAGAGGTCCTATACAGTACATTTTTTTATTAAATGGGGGTCTAATAATATTTTTAAGGGTTGCAGGATATGCAGAAGTAATATTTTCAGATATGAAGGAGTTTCTTTTTGTCTTTTTCGTTCTCGCACAAACAAAAAATTCTTTCGAGTGCTATTTTGAAACTTTGGTCGTGCTCATTAAACCTAACATTGAGTTTTTATGTCAAATTTTACATCTATTTCGAACTCATTAAACCTTTCTATGAAAAATAAACCCTAATAGAGTCCTATTTAAGCTCTTTTCATACTCTTAAAATGTGACAATATCATCGAGTGAACTGGTCATCTTCATGCTCATAAAAGGACATGAAGAGTCGCCTTTCCGATGGTAGTTTACCCCCTTTTCGGTTCGAATTGACTAGTTACGAAAAATGTATACTTTATTCATTGACTAGAAGGGTTCTCCAGGGCATTATTTTATACTTTTTCGAGCCTTAGAGACTAAATTGTATGAAAAAGAACACTTTGGAGTCTTCTTCTACTTCGTTCAGACTCTCTAAACATGAACAATCCTAGGTTTTCTTTCAATGGACTCGTTAAACCAAACACTAGGAGACCCTCTTTTGGGAATGAACCCCTCTTTTCTAAGGTTTGGAAAACATATGAGAATGGACTTGTCTCATGATAAGATACGATGAGTTTTTGTTACCCTCTTTGGACTTGTTAAAATAAAAAGAGGCACTCATCAATCATGATGGGGAAGTTTAAGGGAAGGGGATTATATTTCATTTGTATAATGGAAGTTTTTAGTCACCTTTAAACATGGCACTTTTCAGCACTTCATTCAGTCAATTGGGTATTCATCTTTCCTACAAGTTGATCTACTTTCATGATTCATATCACTCCTTTGAGTCTTTCAAAGAATGCATCGTCCTACATCGCACTATGTCCTGGTATCTGCCTTGTCATGTCAATGCTGCCAAGTCTTCGGTCGTGCTGCCCAATGTTCAAAGGAAATTCAATTTGAGAGTTATCCTCTGCAGTGAAAAATACCTTTTCTATTAGTTACCTTTGAGTTAGTCTTGTGGTTACTTCATACTCAAATTCCAAAACTTGGCTTCGAGTTTTATGTCATTTATGTGGGATCCATCATGGCCCTATTTCGATGGGACTATTTGTGTCGAATCCAACACATATTCCAGGAATTAGTATATGAAATAGAGAAGTACCTGGAGATCTATATACATCAATGCCATATTTACTTGCTTTCAACAATAGGTTTACATCATTGACCTTTGATCGAAAAATTCAACCGAGTGTTCGACGTCAGATCATCTATTCACATTCGGAGGAATGTACTGGGGTATCTTGGGAATCATCGACATTAATGGTGATATCCCTCGCACTTGTTAATGTTTTTCATCATTTACTGATAATCAAGTGGTTTCTACCATGTTTGACATCAAGATATTTATTCGCATGGTTAGAATCGTACTTTATTGAAGACGATACGAAGCCCCTCGGTGTATGTTAAGCAGTTATTGCTTTTCCAGGTTGCGATGGAATATCTGTATGAGTCCTAACTTAGATCCACATTTGTATGGTTGTGGATATGCTCAAATTTGTGTCTGTATGACATAGATCTACATTGTATGTCTGGTAGATATGTCCAAATTTGAGTCTTCTTCACACAACTCTATGTTGTATTCTAGTATATGTGGCTGTTTATATCTCACATGGTTATGCATTGTATTGGTTAGCAGCCATGTTGTCAGACATATGGACATATATCAAAATTTAAATGACTGTTGAATGATCTTTCTTGTTGAATATCTCTGATCAATCCACTCTTGCCTCGAAATGATAACTTGTTCCTAAAATCATATTATGCCAATTTTGTCTCCATGTGTGTGCACTTTTTCCATTAGTAATTGATAAGGCTATGCTAAATTGTTATCTCTCTTTTTTACACACATTTCTCATCAACATCATGTTATGGGACCTACGTATCGGTGTTTTCCATAAATCCTCAAGTTTTGACATTGAAAATGGGTAAGGATTAATATTTCACACTTTTGGCCACCACCGCACTTTCCTTGTGGTCAAGGTACAATACCTATATTAGTAACACTATTTTCCTTTGAGTAGTAAGTCATGACACTGCTAGTTCTCTTTTTTCAATGTGTGGTTCTCACCTAGTAATGCTCTATCCCCTTGGACAAAGATCGGTGCTCGAGTTATAAAGAAAAAAAGAGAATCTTCAAGAGTCTTCTCGAAGCTTGACTTTGTGGACCCTCATCCCTATGGCTCACAACCATCTGGAGCTCAATATCCATCATTATAGTATCCTCCCTCCACCTCACCTATGATATCCTCAACCTATTATATCCTCCCATGGATTTAAATACTAGCTTCCCCCCATGGGTAAGAGGGGGAAGATTATGTATTGCATCTAAACTCTGGCAAAATTCATTCAAGATTAGTGAGTGACTTGTAGGAAATATTGAATCTTTTAGGAAAGGTTCATTTGAGAAGGGTTTCTCAACACCAAGGTTTAAGTTGTATGCTCTCTCTCTCTCCATTTTATTAATGCAAATAAATTTTTCTTTCCCATGAACATCATTGTGTTTGAATCACTATGTTTATTGTTGAATTCCTTGTTCATTAACATAAGATCATAGACTAGCTTGTTACTCTGGTCTAATGGGTGTTTTTGTTGTGGATCTTGCATGACATCTATGGATATCAGACACTCCAAATACCAACCTTTTACAGCTTGTCAGAGTTAAAAGAGTATTTTCATTCAAAAAATCTATGTAATCTTAGGTGGGTTAACTGTAAAATCCTATTAGCTTTCCATTGCATGGATTGGATTGAAGAGATGGTAGGTATCCCCATGGGGCTTATGACTCTCAATGAATCAAAGGTTACAAATTCTTAGCTAATCATATGACAATGAAGGGAAGGTAGGGCTTCCCATGGGGCATTGTACTCTCAATGAATCAAAAGCTGAAAATAAATTGTGCAATTTAGACTTAAAAAAATTACATTAAAATGTACCAAAATTAACCACAATACATAAAAAAAACTTGAAATCGATATAAGTGATGGAATAAAAATAAGGATAATAAGAGGATAAATAAATTGACACTGGTCACTGGGCTGCTAGAATTTCTACACATTGCTTCTTTGACAAATCGAAACAAACCCAACTAAAAATAAAATGAAAAACAAAATAAACCAGTGAGAAAACTTAATCTCAATTCATATCCATTTTCAACTATTACGCGCAGCGAATGGAAAGCAATGGTGAACATAAAAAACTGACAACATCCATCAAAATTGGAAAACCATGTTACCTTTACTACCAAATACATGTATGGGAAGCCATCGATCCCAACCACTAACATAAAATAAGACATGGAGATAATAATTTAAAGTCCCCGAATATCGCGAGATTGAGTCACGCCAGAGCCAGGAATTTCTGCAATGTATCAAGCAAGCGATAATTTTCAACTGTGTCAGTGTCAAGCTATCAATTTGCAACTTTAAGTATTTTCTCAATCAATCAGACATAGGTAGAA
>LPNX010815300.1:44714-67661 GCA_001517045.1 Pseudotsuga menziesii | reverse complement strand
AACATAATTCCTTTTCAGAATAATTGATAGACATATAAATGTTGATGATTGATACCTAAAGGTTACTATCAACATTCTGAAAAGTGGATAAAATCCAACACATAGCTTTTTGAGAATGGATAAAATTGATATTTGAGGAGTCTTGTATGGTGGTTAGTCCACATAAACCTCCATAGGAGCTGATTGTTATTACTCCACTTTCTTTCCAAAAAAAAATTTCCTTGTTAATGAAATATATTTCCTCCACTTTAGTCTCCTATATTAAAAGGGTGGTTGGCTTCTCAACTTTATTGAAGTCTCTAATTGATTCTTCCTTCTTTTTGTTTCCCATCGAGTGACTATTCCTATAGTTGACATTCATTATATACCTATTGTAGTTGGAGAGGGGGGAATTTTGTCTCTGGAGGTTTCTTCTTTTTAGTGTTCCTATTTAATCTACCTATTTTGTTTTAAAAATACGATTTTTTCCAAAGTTGGCTATGCTCCTAGCGATTTTTCCCTTTGTACTTCCTCCTCTTGTTTTTCTTTCTCTATTTTCTTCCTTTTCTACTCATGGGTTTCATATTTCATGCTTCCTCCTCTGATTCTTCACCTTCTAGTTATGGTTTTACACTATGGCCCCTTTCAAATGATTTGTATGGTATGTTGGAAGTTCCCCTTGAGGGAGTCCCCCCCGGCATCCTCCTTCCCCACTAGGGGATCTGGATACTAAGACTCTTCCTGTGAAGAGAAAGATCCACAAATAAATTATAAGAGGGATCCTCATTTGTATTGTCTCAATTACTCTAAGGCCCTATCTGTCCCATACCAGATTTGTTTCCAGGCTTCTTATTGTTCATTTTCCCCTACTTTGGTATATTTCCCTTCTGAAACAAGGTCCATTTAGCTTGGGGATCTGGTTCTTATTGCTAAGGTTTTTGTTGCTGCAATTCTTCATAAAGTGGCTATATTTATGGCATGTCTGGAATTTGAATGGGAGTTTCTCATAGTCCAGTTTCTAGTTATACTCCCAGTTGTGTACTCTAATTTTGATTACTTATGGCAGATCCTCTTATACATATAATTATACATAGATCCTCATGTAAGAGTATTGAGATTTAGGTTCTGCTATGTCAATATATTTTCCTAGAGTGTTCCCAATGACTCTCATTGACTCATTATTCCAACAATGGATTTGGAGATGGGGAAGCCACACCCAAACTGAAATTGCAAAAATAGTATTTTCGGTCAGATCAAAATCAAAAGTGCATTTGTTGAGGTAAAGGCCTCTTGTGCCAATGAAATATGGAATATTTCTAAAGATCAGATCCATATATTTTTTTTCTAAAAAATGAAACAAAAAGAATCATTTTCCCACAAAGTAGGTTCCCTCATCCACTCTAATGAGTGGTTTCCTTTATTTTAGACCCATGAGTCCATTGTCTTATGCATTGGAAAGAGACTTGTAAATTTTCAAACCAAACCTTTATTAGATAATGATAGGGAGATCTTACAAGGACCTTCCACATGAAAGGAGACCTTTGGGATTGTGTCCATATTCTTCACAAAGAGAAAACTCTAAATTATCATTGCGACAAATTATCCAAGGAACAAAGCTATATCTATAACACGGATTAGATACATTACCATAATATGCTAAATATGAGCTCAATATGTCACTTAAATGAATATAACGTGGGTAGGGAGGATAACACTCCATCCCATGACCACTTATGCCAAACCCAATTGATAATATGCCATTAGATACAATTGAAAAAAAACACCAAAATAATGAAAATTGCATAATTAAGTCTCGTGATCTCATAGGGGAGTCATTGTTGTGTTGGGATTATTATTAATCATCACTTTGACTACATAGTCTATTTGTCCAGTTTCCTAGGTTAGAAGGTATTCATCAATCCATTAGTGCATTGGGGAGACACCTAGGAGGAATATTCCACTTACGACACTTGATTTCATGATTTTAGGTTCCCCAGGGACCAATATCTAAAATTTAGGAAACCACTCTGAGTGCCACCAATAGTCTCCAACAGTTGACTCTAGTTGGTATTCAGTTAAGTATAGTTATGCTCTGATTCCCATCAGTTAGATCACTCCGAATCATGCTAGAACCAATTTCCATGATTCATATGAAGTGGGGCACATTTTCTCACCTACCCTCATCATTTAATTGAGTGAAATGTTTTAGTGATACGGAGTTGAACTAGTGAGCTCAAGTGGTGATTTTTGTACATTCCATTAGCTCCGAAGTCATTCCATGGTGGTAGGCTTGAATCCTAACTTAGGAATAAAATTTTACTATATATATAACCATTGTGTTACATATTATATACTCATTCATTAATATAATCATATTTTTCCAATTTTGTCTCCATGTGTGTGCAATTTTTCCATGAGTAATTGATTAATCTATGCTAAATTCTTCTCTCTCTTTTGTGGCCTTATATTATCCATTTGAATTCTATAGGCTTGATGATCCCATGCTTTGCTTAATTTAACATGGTATTATATTTTTTATCAAGGGAAACATAAAACCTTAGAAGCTTCTGTTGATGCACCAAAAGCAGCTGGGTTCGACACAAATCCTAGAATTATTTCCTCACTCCCTCAAGATTTTGTCTAGAGAACTATATCCATGTGTGATGCACCCAGATAATGTGCACATGTCAAAGCAGAGAGTATGTGGTATAAATTTATTCGGATTGAGTTATTTAGCAATGTTTTGGTAAGTAATTTTCAATAATTACTGAAGAATTGTCGATCAATATAGCTGTGAAATGGAGAATTCAAAAGCTCTGACTCCCAGAATCCATAGACCCTTCAATTACCTTGATTGGAGGGTATATACGTATATTGTAATGTGAAACAAGGGTTTGTACACGATCATAATCATGGAAATAGAGGTCGAACCCAGTTGTATGTTGAAAAATTGAAGCATTTGAATAACCTTGATGAAGGTTTTGGTTTCATGTGCATCCACACCTCCAGGGAGTTGTTGTTCAATCTTGATGGACTCAAGAATCCAAAAGAATTATGAGATAATATTGAATCCTTATTTGGAAAATATTATGAGATGAGGGGCCATATCTTGGAGAATGATTTGATAGCACTACATCTCAGTAAATTAAAAAATAAACAACATTTTTCTCAACATTTTTTAGAAGAAGGATGAGCAATTGGTTCTCTCCACACTAATAAAACTTGGCCCATAATTCTCGTTGTTTGTATATAAATTTCACTCTTGGTGACTGAATACTCCTAATTAGTGAATTTCGTCCCTTGATTCCTTCATAGAGTCTCTAATCCAAGAACAAGACAAGTTGATATAGATGGGAGCTCTCAAAGCGTCTCCAAATCAAGCTCTCTTAGCTCATGGTACAAGGAATGCACAAGCAAAGAGGAAGCATAAAGGAAAAGATAAAGGGAACACTGAATTTGAACCCAAAGAAGAGTTTGATCAATTAGATGAAGCTTCATTCTCTATGAACGATAAACATCAAAGGTATGAGAAGGAAAAGTTCCCCTACTATAATAAATTAAACACTGTAGAGAAATATTGTATGAAGAAGGCCATAGGTTAGATGACAAAGCTACTTGAGCAACACAACATTTCCCTCCGAGAATATATAAGGAAGGTTGAATGTGGAGACAAAACTGAAGATCATGATGAGATATGCCATGCGTTGAAGGTTAGACTTTGTTCAAAATTGCATGCTTTCGTCATTGAGTCATGAGCCTCCAATAATATGGTTTCATCTATAGAATCATTCTCTTCATTACATCTTACTAAGGATGCAAGTATTCACATGGGAGATGAAACTAAAATTCGAGATAAATGAAAGGGTTCAATTAAGTTAAAGCATGAAGTGTTCAAATATGTACTCTATGTTCTCTCCTTAGGTGCAATTTTTTTATTTATATATCAGATGACACATAATGGCCCACCAAAGAGAGAAGTATTTTGTCTTGACTCAGTGGAGATATCAGATATATCATCTGCAAGTATTCTATTGAAATATGTTGTAAATAATTCCTCCAAGGAATATTAATTCTCACAATCTCTGCTATAATCAAATCCAATATAGTCTCATCTGCTATTTTAAAGGGAAGGTAAAACGATTTTACCTAAACCTTTTGCATATGATAATGTTTCCATTAGTGTTTCAAATTCACAATCCGAAGAAAAGGACCTAGTTGAACCAACTTATGAAATTGAAGATGGATTTCATAGTGATCAAGATCCAAATCTAGTCCCTATTCCCAATCCTAGGCCTAAATGGGCATAGAAGGTTGTTGAGGAAGTTGGAAAAATGAAGAGAGAGCCATTTGACATGAGGAAAACAAGATCCCAGTTTCAAAAAGAGTTCTTTGTGTAGATTCAAGAAAATTCAATTCCTTCGGAGAGGTGCAGCAAGCTCCTAGAAATATGTTACATGATGGTAAGGTCTTATCAACTATTCTACTCATTGAAGAACAAATTGGATTATGTCACTCTTCCTCTAGAATGAAGATACAAAGGAAACATTACTTCTCCTGAATATTGTCGGATTTAAAGAAGATGGAAATGTTCACATGCACAATCCTAGGATGTTAATGCACAAAAGGACCACCACACTGCTTTACTACTTCATAGAGATGCAGGTTGCAGAAATGTTTTCAAATTTTCTTTATTCAAGAAGAAATTTTCTCTTCATATGAAAGATTGATCCTGATTTTCCTGCTTATTCTTAAGGGGGGGGTGGGGGGGGGTGTCCCATGAAGTTTTCCCCATTTCCTCCGTTTTATTAAGCATTTATTATTTTTTCATTTAGGTTGTATGGGTGGAATTTGGTATTAGTTTCCAAGGCCCATGGTTTCCAAAGTAAATATTAATGGGGGTTATTGGTATTAATATTAATCCTCCCTTTCACCACATAATCTATTTGTCCATTTTTTCTAGCTCGGGAGGTATTCATCACTCTGCTAGTTCTTGGGGAATACACCTAGGGGACATTTTGCACTTACTGCACCTAACTGTATGAGTTTACATGCCCTGGGTACCAATCTCTGTAAATTAGGAACCCACTCTTAGTGCCACCAGCAGTATCTAGTAGTTGACCCTAGTAGGTATTCAGTTAAATCCACTTATGCTTCGATTCCCATCAATTATATTAGTATTAGTTATCCTATNGAAGTTTTCCCCATTTCCTCCGTTTTATTAAGCATTTATTATTTTTTCATTTAGGTTGTATGGGTGGAATTTGGTATTAGTTTCCAAGGCCCATGGTTTAATCCACTTATGCTTCGATTCCCATCAATTATATTAGTCTTAGTTATCCTATAGATAGTTTCCATGATTCAGGGGAAGTAGGGCACATTTTCTCACCTACCCTCATCAGTTAACTAAGTGTGAACTCTTTTAGTGATTCGGAGTTCCATTAGTGAGATCTAGTGGTGATTTTCCCACACGGAGTTACCTCCAGAGTCAGTCCAGGTTGGTAGATATGAATCCTATATAAATTATCCTATATGTATAACCATTGTATTACATATTAATTATTTATTCATGAATATAATCATATTATGCAAATTTTTTCTCCTTGTTTGTGCAATTTTTATTTGGGTAATTGACTAGTCTATGCTAAATTATTCTCTCTTTGTTACATACATTTTTCATCAACATCGTGTTATGGGACCTGTCACATACCCTAATTTTGTAAAATTATGTAAATTGTTTTATTATATTCCTGAGACATTATGTTAAATTTAATTATAAGTAGGGATTGATGACTCGGCAGAGTCAACAGAAATGGAGTGTAATTCAGAATATTTTATTATTAATAAATAAAATATGGAGACAACAGCATGGGAGAGCTGTTAAAAAGAGGTTACTGGTCAAACTAGTGGATGGAACTAGGTGGAAAGGCAAAAGACAAGTGGCAGCATCCTCAAACACTTCCTAAGTTGCAGGTGGAAACTTCCCTATAGTTGGGGTCATGATCCCCCAAGAAAGTGGGATCAGAGCAGGTGGCTCATTAAATGACAACTAACCCAAAAAGACCTAGGCAATCTTTTAAAAGTACTCAATGAAGAGAGCTAAGGCTGCTCAGATATTTTTCCAGAAAGAATTCATTCAGGTGAATGATATTCAGGAATTTCATTGAGGAAGAGGGAAATACAGTAAGGAAGTTGTTCTAAGAGGATTGCTACAGTAACTTGGTTCCATTACAGCTTTTTGGGCTGAGAGAACTGATTGATAGTTCTGAGTTAATATTGAGTTTGAAGACTGGTATCTGAATTTGCTGCACCTAGCTCTAGCCAGGGAGACCAGAGCAAGATCGAAGGTCCTGAGAAGTCGATGTTTGAGCGCTCTCCAGGAGTTGGTAGGGAGAAACGGCCTCCCATTGCTGTTGTTGTCCACAGTTTAAACAGGTTCTGTCACTTATCTCTTTATGTTTAATGGGTATGAATGGTTGCAGGTTATGTTTTGTTATATGACTAAACAGTTAGTTAGTTAGTAATGTGAATATCACAGGTTATTAGTAGTTAATATATTGCTGAGTTAAAGAATCACTGTGTTTTTCCACATCTGGGATCACCGGACCGTACTCCAGCATAGTATCTCGGAATTGAGAAGTAGTATCCTTCTGAACCGAGTTTCCTATTTAGTCACTTTCAGTAACTACAAGTGTTTTACACATTCATAAGTTATTTATTTTTAGTCTTACAAACTACTTCTTAGTACTGTATCTTTGTTTCCAGTAAATGCTACTGTACAAGATAGAAAGTAGAAGTTAGACTAGAATTCATATTGTCTTACTATATAGTTTCCTTCCTTGTATTCGGATGTTTTCATTTCTAAAAAAATTAACTCAAAGCAAGAACAAGTTACAGAGCTATTATTTCTCTTTATTCAGATTATAAACATGTTAATACTTGTACTCACAAAACATTTGTAGAAGTAAACAAATGTAAATTAAATTCTATAATTAAGCAAGCTAGCTAGACTGAGGTATTATTTTAATGTTATTGTTTCCTTACTTTTCATTTTTCTTTATTAAATCAATTTCTAACATTACTTAGAATGATAACTCTATCTTTTATTGATTAAAAATGCATGCTACTATGTATATAGTTATATAAGATAGGTCATAAGAAGTGTTAACCAATTCTTTTCTTTTTAATAACTTAACAGATAGATTAAATTTTATTAGAAATTTTTAAGTAACTGCATATCAGTACAGAAATTTAAACAGCATAATGATATTTTTTGTACGCTCTAAAATAAACAAAGGTTACACATATGGAGAACTTAATACTCCAATAAAGACAGGATTATTATTTTGCATTAGTAAGTATTATTGTTATAATAATATTATACTTTTATATTATCCAACATAGAAAACATTATTCTTTTAAACTTAAAGAACATAAATAATTAAATTACAATTCCGAATTAAATACACTCTGTCTTGCAGAATTAAATAGACTTTTCTTAGAAATCTCGTTAAGTAAATTAAAAGCAAAATGTAAGAACCCATATAGCTTAAGAATATAAACCCTATTTATCACTTAACAAGATTACATAACAAATAAATCAAGGTATAACCCAGGTATATAACCTGACAGTAAATTTATAAAAGAAATTATCTATAGTAAAATAACTCAATTACATAATTTAAAACAAAGTTAAATAATAGAACAANCAAGGTATAACCCAGGTATATAACCTGACAGTAAATTTATAAAAGAAATTATCTATAGTAAAATAACTCAATTACATAATTTAAAACAAAGTTAAATAACAGAACAATAGACTGCTCGTTTATCGAGCCTAATCAATATAATAATAATCATTTATTTACTCTCAGATACAGATAGAGTTTGTATGTAATACATAGTATCAGATTAAGAA
Organism: Pseudotsuga menziesii; assembly: GCA_001517045.1. Classification (NCBI taxonomy): domain Eukaryota; kingdom Viridiplantae; phylum Streptophyta; class Pinopsida; order Pinales; family Pinaceae; genus Pseudotsuga; species Pseudotsuga menziesii. Next base: position 59,767 of record LPNX010815300.1, on the reverse strand, counting down.
ATTATATTGATTCTCAAATTGTAGAAACTAGGGTTTAACCCTATAATTCCAAATTTATGTAAATAAATACAAACTATAAAGATAAGACATTATTATTTTTTTTTTACAGCCGCATTATAAATTATCAATATAAGGCTATCATAAGCCTGTAATTTATTATCCTATACAGTCCACAAATTAAAAGTACATGCTGTAGTTTAATCTAAAAGCTACGGACAAACAGTATGTTATTTTATATCATAAAACGTTGGGTAAAAACACTGAACCATTAAAAGTACAGTCAAAACAAAAAATCGAGGTCGTAACCTCGTCCACATTCAAGATTACAGCCAGTACTTCTATTTTTTTTTTATACAGAACTTAAAATGCAGAAAGGGATTTAATATTTACAGCCTTGGCCTAAGCCGTAACGCCCTCACATCGCGTGAAGGGTTTCTTCTACTAATTTTTTTTTAAACCAGCAGTTTAAGTCCAAACTGAAGCAGTAAGGGTTTCAGGCTTCTAAAGCCAACCCTCAAAGGGCCCAACGTAACCATAAGGAGAACAAGCCATGGTGAAACCAGGCTTACCAGGTTTTGCAGACTGTTGTCCAAGTCTTTTACCCACGGCCACATACGCTGGAGAGAAAAGAAACCTGTTTATGCAAAGATAAACCCTCTAAGTAAATGATGTAGCATAAATTTATAAATTTATGAAAAGAATAACAATTAACCATGGATGCATTGCAGTCTGGAAAATTCTTACCTGTTTCGTCAATGAAAAACTAAAAGTTTACCAGCAACGTCACAACCTTCAACGCATAAACAAACTCCACTGCAAAGGAGAAAGAGAAAGAGAAACTCTTAGCTGTGGGCAAATCGTATTGCAGCAGGATAAAATCATCAATCCTCATGGATGGAGGTGAAGTTCAGACTAGGGTTAGTTTCAGAATGGCAGAGGAAGCACAATGGAGGGACGGTCAGCTATAGATCAACAGAGGAGAATGACTCTACAAGTTTTAGCAAGAAGATGAACTAGGTTAAGTCGTTGCAGAGGAGAAAAACACGGGGGTGCCTCATCACCATCATGAGCGACAGGTGCCGAACGAGGAGGAGACAATGAGGGCTAGGGTTTACCAATAGCCCATTTAACCATGTAGCACATGGCTAAGGAGATGCCACGATAGTCAACAAATTTATTTATGAATGTGGGTTTTGATTATAGTTTAAAAATCAACAGCTCACCGAGAGAATGATTTCCAATCATTCTAGTTGACCGAAGTTTATCCATAGTCCTCACGAGACATCATTTCCCCCACGCTGCATGCAAAGATTATTCATCATTCTCCTTTCTATTTTATTAATCATTGGAAATAACATTAAAACCTTTCAACGACTTCATATTGTATACATAGCTCGGTGATTGGAAAGTATTTCAATGTAAGTCTTAACCTTGTTAGCATAGCATATATGCATTGGAGAGTAGTAATATATATTATAGTTTATATTCCTTGGAGGGTAGTATAGTATGTTATAGTTTATAAAGAGAACCTTGGCACAAAAGCCATTATAAACTTTCCCCTTGTTACAAGGTGTTCAAGTTCTCTAATAAGTAAAAAGAATACTAACATAAAGACCATAGGTTGTGAATAATGTAAACTATGAAATCTTTTGGGTCATATTATTATTTTTCCTTTAGCCTTGAAATCTTTTCCTTGTTTAAAGGTAATAACTTATCACTAGAAGTAAAAATCACCCTTAGAATGCTTAGTCTTATTTTTAAGCTCCAGCAAAAAGGGACTATGATAAGTATTATAGAACTGTTGAATGATTTCTAGCTTTTATAGGCTAAATTCCTTTATTGCTAGCATAGTTTAGAAGTTCATAAAGGAAGGCATGATGGTAGAAAGCTCGGTATATATTTTCCTTCTACTCGTAATCAATTAAATGATTTTTTTTGAGAAATTAAAATAGCATCTGTAGTACAAGTTACTAAAGACAAGGAATTAGTATTTACTATGTGAGACATTATGTTTACTTGAAGTGATATCCTCAATAACAAGTGAGAACTTGGCAAGGATAGGCTAAACCCTTGCAGTATTATTGGAAGCCCTTATCAGTTTCACTTAACTTGGAATGCTTGCTTACTTCTGGATTCTTATTTATAGGTTTCATAACTCTGTTTCTCTACTTTGATTATTAAAGAATTATAAGATACTTTTGTATAAATTGCAACTATAACAGAATAGAGAAGACGACAGATCTATAGAAGCACAAATTACTTTTGCTAGAAAGAAACCAGTTTAAATATACCTTGACAAAAGTTGAAATGTTTTGTCTCTTACTTTCTTTCGAGCTTTACTCTTACGACGAAATTTTAATAAATACTCTAGAATTACGAAATGCATCGCTACAACCTCTTACCTATACATCTGTAAGAAAAGTAGAAACTGTTGCGTTAGCTCGAAAGCTAAGTAAGCCTAGTTATGCATAATAGCTCACCTTATGGTCACAAAAGGAACAAAAGTCAGTAAGCTGAAAGAGATGTTCTGTAACTAAACATACCAACTGATAAATTCAAAAACAAGCTGTTAACACATAACTAATTAATGTTAGTTAATCTGTTTTACATTAATGTTTTGAAATTTTAAAAATTTTAATTTTTTTTGAAAATTTTGGGGTTCTGACATGTGGTATCAGAGCATGGTTCAAACACTAGGCCTTGATGTGGCCCAACTAGTTTCCGCAGAACAGTAAAAATAATGTACTAACTTGTATTTTGTTTCATGTAAAAGCAGAAAATTTCTTTTTTTCTGAATCTAACAGGCAGGTATGGAGAGGCTAGGAGAATATGCTGAGGAGGAGTCTCCAAAAACTGAGAGAAGACAGATGTCTAGAGAACCTGTGATAGAGGAGGTAACTGCTCACTCCTCAGAGTTGATGCAGACTATAAAGGGTTTAAAGACTGAAATAGAATCAGTGAAGAAGGACAATGAAAGGATTCTGAAAACTCAAGAGGAGTTAAATCAAATTTTGATGGAAAAATTTCAGACTGAAGGGAGAAGCAAAAGATCTGAATTTGAAGAAGCTAGCCATCAAAAAGGATCTAAAAAGATGAAACTAGCTAAAGCTAATAGCAGTTCCTCATCTGAAAGATTCAGGGAACAACAAAGCTATTACTCTACTAGTGACAGTAGCGAGGCTGAGTTGTATAAGAGAAAGAAAAAGTACAGGCCTTATGAAGAGATTTCCGGGGAGTTCAAAAAAATAAAACCCCCAGCTTTCAATGGAGAAACTGAAAAAGGAGAAGAGGCAGAATCCTGGTTATCCGGGATGAGAAAATATTTTCAGATATACAACTATTCAAATTAGATGAAGGCAAGAATGGCCATCTATAATCTCTCTGGAAAGGCAGATATACGGTGGCAAGATTTGAAAAGGGTCAAGGGGATAAAAAAAAAAGAGGTCAATTGGAGTACCTTTAAAAGGTACTTCAAAAAGAAATTTTTGTCCGAACAATGTACTATCAATAAAGGGCCAAGGAATTTTATGAGTTAAAGCTAGGATCCATGACTATGAAGGACTTAAACAGTAAGTTCTTAAGCCTGTTAAGGTATGTGCCATATTTAGTTGATGAGAAACCTAAAGTACAACGGTTTCTCAGCTTTCTACCATATCATATAAAGGACATAATCGAATATGATAACCCCAAAACTCTGGAAGAAGCCATGCGAAAGGCTAATTTCTGTTTTGAACAGAACAAAAAGAAAGAAGGTATAGCCAACTGGAAGGCTAAAAATAACAGTAATCATCCTGAGTTTAAGAAAAAAGAGTTTGTACCCCAGAAAAATTTTAGGAATAACAAGAACAGAAACCATTTTAATGGTAAGAACTTCCAGGGAAGCAGAAATGGTGCTTCTAATAATTCCAATAATTCCAATAACTTCAAGGGCAAGGAGGCTTCAAACAATCATGAAAATTTCACTAAGAATTTCGAACGGAAGGAACCTGTTAAGTGCTGGGAGTGCAATGGCCCACACTATGCTTCAGTTTGCCCAAATCGGAAGAAGCCAAACAACAATATTCATATTATACAAGATGAAATGACTGTTGGAGACTTTGCAAGGACTATGCCCCGAATCAATGCAGCGTTAGAGAACCGCCAAGCTGATTATCAAACTTCCATGGTGGAAGTAGAAGGTATGGTTAACAAAACCCCTATAACTATTTTAATAGATCCAGATGCTAGCCTTAGTTATATTTCACCTTAGATAGTAGAAAAGTGTAATATGACTGTTGAAAAGTTTGATAACTCCTGGTTAGTTCAACTAGCCACGGGGGCAAAAAGAAAGGTAATCTGTTATGTTAAGGAATGTTCTTTAGATATGAATGATTTTAAAACTACTGTTAAATTAAATTTTTTGCCACTTGGCTCGTATGACATACTCATTGGTATGGACTGGTTAGAACAACATAAGGTAGTTTTAAACTATTTTGATAAAACCTTTACGTGTGTGAATAATAATGAACAACCTATAACAGTTAAGGGTATTCCTAGGAAAATTGTAATCAGGCAGATTTCTGCCTTACAACTCAAAAGAGCAGTCAGGAAAGGGTGCAAAGCCTATGCTGTAACTATTACAGATGAGGCAAATAAATCTGAAATAGATAAAATAAAAATAGAGGATATTCTTGTGTTAAACGAATTTACTGATGTTTTTCCGGAGGAAATTCCAGGAATACCTCCCAGGAGGGAACTGGATTTCACAATTGAGCTGGTACCAGGTGCTGTACCTAGCTCGAAGGCTCCGTATCGTATGAATATTCTGGAACTTAATGAATTAAAATCACAGTTAAAAGAATTAATAGATAAGAAAGACATTCGACCTAGTGTGTCCCCTTGGGGAGCACCAGTAATCTTTGTTAAAAAGAAAGACGGAACTATACGACTTTGCATAGATTACCGTCAACTAAATAAAATGACAATTAAAAACAGATATCCGTTTCCCCGCATAGATGATCTATTTGATCAGCTACGAGGAGCTACGGTGTTCTCTAATATAGACATGAGATCAGGCTATCATCAAGTAAGAATTAAAGAAGAGAACATTTTCAAGACAGCCTTTAGAACAAGGTATGGACATTACGAGTTCGTCGTAATGCCATTTGGGCTTACTAATTCCCCAGCCGTCTTTATGTGTCTAATGAATAACATAATGCATAAATACTTAGATAAATTTGTTGTCGTATTCATCGATGACATCTTAATCTATTCTAAAAATGAAGAGGAACATAAGGAACATTTACGGATAATTTTACAAGAACTGCAAGAGCAACAACTCTTTGTGAAGTTCAGTAAGTGTGATTTCTTCAGGGATGAAATCCAGTACTTAGGTCACGTAGTGACTAAGGAAGGGATCTCAATGGATCCTGAAAAGATCCAGGCAATCGAAGATTGGCCAGTACCAAAAGACGTAACATATGTTAGGTCCTTTATGGGAATTACTGGGTACTACCGGAGATTTATCGAAGGTTTTTCAAAAATAGCTAACCCAATCACTTCCTTGCAAAAGAAAGGTAAGAAATTCGATTGGAATTTAAAATGTGAAGAAATCTTTAAGAAATTAAAAACTTTATTAACAACTGCGCCTATTCTAAGAATAGTAGATCCTAATAAGGATTTTGTGGCATGCACCGATGCTTGTAATGATGGTTTAGGCGGAGTGCTGACTCAGGATGTGCATGTCATTGCCTATGAGTCCAGGAAGCTAAAGATCCATGAAAAGAATTATGCCACTTATGATTTAGAACTTGTTGCTGTTATTCATGCCTTAAAAATGTGGCAACACCACTTAATAGGCAGAAAGTTTACTTTAATGACTGATAATAAGGGTATAAAATACCTTTTAGATCATCCCAACTTGAATGCAAGGCAAGCAAGATGGTTAGCCTTCTTAAGCGAATACAATTTCGAAATTCAGCACATAAAAGGAAAAGAAAATAAGGTGGCCGATGCTTTGAGCAGAAATGCAAAACTGAATTTTACAACAGCAATCAGTACTTATGTTTCTGATTTAAATGAACAGCTGACTGAAGGGATAAAATTGGATGAAATTTATCAAAAATTACAAGCTACAGCTAAAGAAGAACCTACAGAAAGTTTAATAAAGGGTTATAGTCTAAATAAAGATGGATTTTTATTGTTTAAGGACAGACTGTATGTGCCTAATGTGCCTAAGGTTAAATTGCTGATTCTGGATGAAGTTTATAAAACCCCTTACTCAGGGCATCCAGGCTACCAGAAGATTGTCACCATGTTAAGAAAAGATTATTTTTGGCCTAATATGAAATCTGAAGTAGTTGAGTATATAGCTAGATGTTTGGACTGTCAACAAGTGAAAACAGAACATCAACATCCAGCTGGGTTACTGCAACCTTTGCCTATTCCTAGTTGGAAATGGGAAATAATCAGCTTAGATTTTATTACTGGATTACCCAGAAATCAAAATCAGAATGATTCAATTATGGTGGTAGTGGATAAATTAAGTAAAGCATCGCACTTTATTCCTGTTAAAACCACTTACAAGGCTGCAAACATAGCTGACATATTTCTGAAGCAATTTTTTCTGCTACATGGTGTACCAAAGGTTATTATTTCAGACAGGGATCCCTAATTCACAGGGAATTTTTGGAAATCCTTGTTTAAAGGATTAAACACAACACTGAATTTCAGCACCTCTTTCCATCCTCAGACGAACGGACAGACTGAAAGAGTTAATCAGGTGTTGGAAGATCTGTTAAGAATGTACGTCAAGGATCAGCCAGGTAAGTGGGAGGATTACTTGCATTTAGCAGAATTTGCATACAATAACAACTATCAATCATCAGCTAAGTTCAGTCCTTTTGAAATTCTGTATGGGCGTAAATGTAACACTCCTATCTCCTGGAATAATACTGTAGATAGATTAGTGATGGGACCCGAATTATTAAAAGAAATGGAACAGATTGTGAAACAAGTGCAGGAGAATTTGAAGATTGCCCAAGATTGGCAAAAGAGCCAAGCAGATTTGAAAAGAACTCCTAAAGAGTTCCAGGTGGGTGAGCACGTGTTCATAAAGGTAAGACCAAAGAAGAGCTCCCTAAGACTAGGGAGTTGTGCAAAATTAGTGCCACGTTACTGTGGTCCGTTTGAAATTACTTTTTTGGTTTTATTTTAATTATTTTATTAATTTTTACCTTAAAGAGGTCCTATAAAGTACATTTTTTTATTAAAAGGGGGTCTAATAATATTTTTGAGGATTGCAGGATATGCAGAAGTAATATTTTTAGATATGAAGGAGTTTGTTTTTGTCTTTTTCGTTCTTGCACAAAACAAAAAATTCTTCTGAGTGCTATTTTGAAACTTTGGTCGTGCTCATTAAACCTAACATTAAGTTTTTATGTCAAATTTTACCTCTTTTTCGAACTCATTAAACCTTTCTACGAAAAATAAAACCTAATAGAGTCCTATTTAAGATCTTTTCATACTCTTAAAATGTGACAATATCATCGAGTGAACTTGTCATCTTCATGCTCATAAAAGGACATGAAGAGTCATCTTTCCGATGGTAGTTTACCCCCTTTTCGGTTCGAATTGACTAGTTACGAAAAATGTATACTTTATTCATTGACTAGAAGGGTTCTCCAGGGCATTATTTTATACTTTTTCGAGCCTTAGAGACCAAATTATACAAACAAGAACACTTTGGAGTCTTCTTCTACTTCGTTCAGACTCTCTAAACATGAACAATCCTAGGTTTTCTTTCAATGGACTCGTTAAACCAAACACTAAGAGAACCCCTCTTTTCTAAGGTTTGGAAAACATATGAGAATGGACTTGTCTCATGATAAGATACAATGAGTTTTTGTTACCCTCTTTGGACTCATTAAAATGAAAAGAGGCACTCATCAATCATGATGGGGAAATTTAAGGGAAGGGGATTATATTTCATTTGTATAATGGAAGTTTTTAGTCACGTTTAAACATGGCACTTGTCAGCACTTCATTCGGTCAATTGGGTATTCATCTTTCCTACAAGTTGATCTACTTTCATGATTCATATCACTCATTTGAGTCTTTCAAAGAATGCATCGTCCTACGTCACACTATGTCCTGGTATCTACCTTGTCATGTCAATGCTGCCAAGTCTTCGGTTGTGCTGCCCAATGTTCAAAGGAAATTCATTTTGAGAGTTATCCTCTACAGTGAAAACTACCTTTTCCGTTAGTTACCTTTGAGTTAGTATTTTGGTTACTTCATACTCAAATTCCAAAACTTGGCTCCGAGTTTTATGTCATTTATGTGGGATCCATCATGGCCCTATTTCGACGGGACTATTCGTGTCGAATCCAACACATACTCCGGGAATTAGTATTCGAAACAAAGAAGTACCTGGAGATCTATATACATCAATGCCATATTTACTTGCTTTCAACAATAGGTTTACATCATTGACCTTTGATAGAAAAAATTCAACCGAGTGTTCGACGTCATATCATCTATTCACATTCAGAGAAATGTACTGGGGTATCTTGGGAATCATCGACATTAATGGTGATATCCCTAACACTTGTTAATGTTTTTCATCATTGATTGATAATCAAGTGGTTTCTACCATGTTCATCATCAAGACGTTTATTCGCATGGTTAGAATCGTACTTTATTGAATACAATACGAAGCCCCTCGGTGTATGTTAAGCAGTCATTGCTTTTCCAAGTTGCGATGGAATACCTGTATGAGTCCTAGCTTAGATCCACATTTGTATGGTTGTGGATATGCTCAAATTTTTGTCTATATGACCTAGATCTAAATTGTATGGCTGGTAGATATGTCCAAATTTGAGTCTTCTTCACACAACTCTACGTTGTATTCTAGTATATGTGGCTATTTATATCTCACATGGATATGCATTGTATTGGTTAGCAGCCATGTTATCAGACATATGGAAATATATCAAACTGTAAATGTACTGTTGAATGATCTTTCTTGTTGAATATCTCTAATCAATCCACTCTTGCCTCGAAATGATAACTTGTTCCTAGAATCATATTATGCCAATTTTGTCTCCATGTATGTGCACTTTTTCCATGAGTAATTGATCAGGCTATGCTAAATTATTCTTTCTCTTTGTTACACACATTTCTCATCAACATCATGTTATGGGACCTACGTATCGGTGTTTTCCTTAAATCCTCAAGTTTTGACATTGAAAATGGGTAAGGATTAATATTTTCACACTTCTGGCCACCACCACACTTTCCTTGTGGTCAAGGTACAATACCTATATCAGTAACACTATTTTCCTTTGAGTAGTAATTCGTGACACCGCTAGTTCTCTTTTTTCAATGTGTGGTTCTCACCTAGTAATGCTCTATCCCCTTGGACAAAGATCGGTGCTTGAGTTATAAATAAAAAAAGAGAATCTTCAAGAGTCTTCTCGAAGCTTGACTTCGTGGACCCTCATCCCTATGGTTCACGACCATCTGGAGCTCGATATCCATCATTATAGTATCCTCCCTCCACCTCACCTATGATATCCTCAACCTATTATATCTTCCCATGGATTTAAATACTAGCTTTCCCCCATGGGTAAGAGGCAGAAGATTATGTATTGCATCTAAACTCTGGCAAAATTCATTCAAGATTAGTCGGTGACTTGTAGGAAATAAGGAAAGGTTCATTTGAAAAGGGTTTCTCAACAATGAGGTTTAAGTTGTATGCTCTCTCTCTCTCCATTTTATTAATGCAAATAAATTTTTCTTTCCCATGAACATCATTGTGTTTGAATCAATGTGTTTATTGTTAAATTCCTTGTTCATTAACATAAGATCATAGACTAGCTTGTTACTCTGGTATAATGGGTGTTTTTGTTGTGGATCTTGCATGACATCTATGGATATCAGACACTCCAAAGACCAACCTTTTACAGCTTGTTAGAGTTAAAAGAGTATTTTCATTCAAGAAATCTATGTAATCTTAGGTGGGTTAACTGTAAAATCCTATTAGCTTTCCATTGCATGGATTGGATTGAAGAGATGGTAGGTATGCCCATGGGGCATATGACTCTCAATGAATCAAAGGTTACAAATTCTTAGCTAATCATATGACAATGAAGGGAAGGTAGGGCTTCCCATGGGGCATTGTACTCTCAATGAATCAAAAGTTGAAAATACATTGTGCAATTTAGTCTTAAAAATATTACATTAAAATGTACCAAAATTAACCAAAATACAGAAAAAAACTTGCAATCGATATAAGTGATGGAATAAAAATAAGCATAATAAGAGGATAAATAATTTGACACTGGTCACTGGGCTGCTAGAATTTCTACATGTTGCTTCTTTGACAAATCCAAACAAACCCAACTAAAAATCAAATGAAAAAAAAATATACCACTAAGAAAACTTGCTCTCAATTCATATCCTTTTTCAACTATTGCGTGCAGAGAATGGAAAGCAATGGGGAACATAAAAAACTGACAACATCCATCAAAATTGGAAAAATCCTAAAAAGCCATGGAAAACCATGTTACCTTTACTACCAAATACATGTATGGCAAGCCATCGATCTCGACCACCAACATAAGATAAAGACATGGAGATAATAATTGAAAGTCCCCGAGTATCGCAAGATTGAGTCACATTGACTCATTATTCCAACAATGGATTTGGAGATGGGGAAGCCACACCCAAACTGAAATTGAAAAAATAATATTTTCGGTCAGATCAAAATCAAGAGTGCATTTGTTGAGGTAAAGGCCTCTTGTGCCAATGAAATATGGAATATTTCTAAAGATCAGAACCATATATTTTTTTTCTAAAAAATTAAACAAAAAGAATCATTTTCCCACAAAGTAGGTTCCCTCATCCACTCTAATGAGTGGTTTCCTTTATTTTAGACCCATGAGTCCATTGTCTTATGCATTGGAAAGAGACTTGTAAAATTTCAAACCAAACCTTTATTAGATAATGATAGGGAGATCTTACAAGGACCTTCCACATGAAAGGAGACCTTTGGGATTGTGTCCATATTCTTCACAAATTTTGATTCCACTTTTGGAGGATGTTGCTTCCTCTGACTCTCCACAAGCCTACAAAAAAAATAACCTACATGTGCAAGAGAAGGGGGGATCTCCCCCTTGACATAATAGCTCTGACTAAAAACCTATGCCATTAAACCCTACCAAAATTCATCCTCACGCAGAGCTCAAAGTTCGTATCCCCAGCCTAATTATTTTAATTTTTAATGGACATTAAGGTTTCAAAATATGTTATTTTTGTAATACTTTTAATAAAATTGAGACTATATTACAAGATTTTTAGCATATTATCATTCAATATATTCTTATATTTGACTTAATCATTGAAAAATGCATCTTGTATTTGACATTGTAATATGTTTTATTTGGACTTAAAATGAATAATTTATGATCATTACAATTTCAACAAAATTGGTCAAAGAGTTGAAATTATTACCAAAAAAAAAAATCAAGAGAAGATCAGATCCCAACTAATATGGATAATCATATAAGGATGTTTTCTAAGAATATATAAGTTTAAAAAGAGAGATGTATCTTATAGAAGTTTTTGAGAGAAATCCTTCCCACGTTATTTGACAACTACAAAATCAACAATTCAAATGATTGTTTGTACAAGAACTAAAATGCAAGGAAGAGAAAGATGTAGTTGCAAAATTTGAATATCCTCTTATATTTGATTGATGTCCTTGTGAAGAGGGTTTAGAAGAGTTCAGTGATACTCATTAGGTTGGGAATGATATTTAAAAATGAATGAAATCATTGAACCTAATGAAGAACAAATACCCATTACAAAATAATACAATGTCTGAGAGAATCCTTTTGTCATAGAATTTGTCAAGATGGCACCATTTTTTTTTCCAAGGGGAAACCCATAGATACTTCCCCTCATTTTGAGGATTGTGCTAGGGAAAACTCTGAATTATCCAAGGAACAAAGCTATATCTATAACACGGATCAGATGCATTACCATAATATGCTCATTATGAGCTCAATATGTCACTTAAATCAATATAACGTGGGTACGGAGGATAACACTCCATCCCATGACCACTTAGGCCAAACCCAATTGATAATATGCCATTAGATACAATTGAAAAAAAACACCAAAATAATAAAAATTGCATAAGTAAGTCTCGTGATCTCATAGCGGAGTCATTGTTGTGTTGGGATTATTATTAATCATCACTTTGACCACATAGTCTATTTGTCTAGTTTCCTAGGTTAGAAGGTATTCATCACTCCATTAGTGCATTGGGGACACACCTAGGAGGCATATTCCACTTAACACACTTGATTTCATGATTTTAGGTTCCCCAGGGACCAATATCTAAACTTTAGGAAACCACTCTGAGTGCCACCAATAGTCTCCAGCAGTTGACTCTAGTAGGTATTCAGTTAAGTATAATTATGCTTTGATTCCCATCAGTTAGATCACTCTCGGTCATGCTAGCACCAATTTCCATGATTCATATGAAGTAGGGCACATTTTCTCACCTACCCTCATCATTTAATTGAGTGAAATTTTTTAGTGATACGGAGTTGAACTAGTGAGCTCAAGTGGTGATTTTCACACATTGCATTAGCTCCGAAGTAATTCCATGGTGGTAGGCTTGAATCCTATATTAGGAATAAAATTATACTATATATATAACTATTGTGTTACATATTATATACTCATTCATTAATATAATCATATTTTTCCAATTTTGTCTCCATGTGTGTGCAATTTTTCCATGAGTAATTGATTAGACTATGCTAAATTCTTCTCTCTCTTTTGTGGCCTTCTATTCTCCATCTAAATTCTGCAGGCTTGATGATCCCATGCTTCTCTGAATGTAAAATGGTATTATATTTGTTATCAAGGGAGACATAAAACCTCAGAAGCTTCTGTTGATGCACCAAAAGCAGCTGGGTTCGACATAAATCCTAGAATTATTTCCTCACTCCCTCAAGATTTTGTCTAGAGAAGTATATCCATGTGTGATGCACCCAGATAATGTGCACATGTCGAAGCAGAGAGTATGTGGTATAAATTTATTCGGATTGAGTTGTTTAGCAGTATTTTTGTAAGTAATTTTAAATAATTACTGAAGAATTGTCGATCAATATACTGTGAAATGGAGAATTCAGAAACTTTGACTCCTAGAATCCATAGACCCTTGAATTACCTTGATTGGAGGGTATATACGTATATTGTAATGTGAAACAAGGGTTTGTACATGATCATAATCATGGGAAGAGAGGTCAAACCCCAGTTGTATGTTGAAAAATTGAAGCATTTGAATAAGCTTGATGAAGGTTTTGGTTTCATGTGCATCCACACCTCCAGGGAGTTGTTTTTCAATATTGATGTACTCAAGAATCCAAAAGAAGTATGGGATAATCTTGAATACTTGTTTGGAAAATATTATGAGATGAGGGGGCATATCTTGGAGAATGATCTAATAGCACTACGTCCCAGTAACTTCAAAAATAAACAACATTTTTCTCAACATTTTTTAGAGGAAGGATGAGCAATTGGTTCTCTCCATACTAAGAAAAATTGGCCCATAATTCTCATTGTTTGTATCTAAATTTCACTCTTGGTGACTGAATACTCCTAATTAGCAAATTTCATCCCTTGATTCCTTCATAGAGTCTCTAATCCAAGAACAAGACAAATTGATATAGATGGGAGCTCTCAAAGCCTCTCCAAATCAAGCTCTCTTAGCTCATGGTACAAGGAATGCACAAGCAAAGATGAAGCATAAAGGAAAAGATAAAGGGAACACTGAATTTGAACCCAAAGAAGAGTTTGATCCATTAGATGAAGCTTCATTCTCTAGGAAGGATAAACCTCAAAGGTATCAGAAGGGAAAGTTCCCCTAATGTAAGAAATTAAACACTATAGAGAAATATTGTATGAAGAAGGCCATAGGTTAGATGACAAAGCTACTTGAGAAGCACAACATTTCCCTCCCAGAATATATAAGGAAGGTTGAATGTGGAGACAAAACTGAAGATCATGATTAGATATGCCATGCATTGAAGGTTAGAATTTGTTCAAAATTGCATGCTTTCGTCATTGATTCATGAGCCTCCAATAATATGGTTTCATCCAGAGAATCATTCTCTTCATTACATCTTACTAAGGATTCAAGTATTCACATGGGATATGAAACTAAAATTCGAGATAAACGAAAGGGTTCAATTAATTTAAAGCATGAAGTATTCAAATATGTACTCTATGTTCTCTCCTTAGGTACAAGTTTGTTATTTATATATCAGATGACACATAATGGCCCACCAAAGAGAAGTATTTTGTCTTGACTCAGTGGAGATATTAGATATATCATCTGCAAATATTATAATGAAATATGTTGCAAATAATTCCTCCAAGGAATATGAATTCTCACAATCTCTGCTATAATCAGATCCAATATAGTCTCATCTGCTATTTTAAAGGGAAGGTAAAACCATTTTACCTAAACCTTTTTCATATGATAATGTTTCCATTAGTGTTTCAAATTCACAATCCGAAGCAAAGGACCTAGTTGAACCAACTTATGAAATTGAAGATGGATTTCATAGTGATCAAGATCCAAATCTAGTCCCTATTCCCAATCCTAGGCCAAAATGGGCATAGAAGGTTGTTGAGGAAGTTGGAAAAATGAAGAGAGAGCCATTTGACATGAGGAAAACAAGATCCCAGTTTCAAAAAGAGTTCCTTCCGCATATTCAAGCAAATTCAATTCCTTCAGAGAGGTGCAACAAGCTCCTAGAAATATGTTACATGATGGTAAAGTCTTATCAACTATTCTACTCACTGAAGAACAAATTGGATTATGTCACTCTTCCTCTAGAATGAAGATACAAAGGCAACATTACTTCTCCTAAATATTGTCGGATTTAAAGAAGATGGACATGTTCACATGCACAATACTAGGATACTAATGCACAAAAGTACCACCACACGTCTTTACTACTCCATAGAGATGCCGGTTGCAGAAATGTTTT
>LPNX010815300.1:7110-40239 GCA_001517045.1 Pseudotsuga menziesii | reverse complement strand
CCCACCAGCTCAT
This sequence comes from Pseudotsuga menziesii, assembly GCA_001517045.1. Lineage (NCBI taxonomy): Eukaryota > Viridiplantae > Streptophyta > Pinopsida > Pinales > Pinaceae > Pseudotsuga > Pseudotsuga menziesii. The sequence continues at coordinate 40,226 of LPNX010815300.1, read as the reverse complement.
AGTTCCCTATCTATTTATAGTTATCCTTCAGATTCTACCACTATGGGGAATTCTCCAGCTCTAGTTGTTTCATCAACTAGGGGAACTATTTATAGTATGGGGAAAATATGGTTGTGGGACAACCAACAGTTAGTATACCTTCTATGAGTACCAACATGGTTATTCCCTCTTCTAGTATGGGAAAACCCCCATGGGTTGAACCTACCTTTATTGAACCTTCATGGGGTTATAATTACCTAGGAATTAAACGACCTGTAATCAATCAAAATTATCAACCTACATCATCAAGAGTTGTTTATCCCATAATTCTTTATCTAGGAAATATGTACACCCCATTAGGGAGACCTAGTTTCTCAAATGTCCCTGTAACTGGAGGACCATTTTTCAATAATACTGGAGGTTATGGAGGTCCACCTTTTGTAGGTACCCCACCCTGAGGTACTCCATTTATAGGTTCTCCTTATATAGGACCATATTCTGGAGGGATACCACCTGGAGGAATGCCTTCTAAAGGACCACCACCTGGACGACCTCCTTCTGGAGGACCATTAACTAGAGGACCTACTTCTGGAGGACCACCACATGGAGTTCAACCTTCCAAATTTCCACGACATGGAGGACCCCTTACTCCTTGAGGGCCTCCCCTATCTAGAGGACCCCCTCCACCGAGAGGAACTCCTCCACATGGAGGACCTCCTCCACCTAGAAGCCCACCTATTGGAGGTACGCCTCCTCTAGGTGGCCTACCACCTGAAGTGCCCTTGGGAGGATAATTTGTGAATCCACCATCCAATAAACCTGTAATGGGAACATCATCACCACCTGCTTATCAATATACTTATGTTCCTACTTGTCCACAAATTCCTTAGGAGTATTACGAGTACACTCAACCTAGCTGACAACTCCCATTTTTTGTTACTTTCAAACTTACCAAACTTCTCCAAGTTGATTAATTATCAAATCCAACATGTCCCTTACTATCCTACAATCCCATTCAATTTACCATTAGACATACCGAAGTTTTATGGGAAGCAAGGTGAAGACCCCAAAAATCATGTTATGGTCTTCCATCTATGGTGTTCTTCCAACTCCCTAATGGATGACTCCATCCATTTGAGGCTCTTCTAGAGAGCCTTGACTGGAACGATTGCTAAGTGGTATATTGATCTTCCACAACACGTGTTTATGTATTTTTATTCATTTGAAACTATATTATTGACCCATTTATAGCTGCTCATTCGACATGAAATTGGTACGAATATTTTGAATTATCTTCGACAGAATACTTCCATTCACATATTAGATCATATTCATGAGTGGAGGAGACGTAGAACGTTAATTTAGGATCCTATTCTGGATCAAATGTTAGATGATTGGTTTAGTAAATCTTTGTTTCCTCCTATTGACCATGATGTGGCTATGAGCGGTTCTATTACAAAGGAGCAAGCTATTAGTCGGGCTCATTGGACATAGTTATTCTAAATCCGAGACTTCATATGATTTGATTCCTAATTTCCATTTTTCTAGCACTGATCCTACCAATCCACCTATTGAAACTCCTATACATGGGGTTGTTGGTTCAATCCAAACTCCATCCACAACAAAGCCTGCCAAGTAGCTGATTTCTTATACTACTACTTCTACTCATACGTCTTGCACTGAGGTGAATGCTATTCAATCTTCACAAACACCTAGTAATAAGAAGAAAGGTAAAGCTAAAGATAAAAAGTCTAGAAACTAGCAGGAGACTCCTAAGACCACAAATCCAGAGAACGATTCTAAACCTAAGAAAAAACCTAAGTACCCCTACTTGTTGTGTGGAGGTGATCACTTCACAAAAGAGTGTCCTCTATATGAAGAGATCAATAAGTTTTTGAAAATTAATCCCACACATGCAGTGCTTAATGACCCTTTCCCATCTCAGCAACAATTAATATATCATACTTCTTTGCATGGCTAATCTTCCTCTAGCTACATCGTCAAGAGTTGTTTATCACATAATTCCTTATCTAGGAAATATGAGGAACCGAATTTCATCAACCCCTCTTTTCATTTAAGTTTTCTTATGACTTTAGCTTCCATAGAATTGTTTGTGTGTGGTATCTTCCTTAGATAAAACCCTATAGTAGGATTTTTTCGGTCAGCATTTTGGCTGATGTACCTATGAGAAGGTCTTGTAGGTTGCAAGGTTTGACACCTAAATTCCTCCTATTGTGGAAGAAACAGAAAGGGAAACCATGGACTAACCGACTACGACTAATTCCTATGTAGAAGGAGTTCCAATCACTTAATCCAGAGAAGAAATTATTGTGTTATTTCAACAACCTTCTGCAGAATATACAACCTTTCATTTTCTAGTGGAGGGTTAACCTGGTGCACAAGATTTGGTCTTTACCCACCCATCAGACGATATCGTGGATTCATAATTTGGTCTAAAAAATCCTTTTTGGGGGACTTCTCTAGGACATGATATTTTTAAATACATAACTACTAGTTTACCTTATGCTACCCCACTACGAGAAACTGGATTAGCTATGAATGAAGAAATCCTCGCACCAATCCAGGAAACTCTTGCTCATTTGTGTAGGATGGGGGGGAAAATGATGAGTTTTTCTCCTCTACCCCAACATTTGGAATTGTCCTTCCCCCTCTACTATGTTCCTTCACCATCTCATGTGGCTGCTAACTCAGGGTCACTTGTTCAAAATGTAGTCACTTATGACCTAGGTCAACCCTCCATCCCTACCCCACCAGATCGAATTTCCCCATCTATTTATAGTTATCTTGTAGATTCTACCACTCAAGGGAATTCCACAACTCCATTTGTTTCATCAACCAGGGGAACTATTTCTAGTATGGGGAAAAATATGGTTGTGGGACAACCAATAGTTAGTATACCTTCTATGAGTACCAACATGGTTATTCCCTCTTCTAGTATGGGACAACCCTCATGGGTTCAACCTACCTTTATCGAACCTTCATGGGTTTATAATTATCTAGGAACTAAACTACCTGTAATCAATCAAAATTATCAACCTACATCATTAAGAGTTGTTTATCCCATAATGCTTTATCTAGGAAATATGTATACCCCATTGGGGAAACCTAATTTCTCAAATGTCCCTGTAACTAGACGACCATTTTTCAATATTGCTGGAGGTTATGGAGGTCCACCTTTTGTAGGTACCCCACCTAGAGGTACTCCTTTGGGAGGTTTTCCTTCTAGAGGACTGCCTTCCAGAGGGACACCACCTGGAGGAACGCCTTCTCGAGGACCACCATTTGGATGATTTCCTTCTGTAGGAACACTACCTGGAGGACCACCACCTAAAGGGACCCCACCTAAAGGACCCCCTTCTAGAGTACCACCACATGGAGTTCCACCTTCCAAAGGTCCACCACATGGAGAATCCCCTCTGCTTGGAGGACCTTTCCTATCTAGAGGACCCCCTCCACCTGGAGGAACTCCTCCACATGGAGGACCTCCTCGACCTAGAAGCCCAACTATTGGAGGTACACCTCCTCCAGGTGGCCCACCACTTGGAGTGCCCTCAGGAGTATCATTTGTGAATACACCACCCAATCAAATGGTAATGGGAACATCATCACCACCGGTTTATCAATCTACTTACGGTCCTACTCATCCACAAATGCCTTATCGGTATTACAATTACACTCAACCCAACCGAAAACTCCTATTTTTTGTTACTTTGTACTTACCAAACTTGTCCAAGTTGATTAATGATCAAATCAAACATGCCCCTTATTTTCCTATAATCCTTGTCAAGTTACCATCGGGCATACCCAAGTTTGATGGGAAGTAGGGTGAAGACCCCAAAAATCATGTTATGACCTTCCATCTATGGTGTTCTTCCAACTCCCTAATGGATGACTCCAATCATTTGAGTCCCTTCCAAAGAACCTTGACTGACACGACTGCTAAGTGATATATTGAACTTCCACAACACTCATTTATGGATTTCAATTCGTTTGAAACTATATTCTTGACCCATTTACAATAGCCCATTTGATATGAAACTCAGATAGATCTTTTGACTTATCTTTGAAAGAATACTTCCAATCACATATCAGATAATAATCATGAGTGGAGGAGATGTAGAAGGTTAATAAAGGCTCCTTGTATTCTGGATCAAATTTTAGATGATTGGTTCACTAAATATTTGCTTGCTCCTATTAACCGTGATGTCACTATGAGCGGTGCTTTTACAGAGGAGCAGGCTATTATTCGAGCTCAATATTTTTACGTAGTCATTCTAAGTCTCAGAATTTATATGATTTGATTCCTAATTCCCCTTATCTTAGCATCGATCTAACCAATCCAACTATTGAAACTCCTGTGGAGGGTGTTGTTTGTTCAATCCAAACTCCATCCACAACGAAGCCTACGAAGTAGCAGAGTTCTTATACTATTGATTCTTCTACTCATATGGATTCCTCGAAGGTGAATGTTATTCAATCTTCTCAAACACCCAGTAATAAGAAGAAAAGTAAAGGTAAAGCTAAAAGGTCTAGAAACTAGAAGGAGAATCCTAAGACCACAAATCTAGAGAATGAGTCTAAACCTAAGCAAAAAGCTAAGTACCCCTACCTTTTATGTAGAGGTGATCACTTCACGAAAGAGTGTCCTTGACATGAATATACCAATAAGTTTTTGAAAATTAATCCCACACCTCTAGTTCTTTCCAACCCTTTCCCGTCTTAGCAACAATTAATATATCATACCTCTTTGCATGGTTACTCTTCCTATACCGAGGAAATCATAATGATATGTGCCGAGACTTTTGCGTTGAACACACAAAATAAGACATATAAAAAACTTCCCAAGAAGAAAGAGCAGGGTGATTCTCCTAAGAAGAATCGTCCACTTAATCCTTCTCCTCCACCTCCTTCTAATGACCCTCTTACCATAGATAAACATAGTCTTGATATTATTTCACACCCTCCCAAGATTACACTTTGGAAGTCATTTTTTAACCCTAATGCATGAGCTACCCAATTCTACAACGTTGTTGAGGATTTGGATCAAGCACGTTGGGCCATGTTCACTTTGGAGGTTCTCCAAAGTTTCCTTGTGCAAAGAAAAAATTTGTTTTCATCCCTAGGGGCCTTATATCTGAATAATTCCACTATGACAATGTTTAATGTGGATATTTACAAATCAAGGCTATCCTATAAACTCACATTTCAAATCACGAATATGGTAGTGTGTAGGAAGGTTCATCAAACTATATTAGACGAGGGAGCTTTCACCTTCGTTTTTTCTATGTCTTGTTGGAGAGCCATTGGGTCTCCTAAGCTTAACAAGTCACAAACCACCTTGAAGGCCTTCTATAGGAGAGGTTTCCAACCTCATGAATTGCTATCGACAATATCTATCGAGATGGGGGGGAAGACTATTTCTATCCAGGTAGAAGTGATCGATGCTCCATTAGATTACAACTTGCTATTGGGGAGAAATTGGTTTTACGCTATGATGGTCATTGCTTTGTCAGTATTTTGCACTCTCCAATTCCCTCACCAGGGGAATATCTGTGATCTCACTTAACATAGACTCCATATCAGAGGTTCATCGTTATATATGTAATAACACTCAATCCAAAAGTCCAGTTAGCTAGTTATCTCCGCGAGATCCAAAGTCCAATTCCAGTTGGCTAATTCATTCATATCCCTTCTATCTAAGGCCCACCATCTCTGTGAGATACAAAAACCAACCTTTGGAGGATTTATTGTGTATGACATCAACTAGGCGCTTTACATGTGTTCAATTATGTAACCATTTATCATCTTGTTTATTGTTCGCTTGATATCACTAGTACCACAAAAAATAATGTTCCTATGTTGGGGAAAACCCCTCCTCCTTATCAATCCATAGGAGTGGGACTTTTGAAATATTCATCCCTTATGGGAGTATTTCCATCCACTGCTTTCCCTTCTAGTATGTAATTTTCCACAATGAATATGATATCATCCACAACTGGGGGCATGCCCAAAGGAAAAGAGATAGCTAAGTTGTCTTCTCGAGGTTCTAATGATGCCCTCTACCATGCCATTCAATATGCTTCTAATGTCGACATTGATGATCAACATTTAGTAGCATCATATCCTTACCATCTACCCTATTGGACAGATTCCCATATCCCAAATATGGATTATCTCTTATAGACTTTCCCATCAGGCGATTTTGTTATGGATATTATGAGTTTGTATGAATCCTAATGGGGAGATCGTCATTATAGATATTCTTTTATTCCTAATTCCAATTTGATGGATTCTAATCTTCTTTTCCTTATCAATTCTATTATCATCGAGTATCCTCAAACACCTTTGTTATTGTAGGGTGTTAACTCTCAAGGGAATTTGTGCAACATCACTCCAACTGTTCCCATTGACATATCAATCAAGACTAGGATTTTTTAATAGGTTCACATTGGTCAGAACTATTTAGCAATAGAAACTGAAGAATATCAATCTCTTTTCAAGGAATTATGGGAGTTTTTTTCTGGGAGTTAGGAAGAAATGTCAAGTATTGACCCTTCCATCATCGTACATGAGATCAATACTTATCCGATGGAAAAACCGATTAGGAAGAAACTCTACTAGGTCCACCTAAGGAAAGTTGTAGCCATAAAATATAAGGTTGAAAAATTTTGAAAGATGGGTTTATTTATACTATTCCTTTAACTGAGTGGTATCTAATGCTTTTCATGTTTCCAAGAAGCAATGCACTATTAGGGTTTGCATCGATTTTAGGCATTTGAATAAAGCTTGTCTAAAAGGACAACTTTCCTAATCTCCATATTGGTTGAATAATCAACCACTGTGCTGGAAGTGTCATCTTATCCTTCATGGATGGATTTTCTATCTACAATAATATTGAAATATTACCCATCGACCAACATAAAACAACATTCATTTTTCGTGGAGAACCTTTGCTTACCACAAGTTACTTTTTTGCTTGAATAATGTTGGAGCCACTTTCCAATGGGCCATGTATTATGCGTTCCATGATATCAAGGACATAGTGGAGCCATATCTGGATGACCTCCCCGCTCATTCACAACAGAGAGAGGATCATTCATGGCATGTTAGATACATCTTCCTTTGATGTCTTCATTATCACATTCGTCTTAATCCACATAAGTGCATCTTTTGTCTGGAAGTTGGCTGTCTTCTTGGATTTGTTGTTTCCAAGGATGGTATTTGGATAAAACCCTTGAATATTGTTGCAATTTTGGCCTTACCCCCCCCCCACCAGTCAACATCACTGAACTCCAAATTTTGCAAGGGAAGGAAAACTTTCTTCATCATTTCATGTGCAATTTTGCAAAGAAAAAGCATGCTTATATGCGTCTGTTGAAAAAGAACACTCCTTTTGTTTGGAATGATCAAGCTCAATGAGATTTTGATAATTTGAAACATGCTATAACACACTAACATGTGTTACACCCTCCTATTTATTCAAAATAATTTCTCCTGTGTAGTGTTTCCTCCACTATTACCATTGGTATGGTTCTCGTGCAGGAGGATCCGAACGGGAAAGAACATGTGATTTATTATCTTAGTAAGAGTCTTCTAGAATGTAAAACGCAATACTCACATGTGGAGAAGTTATATTTCGATACGGTCATTGTTGTACAATGATTTATTCATTACATAGTACTTCACAACACTACTATTCTCATAGGTCAAAACCCTATGTACTACATTCTAACTAGTCAGGTACTAGGGGGAAAGTATTCCTATTGGATTGTTATCATGCAAGAATTTGACCTTGATTTCGCTAAGACCACTTCCAAGAAGACCGTAGTTTTCACAGAGTTGATGTGTGATCTTCCTCGTGCTATTATGGAAACTGAGCCTAATGATTCATTTTCAAATGAATTCTTGTTCCTAATCAGCATGAATGACCCTTGGTATGGAGATTTGATTGTATATCTCTAAAGTCAAATATTTTGTCCTGAAATATCTTATGATGATTATTGATGCATTCATTATCATGCAAAATATTATCTGATTCTCAATGATACATTATATCGTCATGGTATTGATTCCATTATCCGACGATTCTGAACTCACGATGAGGCTGAACAAGTCCTGAATGACTACCACTCTGAAGCATGTGGAAGACATATTTCAAGGATGGCTACAGCTTAGAACATTCTTGGCACTGGGTAATTTTGGCCCTCAATATTCAAGGATTTCCATGGAGCAGTCAAAAAATTCCCACCCTGTGAGATTTTTTATCCCAACAAAAGTGTGCGCTCTGCTTTGTTACACCCTATCATTACCATTTTCCCTTTTTCCAAATGAGGGATATTTGAATTTATGTATTGTAAGCCTACCTCAGTCGGGGGGCATGGTTACATTATTGTGGTTTTTTATTATTTCACGAAATGGGTTGAGAAAATTCCTACAAATGTCAAGGATGGTAAGACTTCCTCCCTTTTTCTGTTTAACCACATCATCTCTAGGTTTGGATTTTCACAGGCCATAGTGACTGATCATGGATCCTGGTTCCATAATTAGATTATGGTTGAGTTGAGTGCCAGGTTGGGTTTTCATCATGAAAAATCAACTCCCTAATGTCCATAATCTAATGTCCAAGTTGAAGCCATTAAGATGGTCCTTAAGACCATGCTTCATAGGATGGTTGGAGAACATAAAGCAAACTAGCATTTCATTTTGTTCTCAACACTTTGGGCCTATAGAACTTCTGTGAAAACAGCGCCCAGTTTCACGCCTTTCCAATTGGTGTACGAACTAGAAGTTGTTCTACCTATTGAATGTTAAATTTCGTCACTAAATCTAGATATTGAGTTGCTACCCAACACTTCCACCAAGGAAGAATTTTTTCTTTATTTAACTAACCTTGACGAGACTCGACAAGATGTTGCTTTGGCTAATGAATCACAAAAGAAATGAATCAGGGCTTAGTATCATAAATCGGTTCAACCTCATGTTTTCAATTAAGGAGATCTAGTTCTGAACTATGATAAGAAATATGATAAAATTGGGAAAGGGAAGCTCAAATCAATGTGGCATGGTTCCTACATCATTAGCAAAGTCTTGGAAAAAGGGGCCTACAAGTTAGTGGACTATGACAGGATACCCTTCGGGCATCCTCGCAATGGGGTGTACCTAAAGAGGTACTATGCTTTGAACATTTTTCATCAATACCTTGTATATATCTGTATATTTGACTTTTTAAGTGTTTTATTTTATTTTATTATGGTTTTGGGTTATTGTCCAACATTATTTATTCCATGTTATGATTTAAATTCTGCATATGTCTCTCTTCTATCGTTTTGTTGACGATGCTTGCTGCCAAACCCTGAATCTGGCCTCAGTCACCTGGGTACTATATTCCCAAGCCAATGACTTAATTAGTTCATGAGTGGTTTTCTTGGGTCCTGTCACCAACAACATAGCCAAGTACCATGCAATAATATGATTTTTAACCCAAGAATGCATCTCATGATATCGATCATTTGGTCGTTTTGATGGATTCCCAGCTCATGGTTTCTCACTTGAACCATTCTTATGTCATCGACTGAAACCCAGTTGTAACATCTCCGACCCTCCGACACACGAAGAGGACGCTACCATACCACTAAACATCCGGGAAGCTAGCCCCATGAACATTTACATACATATAAACTGAAGAAAAATTCTTGGAAGTAAAATCATGTAGAGATGCATAATTGTTTAACATACAACAGAAACAAAACCATACATTCCAACATTTAACATGTTCATCATCATTCATTAAACATCCAATATGATTGTAGAAGTAAAATTGACAGGAATATTTATCTTGTAAAGAACTCATTCCGCAGCCAGCTATGTCACCGTAATGTTTCACCCAACCATAGGCCAACGTGCTCCTTAATCTATCAGCAACGCTACCAACCTCAAGCCGGGCATGATTTCCCCCATGATTAAGGAACAAGAAGGATTACACATAGCCAAGGATACACAAATCATCCATGCCAACATAGTTGGGCTTATCATTCCATCAACAAGACAGCCAAGCCAACATGGTTGGGTTTATCAGGCCATCATGGAGCTGGGAAAAGTTGAATGCTAAGCTGGTGAGCTCATTAAAGAGCTAAGGACACATGCACCAGAACTAGCCTGACTCCTAGGACACCCACACACACCCAACATAAGGAAATTAGTCCCTTCTCTATTACACAGCCCCTCAGGCACTGACCTCCCTTCTAGTGCTATTCAGGGGTTGTGGAGAAGAAATCTAACCCTTTCAATCTGTCTTTATGGCTCCCAAACACACCAGGTTTATCAAGCAAACCAAGCCCTCTTTCCCACTCCAACACAGTCCACATACTGACCACTACATACACGCAACAAAACAAGTGATTTATAGCTTGGACAGGGAAAGTCGATCCCTGAGTCGTTCTTGGCCCTATCGTGGCCAAAATGACTTACTCATAACCCATAGCAACCCAAAGTGTAGGTGAAACCACAACAACAAAAACATGGGGAAAGCAACTACCCCAATCTTCAACACTGAAACAACGGGAAGAAACACAGTCTAAAAATGGAAAAGAAGATCTAATTCTCAGCCTGGACAAGGGAAAACATAATACACCGAACCACAAGTCAGTGAGGGAAACACACATACACACAGCCCCGAGCGTGAATGGCTCATGCATAGGAAAATCATTGGTGACAGTAACGATTTTTCCAGCTCCCTGCATGAGGAAAACAATGAATAATCCTATGCATGAGAAGGTGAAGAGAGAATGTCTCTGTGTGAGAATGGGAAATCCCCCATCCTGTGTGTGAGGATGAACAAAACCATGGAGAGTGGGAGAGTGGAAGAGTCCCCCGGTGTTTTCCCTGCCCAAGTAAAAGAATGAACCCACTGGTGGAGTGTGTGTGTGGGAAAGGACTGGAAGTCTTGCCACCGACCACTTCCCATCCATAACTACCCCCAACTAACAATAGAAGTTTTAAATGGGTAGTTGACACATGGATTTTTCCCCATCAGTTCAAGGTTCAATAATTCCCCCTCACTATCCTTAGGAAAATCATGCCCTTTTTAATATGGTTGCATTGAAATAGCTGATTGGGGTTTACTTAATTAAAATGCATATTTACATGATGCCAAAACTAATATGTGTCATATATCATGATATACCATCGGCAACGATTCCAATCTCTGAAACATAACACAACCAAATCGATGGTGGGGATTTTTCCTTTAGCTCCACACCATGATTAATTACAATATATCCATCATGTACATTTAATGCAACGGGGTCAAAACTAGGGTGTTACATTCCCCTCCCCCTTCAATAGCACTGTTATACACCTGAATGGCACCTCTCCGTCCGAGTGCTAATATCCCTCATGTCGGCATAGAAAAGGACATCTATGGATTGAGGTTGCCTGTTTTCATTATACCTTGGTTGATGATGAAATACATTATCTATATGCCCAACTGATTACTTTGCCATTTGGAGATTTTGAGTAGCATGCGCGACTATCCCTATTGACATCTCGCACATCATGCGCGAGTTTTATGTTAAGCAAGTCGCGCATACTTGTATACGCGGGTTGCATTTGTATGGAGTCACGTATCATGCGCGGGTTGCTCTACTACAGACCCGCGCATGGTTTCCTCAAAATTAATATTTAAAAACACGAGTTAATGGGAGATTAGTTTATTCATTTACCTTAATCCCATTAACTGCTGCAACCTCCCTAACCTTCGAGAACTGCCTCCTTTCATCCATATAAATAGAGGCCTTGGGATAGGGAAGGGACATACATACTTGGAGAGCAAAGTTATGCTGGTGGATTGTCTACAGAACCTTTGGAGCAGAGAAACTTAGAGTCCTTTGGTGACAGAGGAGTCCCTTGTTCAGACATTGGGTTGTAACCTAAACTCCCTCTATTATTGTTAATAAAACAGATTACTTCTTCCATATTGTGCTTCATGTGTTGTAGATTGGTAAATGTTTACACTTCAGTATAATATATGATTTGTCTAATCTGCATCTTTATATATGAATCATACTGTATTTGGAAGAATATTTGTTAACAGGTGAAGGAGGAATTATCCTGGAGACTTTGGAAGCAGATCAAAGAGGAAGAAGCTAGCTTGGATCAACCTTCGTATTTTACAAGTAAGTTCCTACTACTTTCCTATTTCCTATCCTGTACTTCTAAAGTCAATTTGTCTGCAAGGTTAGAGTATGTTGGTAACCCCCCAGACCTAGGTTATTAGGTGAATTATCCTGTACAACAGAACTGGTGACTCCGCTGGGGAAACCTAGTTTGCTTTAGGTCTTTTTCTGTTGTCCTGACCAGTCATTGCTCGAAGTTTTGTTTGTGATCTTTTGTCCTGTTTTCTTACTTACTGTAGCATTTGAAAGTCTTGGGTCTTTCTCTGTTTTTGAGAAGTTTTCATGCCCATGCACGGGTTGTCCTCCTAGATAGTCACGCATCCTGAGTTGCATACGCGGGTTGTTCTATAGAACAGTCGCACATCATACGCGATCTGCACTAATATACAGTCGCGCATACTCCTGGAAACTGGGATTTTTGTGTTAAAGTTTGCTTTCTCTTTAGCCTGCTATAAACCCTGTTTTCTGTTGAGACTTTCTTTAAGAGTGTTGCAGAGTTGTCTGAGTGTATTAGGTGATCACATTTTAGTGCTTCCTAAAGCCCTTGAGTTCTTTTTACTTGTGTTATTTACTGTCTGCATCTTGAAACTTTCTGGCCTATTTGGGTTGTTGGTTTGAGTTCCTGAGTCTAGATCAGTGATCAGGGTCTTAGACTCTGTTTATCTAGTTGACTGTCTGTCAGTTATTGGTTTGCACTTGCTTGTTTAAAAGTCTGCAGTGATCTCTTGGTCATTGTCTGCACCCAAGTTGAGGTCCTAGCCTGCTTTTCTTGCTGGTTTTTAGGTTCTATTTGCCTGTTAGTTTCAGTTTTTGTTTTTTTATACAGTCTATAAGTGTCAAGTTTACTCAAGCATTGAATTTATACATGCACAGTAGTTTTTTGAGCATTTTTTAAAATAAAAAACAAAACATAGTTAATCTCTTGCATTGTAATTTTTGCATTAGAGTAGTGTTTGTTTTAGTTTAAAAAATACTATCTCAAAAAAATACAAAAACATATAGGCTTAGTTTCTCTTTTTGCTGCATATAGTTCATCAATATTTATTTGAAAAAATGAAAAGAAGTTTATTTCATAGTGATAGTTTGCTTTAAATGCACCTTTTACTTTCATTTATTTTCTGCTGAGTCATAACATCATACAGTCCATCACTTCCACTTCCTTTGAGTAAAGAACAACCCTTAAAATTAACGCTTAAATTTAAAATCTATTAGTAAGTTTTTATTTTTAGGGCCTTCCACCTACTAGCTTAGGCTAGGTTTGTGGGCTAGGGAGTGTAAACTTCCCACAAACTATAAACTCAGACGTAGTGGGATTTTCATTAGGTAAATCCTTGGTTCTACCACTGTATCTGGGAAGCTCCTCTCAAAAGGGAGTTAAGCACTAGGCCGCGTGGAGACTTGGACAGAGGGGATAACCCCCCGAATCCTTGTCAAACGTAACCCAGGACTTTTACGCATCTGGGGATTCTGTCTTGGCAGAATTTCGGGCTCAGCTACCCTACCCATGCGTACGAGTTCGGCTTGCGATTGTCCTCCCAGACAGTCAGTATTGTCAAGGTAGCCTTAGTCTCTTGTCTTTTTAGGGCTCATACACAGGTAAACCGGAAGGTTATTTCTGGTTCACCTCGGACGGACTTGGAAGGTAACCCTTGTGGAAAGTGCAGGAGGGTGGTTGGGTGATTCCTCCGCTTGTGCCTGAAAACCCCTCAAGGACGCCAAGTAACTGTTCATCAGCCTTCTTCTGGAAGGTATATCTTTATAGCCTGTTTTGATTGCTTGAGACTATAGGATCTTTTTAGTGTATGCTCTGTGGATCTGCTTGTGATTAGTTGGCCTTAGGGTGTGTTTTTGTTTAAGTCTTAATTCTGGAGGACCAAGAGGTTAGAAGGTCAAGACGGTTGAGAAACCTTCCTCCTCTCACACCACTGGAACCTCCACCTTTACCTCAAAGGCGGAGACTAAGCACAGGTGGTTCTTTTGAACCAGTAGGAGTAACTGAGGTTCTTGGTGAACCGGAATTAATAGCTAACCGCTTTGACTTTGACACAGTTGAGGTAGAATAATTGCAAGCTGACGAGTTTGCAAGAAATTATAATACCCCCTTGACTGATTTGAACGATCCAGTGATCGTGCAGGTTAGGCCTTTTAGTTCACCAGTGCTAGGTGTAACTGTAGGTAGAGCTATGTCTTCTGAAGGAGAAAGTTCATTTGTTTTCACCTCAACCCTTCCGTTGAAGGGGTACCACCTCCCCCGGTTAGTACCCCTAGATCTAGTTTACCTTCCACACCCTTAACTCCAGCAAGCCGGGTGGTCCAACCACCGGTTTACTCGAACATTGGAAGCATGTCTGGTGATATGGCTACTTGGATTCCTAGTATGCCTACAATTCCTTCTTCCTTCCCTTACACTACCCACAGTGGTCCGGTGGGATCCTCGGCCTTTTTTCAAGGATTCCCTTGGAATGGGGGGCACATACCCCCATCCAATCCTTACGTAGGTCCACCTCCTTCATATGTAGGAGTGCAATTTGGTATCAACACCTCTTATGGGAAAAGCTACTAAACCCCTATTTCAGTCCCATACACGAGCTCTCCCTTCTCTTTGTTTAGTGGAGGGATACCTGCTCCAGTATTTCAGACCCCAATTTCTATGGGGACGGTCCGAACCACTTACACTGCACCTCCTACCCAAAATCCGGTGGCTTACGGATGGAATCCATTCCAAAGAAACCTTCCCACTCCACAACCGGTGTCAGGGGGAAACCCCACCTTTACCTATGGGCATTCAGGGGCTGGACCCTCGAATACCCAAGCTGGCACTTCTAGTGCACCGGTTAGGCCCAAGCTTCCTTTTCTGACAACTTTGAACTTGCCAGACTTATCAAAATTGATGAACGATCTCGTGAAGCATGACCCCTTGTGGCCACCTGTTCCCACCAAAATGCCCTCGGACATCCCTAAGTTCAAAGGTAAGGCTGGTGAAGATCCTGGGGCACATGCCACCACCTTTCACTTATGGTGTTCTTCCAACTCATTGAATGAAGATTCAGTGAGACTTAGGCTGTTCCAGAGGACATTGACAGGCACCACAACAAAATGGTACATTGAGCTTCCTTCTGCTGCTTTTAGTAGCTTCTGGGACCTAGCTAGTGCTTTCCTTAGTCACTTTTAGCTTCCAGTTCATTACGATTTCGGAACGGACTTGTTGTCCACCTTTAGACAAAACAAGGCAACCCACATCTCAGATCATATCCAAGAGTGGAGGAGGCAAAAGAGTCTCATCAAAGACCATCCCTCCTGAGTTTCTATTAGAATGGTTCCTTAAATCTTTATTGCCCTATATATCTAAGGATGTTTCCACATCAGGAGTGACTAGTGAGGAAGAAGCCATACTCATGGCCCAACAGTTGGACTTGATTTATTCACAGTCTGGGATTCTATATGAAATTATCCCTGAGTCAAAGAGGCCTTCTCATGAGGCCGAGAAACCCAAGCCTGGACCCCATGCCAATGGTGTGGTTGGGTCCGTAAACTCTCCCACCATAGAGTCTTTGACAAAACAACTTCACCAATTATCTGTCAAACAGTCTGCGGCGGAGGCAGCAAAGGCTGCCCCCTCCTCCCAAAGTGCAAATGTTTTTGCACAATCCTCTTCGAAGGGAAATCAGTAGCCTGGCGGGAAGAAGAAGAAAGGAAAAAATGGAGAGGGAAACCAAAACCAAAACAAGCCCAAGCCCGCAAAAAATGCTGATGGGGGCAAAAAGGAGAAGAAGAAAGTCAATTTTCCTTGTAAGTTGTGCCAAGGAGACCACCTCACTCACCTTTGTCCCCTCATGGAACAAGCTCAGAAGCTGTTACAAACGCAACCACCGGCTGTCCTGAAGGATCCATTTCCCCAAGGGCAGAATTGTGCCTCAGCTTCTACCGTAGCAGGGGGCACTCAAGCTGCCCCTGACCCCAATTATATCAACATGGTTAGATCCTCAACCTTGTTACAAACCAGGAACAAGAACTATGAGAATGATACTGATGAGAAGGGTAAAGCTGTAGTTGAAACTTCCAACCCTCTCACTATAGAGAAACCTGCGGAAATAATGCCATAGATACCCTAAGGTGTCTTTAAGAAGACTTTGCATAACCCAAATGCCAGAGCCGCTGCTCACTACTCCGTGGTTGAAGACTTGGCTCAGACTCCTTGTGCGATGTCAGCTTTGGAGATGCTACAGAGTTGTCCCGCTCAAAGGGATGCCCTCTTAGCAGCTCTAGGTAGTATGGATTCTTCTGGTCTCACAACGAAATTTCAGTTCTCTGATCTTAAAATTCGCCTCCCTTACCATATAGCTTTATCGATAGATGTTGTCCATGGTGGTAAGACCATTGGACGTGCAGTTATTGATGAGGGAGCCTCTACTTGTGTCATGTCCCTGGCTTGTTGGAAAGCTCTTGGATCCCCAGAGCTGGTCCCATCAACCACTTTACTTACTGCTTTTGATGGAAGGTCTTTCTGTCCACATGGTATCCTACCGGCTTTTGAGCTTAAGCTGGCTGTCAAAGTAGTCTCTATTGAAGTTGAAGTGATTGATGCTCCATTGGACTACAATTTGCTTCTGGGTAGGAATTGGACTTATGCAATGTCTGCCGTTGCATCTGCTGTCTTTCGTGTCGTGGTATTTCCACATGAGGGCAAGCTGGTCACTGTTGACCAACTTGATTTTAATCGTAAAGGCCGCTTAGAGTTTAAAGATTCCACTGTGCCATTGGTTGATCAGGCAAAACCTACTGCACAGATCTTGGGGGCTGGACTGTACGCATCATTGATGGGCACATTCGATATTCCAGCTCCAGTCCTTTATCTCGGTTCTACTACTGTAGGGGAGTCCATTGATTCGGTGGTCGATAGGACTGATCCTTGGGTCCTCCCAACCCCTCAGGAACCGGAAGTGCCCTTATCTGCAGTGGAAGTGGCGTATCAAACTATTACCCAAACCACTGTAGATCCCATTCCAGATCCTCTCACAGTCTCGGATGATCTGGAAGAAGTTTATATGCCTGCATGGGCAGAAAAATCTTTACATTCCATAGATTGCTTAGACACTATTTTTCCTTCAGACGAGGCTATTTTGGAAGCTATGTGTTCACGTGATAAGATATGTGAGGATCTTCATCACTGATCTTATTTCCTTCCAGAGCTAAGCAAGATTGAAAATCAAGAGTTTCATGTGAGACTGCCTGGAGACATTGATATACCTGTTAACCCTTTGCCTAGGGAAGGGGTGTTTGATGAGGGGAATATGGCAAACATTTCTGCTACCATACCTATCAATATCTCTGTCAAACAAGATATCGTGGAAAATATCTATATAGGTGCAAGCTGCTCTCCGGAGGAGATTGCTATTTATACAGCCCTTTTCAAGGAATTCCGTGATATCTTTGCCTGGTCATATGAGGAGATGCCAGGCATTGATCCATCTATTGTTCAACATGAGATCCCAACCTATCCTGATGCTAAGCCGGTTCGGCAAAAATGACACCCCGTGAACCCGCGTAAAGCGGCGGCTATGAAGGCAGAGGTAGAAAAGCTCTTGAAAGCATGTTTTATATATCCCGTTGCTTTGACTGAGTGGGTGTCCAACCCAGTCCCCGTTGATAAAAAGCAAGGGACTATTCGTGTTTGTACAGACTTTCGAGACCTTAACAAAGCCTGTCCCAAGGACAACTACCCTACACCGTTTATTGATCAAATCACAGATGCATGTGCGGGTAGTGAAGTATTTTCGTTTATGGATGGTTTTTCCGGCTACAATCAAATCCAAATCAAACCGAAAGACCAGCATAAAACGGCTTTTATTTTCCCTTGGGGTACATTCGCGTATAGAAAAATGCCCTTTGGATTGAAAAATGCAGGGACAACCTTTCAACGAGCCATGAACTTTTCTTTTCACGATATAAAAGCCATTTTTGAGCCTTACCTGGATGATCTGCCTGCTCATTCTCGCAAGAGGATCCAACATCCAGACCATTTAAGGTTTATTTTTTAGAGATGCAGATACTATAAAATTCGCTTGAATCCCCACAAGTGTGTTTTCTGCGTTGAATCAGGTAGATTGCTTGGATTCATTGTCTCTAGTAGGGGCATACAGGTGGATCCGTTAAAAGTCGAGGCCATTGTAAATCTGCCTCCTCCTTGTTCACTTAGGCAACTTCAGAGTCTACAAGGTAAGTCTAACTTTCTTCGACGTTTTATAGTGAATTATGCCAAGATCACAAAAGGTTTCATGCGCTTGCTTAAGCAGGACACCCCATTTGTATGGGATGAAACTGCACAACTCGCGTTTGAGGCATTAAAGAAAGCTTTGTTGTCGGCTCCTTTATTACGCCCGCCAGATTACTCTAGGGATTTTTTATTATATCTGGCCGCGTCGGAGTCTACCATTGGGGTAGTGCTAGTTCAGGAGGATGACAAGCTCATTGAGCATGTTGTCTATTATCTTAGTCATTCTTTGGTGGGGCCTGAGCTTAAGTACTCCCACGTCGAGAAGTTAGCCTTAGCGGCTGTGTATGCTGTACAGAGGTTACGGCACTATATCTTACTGAGGACCACTACTGTAGTGGCGGATGTAAACCCTTTCCAATATGTTTTATCCTGACGAATTGTTGGGGGAAAATTCAACAAGTGGATGTCATTCTCCAGGAGTTTGACTTGGTTTTCCAATCCGCTAAATCCAAAAAGTCCTTAGTTTTTGCGGAGCTTATAGCAGAATTCCCTACGGAAGAAGATGTAGTGGTTCAAGATGACTCATTTCCAGATGAGCACATCTTCCTTATATCAACCTCTGATCCTTGGTACGGATATATCCTTATATATCTCCAGACTCTGAAGTATCCTACTGCTTACTCTAGGGAAGACCGACGCAAGTTACGTCTTCATGCTAAAAACTACCTCATAATCGGAGATACATTATATCGAAGAGGGGTAGATTCTGTCTTGCGCCGCTGCCTTACCCATGAGGAAGCGGAGATTGTCCTAAATGATTCCCATAGCGGAGCGTGTGGGGGTCATTTATCTGGGTTAGCAACGGCCCAGAAGATATTACGTGTCGGGTATTTCTGGCCCACCATCTTTAAGGATTGTGTGGAAGCTGTGAAACGCTGTCATCCATGTCAGCTGTACACCAGAAAAATGCGGTCACATCCTGATCCCTTGTTTCCCGTCATCTCGGTAGGCCCCTTCATGAAGTGTGGGATTGATTATATGACATGCAACCCAGCCTCGGCTGGGGGGCACAAATACATCATTGTCGTTGTCCACTATTTCACCAAATGGGCAGAGGCAATGCCTACTTTCAAAGACAATGGGGAAACGGCAGCTTACTTCATGTTTAATCAGATTATTGCTAGGTTTGGTATTCCCAAAGTGATTGTCACTGACCATGGCAGTCATTTCCAAAATCACATGATGACAGAGCTGACCACCATGCTCGGATTCCGACAGGAACATTCCTCTCCTTATTATCCGCAAGCAAATGGTCAGGTTGAGGCTGTAAACAAAACTTTGAAAACTTTACTTAAACGTACTATTAATGCAGCCCGTTCAAATTGGCACATCATGTTATATCCTGCTCTTTGGGCTTATCGAACCAATGTCAAAACTGCTACGGGTTTTTCCCCCTTCCAACTCGTTCACGAGGTGGAAGCTATTACGTCGATTGAATGTGAAATCCCATCCTTGCAGATATCTATTCATGTGCTACCTGACACAACTGAGCTTGAAGAAAGGTTACTCCATTTAGAACACCTTGATGAGCAACGTAGAGATGCGTTGACTGCAAATCAGGCTCATAAGAATAGGGTTAAATCTAAATACGATAAAACGGTCAAGCCTCGGGTTTTCTCTGAAGGGGAACTTGTCTTGCTCTGGGATCAAGATAAGGAGCCCCTGGGGGCAGGAAAATTCAAGGCCATGTGGTTGGGACCCTATGTTGTGTCTAAAGTTTTGAGTAAAGGCACATATGAATTAGTGGATTATGATGGGAATAAGCTGCCTGAGCCTAGAAATGGGCTCTACTTGAAGAAGTACTATGCCTAGGCTTAGCACTTTTTCTTGTATATTAATGTATGTATTTTTATGTACATTAGGTTGTCAGTTTCGTTTTTTATACTATCTGCTGGTTGTTGCAGATGTCTTCCGAGATGTATGTAGGTTTCGCTGATGGCGCCAGCCGTCACACTTGTAACCTGGCTTCAGCAGCATGGGTTATTTATTCCCCATCAGGGCAACTTGTTGTCGCGGGTGGCGCTTGTCTTGGTCCTGCTTCCAATAATGTTGATGAGTATAGAGCCGTAATTGAGCTCTTATGGGATGCTTTGTCACGAGGCATCACCCAGCTGGAAGTTCGTTTGGATTCTCAGTTGGTTGTTTCCCAGCTCAATCGAGCTTACCAGGTGCGTAATCCTACATTGTTGTGTCAGTTCATGCAAATACGTTTACTGGAAAGACATTTTGAAGTTATTACTTTTAATCACATTCCAAGAAACCAAAATTCATTAAGTGATGCATATGCTAACTATATTTTGGACTGGCATCTCACACACATTCCATAAAATATACAGCAAATACATAAGAAACATGTGTAAATAAACTGACAACCAAACAAATATATATATATATATATGTAAAAATCTGTTCATACATAGGATAGGTCAAGTCTGATCCGTAGATCCCAAAATGTACAAAATATACAAAAAGTGGATCAAAATCCATCAAAATGCCTAAAACTAAGCCTGCCCGCCATGGCCACTAGGACCTCCTTGGTCCCCGTGATCTCTGCGCCCCCTGGCTTCCTCAGCCTCCTCGGCTTCGGCAGCCTCCGCTGCATCTCTGTATACACATACTGCTCTGGCTACCCGTCTGAAAATACATAACCAGACCGGTGGAACCCCAACTACTGACTCCTGCATAGCTACAGGGAGATTCTCTATCCGTATAGTGGGTACCCGCTCGGTAAGCCTAGTCATCTTTTCCTCGAGCACCGTGACTAATCCAGGATCTCCTCTTGCTACAGGACGTACAAAGGTACGTGGGTGCCCTGCTGGGCGGACTGGTCCAATATCTGCATTTTGACATATGAGTAGGGCTAGACTTGTACATATGTATATATCTTATCATTAGAAAATCCATAAAAATTTGATAATGATAAAAAATAAAAAATGACTTACCCATCTCTCCCCATGCTCCTCCTGGAGGGAGGACTAGGTCTGGATCACCTCGGAAATCTAATCCGGCATATGGGAACTGCTCTAATGCTGGCACCTGCCGTTCCCACCATGTATAGAAATTGTCGTCATACATACTCTGTACCACATCTCCTCCTTCGTGACGGAGGAAGATAT
The DNA here is from genome assembly GCA_001517045.1 of Pseudotsuga menziesii. Taxonomy (NCBI): domain Eukaryota; kingdom Viridiplantae; phylum Streptophyta; class Pinopsida; order Pinales; family Pinaceae; genus Pseudotsuga; species Pseudotsuga menziesii. The sequence continues at coordinate 18,663 of LPNX010815300.1, read as the reverse complement.
CACCCCACCTGCTCAGCCTCGGCTGACGTGGATGTCTGATCTCTAAGGGGATTGCAGGGCTCATAGCAGGCACTCTCTCAAATAAGAATGCAACCAATATACTAGCATACCCAAATTTCTTCCGTCTCCCCCTCCTGCAATCGGATAATTGCCTCTTCATAAGAGGGGCAATTCCCGAGCACCAGCCATGTAGAGTGCCTCTGACACAGTCAACCGCCACTCTCATCTGAGTCCTAGTGGCATGATGTAGTCCTACTGACCCTGAAAGTCGGACAACGGTACTGGTCAATACCTATAATGTAAAGTCCTGTATGTCTGCGATGAGAATGCTACTGCCCTTCTTTTGCGTACCGGGCCTGCAAAATACATCCACATAGTTCTGGACACTCAAGGGGTCACCACCCCTGCCAGTACCCTCCAGGTTCACCGGTGCTCCCCGATGTGATAATCCTGTGATGAAATAGATGTCCTGTGAGGTAAGCTCCAAAGTCTCACCTTGGATGTTGAACATCCCCAGGTCATGGTCCCAATAGCTGACCAAGAACTCCAATATGCGGACATTGGCCCACATGGGTAATGTGCAGAAAAACTTGAATAGCCCACTATTCCGCAATGCTTGGATAGTAGGCGGGCTTTGGAGAGCCGCTTGGCCCATCATCTCGTGTTCCCGCTCCCTCCACTCCAGCACCATATTTTCTTGACAAAAAAAACATAGTGTGATTCAGTAATTCATCACAGAAATTTAAAAATTTTGAACATTTTCAAAGCTTTTATCTTTAGCGCAGTATGCGCGACTGTCCATTGGGACATGTCACGAGCCATGCGCGGCTTCCATATACAGCAACTCGCGCATCAAACGCGTATGCGCGGTTCTCCTATGTAGCAACCCGCGCATACATTTTACCATTTTTATATTGATGAATTAAATTGAATTGACCACTAATTCTAAAAATTGTTTGGATGAAAATAAAGAGCACAGGGTGTAGAGTTACCTAACACTGACGGATCTGAATTCTACCAGTCCAATTGTCCACAACGAGCAATCAAAGATAGAGGGTAAAATGCTCCTTTTTGGTCCAAAAAGTACAATGGTGAGAAATGTTTTGTTTTTCAAACTATTTATAGAAAAATTATTTCGTAAAGTGGGTTTTTTCTATAGTTTGAAACGTCAATTGATTAATACCATTCCTTTTTGTGCCCTGGAACAGGTTTACTAACTATTTCAAAGTGTTGATGCTTCTATAGGGTGGTTTTTTCTCTTTCCAACACATGTTGGAAACTTATCACTCCACATTAACCTTAGTGTTCAACATTTTGCCACGGACTATGGTATTCTAAGCCATTAGTCCCTTGTCTCTACCATTGTTCTTTCGTGGCTAGGATCCCTATTTCATGAGTATCATTCTTATATGCCATTGCCATCCGTTGATACTCATTTCCGTCACTGTTTCAAGCCCAGGGGTTTCCTCATAGCTGCTTTTCACGACAAATAGAGCTTCTTGTGAATATCTCTTTACAAGCTATCCCTTTATAGGACTCCCCGCCCTTATGGAGTTTCTTTAGGCCCAGGTCTAACTCCTTAAAAATAGACTTGACTGCCGAGTTATCTCGTCCGTTCAAGCTCGTTAAGAATATGTGAACGGGCATCCGCATTGGTGGTAGGTTATCTCTTTCTCGGACCATGTGGAATAATACGAGAAAGGATCACTCTCTTTTCTTTGGAATTGAGAAGAGTATTCTCAGGTATAGGTTTATCACTTTTCCGGACCTGAGGGACTAAATTTACGGAAAAGGAACACCCGGTTTGAGCTTACTTTTTCTTTTTCGTGCTCTGGACCCAAACATGAAAAAGATTCCGAGTGTACTTTGTGTCTTTGTCATGCTCATTAAACACTAAAGAACAAAGCAACGAGTTTATTGTTGTAAGCCCCATTTCTCGTAACCAAATAGATCTTTCTGAGTGATCTTGCTTTCCTTCACACTCGTAAAACTCAAGCTATTTTATGCTGTTATGGAAGGAGCGTTGGGTAGGTGGTAATTTAATCTTTTTCGGACCTCCCCGACTAAGTACGAAAAAGGTTCACCTTTTCTTCTTTGGAAGTTAAGAGAGTTCTTTTGAGGTTTGTTTTATACTTTTTCGGCCTTAAGAGACTAAATTGGACAAAAAAGGACCCCCCTGGAGTCTTCTTTGGCGTTTTCAGACTCTCTAAATATGAAAGCACCAATTGAGCATGTACTAGTTCGGGCTCGTTAAATCCATGGATCAGTGTATCAAGCATTATTTTCCCATCTCTTCAAGCTTGTTAAAAAATGAAGAGGGAACCGAGTTGGATTTCCTGGACTAGTTAAAACTTAACAGGGAAGGAAAGGAAGAAGTTTTCTCTTGTTTTCAGTAATGGCAGCCTGTCATCCTTGAACATAGCACTCTTTGCCTTCCGATATCCATGTTCCAGTATACACTTGTGTTCAGCTATCACTTCGAGTTTTTGACTCCTCCTCTGGTCCATTATACGTGGGGAATCTGTTCATGTCTCCTACATGACAGATAAGTCTAGTTTTTCTATCTATCCGTTGTATGCTGCCTTGGGTCATCTCTATGTCGTGCTCCCTGTTCAAGGATTATACTCAATGTTTGATTTATCACCTGATCCTATCCTTGTTATATTTGTTATCCATTTACTTGTGTATACCTTCTTTTGCCGAGTTCCTAGTCACTCTTGTGATCCGTTGGAGGATCTATTGCCTTCCCTATCACAGTATGGTTCCGTTATAGTACCTCCTGATGACAATGACCTAGATTTTTGACAATGGTACCTCTGGATTCACTTTCATCATTGGTGAACTCCTTTGCTTCAGTTGTTAATTATCATCTATTGGTTGACAAACTGTTGAATACTTTCCATGTTCAACTTCAGCTTACCCTTATTCACATGGCTTAGATTGTCCTGGTTCTTTGGGATATTTTATGAAGGCCTTAGTTCCTCACTTATGAACTAAGTTGTGCAAGACTATGTTCCATTTCTATATCCAGCTTCCAGATCTTTGAAGACTCATCATTATTGTATTGTGGCTTCGATCCACCTTTGTAAATACGTGGTTTTTACCCGTATCATATGATGTACTCAAATATTGTAAAGGAGCTAGTGTTCCAGTAAATTGAACATAGCATCCTCAGATGTAACTTTGTATTTGACATTACTATGTATTTGTTTCAGGTACTCCTTCTGCTCCACTAGATTTCTGAGTTCTCTCCAGAGTTGACTATTATAATGTATTTCGGCCATCGTTCCCCTCTGACCTCACACATTAGGGGGCATCTGTTATACACCTGAATGGCACCTCTCCATCCGAGTGGTGATATCCCTCATGTCGGCACACAAAAGGACATCTATGGATTGAGGTTGCCTGTTTTCATTATACCTTGGTTGATGATGAAATACATTATCTATATGCCCAGCTGATTACTTTTCCATTTGGAGATTTTGAGTAGCATGCGCGACTATCCCTATTGACATCTCGCGCATCATGCGCGAGTTTTATGTTAAGCAAGTCGTGCATACTTGTATACGCGGGTTGCATTTGTATGGAGTCGCGTATCATGCGCGGGTTTCTCTACTACAGACCCGCGCATGGTTTCCTCAAAATTAATATTTAAAAACACGAGTTAATGGGAGATTAGTTTATTCATTTACCTTAATCCCATTAACTGCTGCAACCTCCCTAACCTTCGAGAACTGCCTCCTTTCATCCATATAAATAGAGGCCTTGGGATAGGGAAGGGACATACATACTTGGAGAGCAAAGTTATGCTGGTGGATTGTCTACAGAACCTTTGGAGCAGAGAAACTCAGAGTCCTTTGGTGACAGAGGAGTCCCTTGTTCAGACATTAGGTTGTAACCTAAACTCCCTCTATTATTGTTAATAAAACAGATTACTTCTTCCATATTGTGCTTCATGTGTTGTAGATTGGTAAATGTTTACACCTCAGTATAATATATGATTTGTCTAATCTGCATCTTTATATATGAATCATACTGTATTTGGAAGAATCTTTGTTAACAGGTGAAGGAGGAATTATCCTGGAGACTTTGGAAGCAGATCAGAGAGGAAGAAGCTAGCTTGGATCAACCTTCGTATTTTACAAGTAAGTTCCTACTACTTTCCTATTTCCTATCCTGTACTTCTAAAGTCAATTTGTCTGCAAGGTTAGAGTATGTTGGTAACCCCCCAGACCTAGGTTATTAGGTGAATTATCCTGTACAACAAGCACTATCCTCAGTGCTTTACAAAATTTGAACAAAATGCTACACTAGTACCGCCTCAATGTTCCACAGAATTGAACAAAAATGTATGTGCCAATCGCATGGCATCCTCCAGCTCCCACGTAGCCTCTTCAGGTCCGCAGTGCTCCCATTGCACCTTCACCTGCCCTATGGCCCGGTTTTGGAGCATTGTGACCTTCCTATCGAGGATGTGCATTGGCCGAGTTTGGAACTCTCCCTCAGGTTGCACCTGAATCACATCCCAATTTATCACATGGTTAGAATCATGTACATATCTATTAAGAAAAGAAACATGAAAAAAATTATGAGCTCTAGTGCTAGCAGGCAATGCAATTCTATATGCAACTGGCCCTATTCTTTCAAGCACTTCAAACGGCCCACAATATCTTGGTGACAGCTTGGCACAACTTCCAAGATTCAAGGAAATCTTTCTTTCTCTCAATCTAAGGTAAACATGATCCCCAACACTGAACTCTGTGTTCACCCTATGCTTACCTACATAGCTTTTCTGTCTGTCCTATGCTACTTTCAGATTCTGCCTGATCTTTACAACCTCTTGCTCCATTTCCTTGATCAATTATGGACCAAGCACAACCTTGTTCACTGGATTATCCCAAGTCACTGGTGTCCTACACCTTATTCCAGACAAAGCTTCATACAGACTCATCCCCAAGGATTCCTGCTGTCCATTGTTATAATCAAACTCTACCAAGTGTAAGTAATCTTCCCACCTGGTTGGTTTGTCCATCACGTACATGTGAAGCATATCTTCGAGCACATGATTAACCCTCTCTGTCTGCTCATCTGTCTAAGGATGGTAGGAAGTGCTGAAGTTTATCTTTGTACCCAAATCTGCAAACAACCCCTTCCAAAAATTGGAAGTGAACTTGACATCTCTGTCAAAGACTATTGCCTTCAGCAATCCATGCATATTGAAAATCTCCTTCATGAAGATCTTTGCAATGCCATCAGTCTTATGCGTAGACTTCACCGGTATAAAATGTGCTACCTTAGTCAACTTGTCCACCACAACCATGATGGAATCATGTTGTCTCCAAGTCATCGACAATCCCGTAATAAAATCCATGGAAATAACCTCCCATTTCCATTCTGGAACTGGAAAAGGCTGCAACAAACCTGCAGGGTGTTGATGCTCAACCTTTACCTGCTGACATTTCATGCACCTTGAAATTTATTCAGCCATGTCATTTTTCATTCTTGGCCAAAACTACTATTTTCTGGTAGTAGAAATCATCTTCTGGTATCCTGGGTGACCAGAATACAGAGTTTGATGGATTTCCTCCATTAAAACTCTCCTCAAATCTGCTACATTTGGAATATAAAGTCTACCTTTATAAGTAAGAATTCCATCTTCTTCCAATTTATATCCTGTTAGAATAATCAACCCATAGTTAGCTACCTTAGACATTAATTTAATTATTTTTGTCTTATTTTCCTAGTCTCATGATTCCACCTTATGCAAGTTGTCATTTACCTATCCATAGTGGTCAAACTTTCCTATTTTGACTCATGTATTGCTTGGAAAACCTCAAGGAATCAATTCTGCTTTATTCCTGGTCTCCTAGGCGCCCTTCTGCTTTTTCTGCTTTATTGCCTGTTTTTTCAGTGCTTTAAGGCAATTGGGAAAGTTTGACTAGGTGAGGTGAACTAGTTTTTTGTCCTCCACATCCTCCACTCTTTTCTCCTATGAAAAGCATGTATGAGTTGTCATTCCATCACTCTTTATCTTGCCTAAGTGATTTTTCCAATTCGTGAGCTCCATGACTGATTTGGAAACAACTTTTTGCACCTATGGGGGATTTGCTTAATTTTAGTAAGCCTACTTTTGACTAGATTTGAATTGCTCCTCATGCATTCGAATCCCTTATGTAATTATTTAATACAAAAACCTATTATGTTACAAGGTTGGCTATTGTACACTAAGTTAATACAGTTTAGTGTTCAGCTCCATATTTAGTCTCTTTTGTGAGTGATTTTGCATGATCAATTGATATTGTTGTGAGTAAAATTGTTCTATCACTGGGTTCAATTTCCACATGGTATCAGAGCCATTGTAGATCGATTTCTCTCCTTCAAAATTGTTTTGCAGATTCGACATCAGTGACTGGGAGCCTTCTACTGACAACCGGGACAAATTTCTAAGCTATGGATCAATCTCAGAAGATCATCTTGACTCCCTTCAACTTATTTGAATGGCAGAGATGGAGATACTATTGAGATCGAAAGGCCTCTACAGGGTGACTATGGAAACAGAAGCAGATCCCAATGCAGCTATAGAGAAGATAAAATGGCACAACAGGAGGGATGAGGCCTATGGTCTCCTGTGTCTGAGTATTTCCAGAGACCTCTTTTTCCATCTTGATGGATTGACATCACCAAATGAAGTATGGGAGAAGCTTACTGATCTTTTTGAAAGACAGATGAGATGAGGGGACATCAATTCAAGAATGAACTGATCTCCCTGAGTCCAAATAGCTTTGAATCCCTGCAACCCTATTTCTCCAAGTTCAAAGCACTTGTTTTGCAGCTAAAACAATGTGGGATCGAAAAGAAGGATGATCAGCTGGTCTTGGCCATTCTCTCGAAGCTTGGCCCTGACTATTCAGTGTTTGTTTCAACCTTCTATGCCACAAAGTTTATAGCTCGAACCTAGAAGATGCCTAGCCTTGCAGATTTCATGGAATCTCTCACACAAGAACAAGACAAGCTGGTGATGATGGGCACCATCAAACCATCCAAATACCAAGCCCTGGTTGCTGGAGATTCGAAGGGGGATTCAAAAAGAAAAAAGAAAGCTAAAAAGCCACCTGAGCAAAAGAGAGACAAGAACAAGTCTCTGGAGGAGCCACAAGGTTCCAAGAAGAACTACCAGAAGAAGAAGAATAAAGGAGAAATGAGCAAGTGCGCATACTACAATAAGGGAAATCACATTGAAATCTCTTGTATGAAGAAGAAAATAGACATGCTGACCCAACTCCTAGAGAATAATGGCATCTCCCTTCTAGACAGCTCAAAGAAGAGAGAAGGAGGATCAAGTTCAGAAGACAAAGAGAGAGTTCATGCATTGGTTGCTGGCACATCAAGCTCACCTAGTTTCATCGTCGATTCTGGAGCTTCAAGACACATGGTTTCAACCAAGGAGGCATTCTCCTCACTTGACATGTCGAAAGGACCACCTATAGTACTAGGAGATGACTCTCTCACTGAAATTTTGGGCAAAGGGAGGATTGATATTGATCATGGTCAGTTCAGCAATGTGTTGTATGTGCCTGGTCTTGCCTCCAACCTCTTGTCAGTGTACCAGATGACTCACACTGGGTCTCCAAAGAAAGTCATATTCTCCCCTGATGAAGTTGAGATCACAGAGATCTCAAGTGGTAAATTCATTGCAAAAGGAGTTGCAAATCATGCTCAAAAGGTATACATGTTCTCACACTTCCTACCCTACTCAAACCCCTCTGCTCTTCTGATTCATGCTAATGAGGCAAGCAAGCTTTGGAATGAAATATTTGGCCACCTAAATTACAAGTATCTTTCTTATATTAGTGAAAAAGAGATGGTCATAGGGTTGCCCAAGATAAAATTTTCCAAAGGAGTTTGCCAAGGTTGTATCCTAGGAAAACACCCTGAGAGCATAAATTTGAGAGAGCTAGTCATGAGAGAACCTCTGCACCCCTCGAGCTGATCCACAATGATGTTGCTGGCCCATTCCTTCATATGTCCATGAGTCCATCCAAATATGCATTGAATTTCATAGATGACATTTCCAGGTATTGCTGGGTTTACTTCCTGAAACACAAGTCTGAAGTTTTTGGGCTCTTCAAAGTCTTTAAGGCATTGGTTGAAAACCAGTCTGGGAGGAAACTCAAGGTCCTCAAATATGAAAATGGTGGTGAGTATGTCAAGTCTGAGTTTATTAATTATTGTGCAGATGTAGGTATTCATATGCTGCATTCTATCGCTTACACACCACAGCAGAATGGTGTTGCTGAGAGAAAGAACAGATCACTGAAGGAGATGGCAACATGCATGATGGAGGCCAAAACTTTGCCACCAAAGTACTGGGCCGAAGCTATAAACTGTGCAGCCTATATCTAGAATAGGGTGCCTCATAAACAGCTTGATGGTATGACTCCTTTTGAAGCATGGAGTGGGCACAAGCCAGATGTGACCCATTTCAGGATTTTTGGCTCAAGGGCTTGGGCTAGAATTCCAACAGAAAAGAGGAAGGCTTTGCAGCCCCAAAGCCAAGAGTGTCTATTTGTTGGGTACTCTGAATATTCAAAAGGGTACAAGCTGATAAATTTGAGCACAAACAAAGCCTTTATTGAAAGGTGTGTTCACTTTCAAGAAGAACCCCTTGCAGCAGTGGAAGTTGGAGAAGCCTCTTCACCACTTGAACCTCTGAAAGTAAGTGAAGAGTTTGTTGAACATGCTGATTCTGATATTTCTGATAGTGATGAGTTTATTGCAGACCCTAACAGCCCTACAAGGACAAAATGGGCAGCCAAGACACTACATGGAGCAGGAGAGCTAGCTGGGGATCCCAATGACCCAAGGAGGACTATATCTCAATTTAAGAGTGGTCTGTGCATGAAGGATCCCATGTTTGCTGAGAAATGCTATCTGATGGTGGAATCAGATCCTCAAACATATGAATAATCAGTAGGAGATCCAAGATGGAAAACAACCATGAAGGAAGAGTTCAGCTCACTCTAGAAGAGCAACACATGGGAGCTAGTGGATCTTCCCCTAGGGAGGAAGTTAGTTCAGTGTAAGTGGGTCTACAAGACCAAATTTGCTGCTAATGGTTCACCTATAAAGTACAAGGCCAGGTTGGTATCCAAGGGCTACTCACAGGTTCATGGCATAGATTACAATGAGACCTTTTCACCAGTGGCAAAGATGGACTCCATCAGGCTAGACTTAGCCATTGCAGCCTCAAAGCAATGGGAGGTACATCACATGGATGTAAAATGTGCCTTCCTGAATGGAGATCTCACTGAAGAGATATATATGCAATAGCATCAAGGATTTGCTACTAACCCTTCTCTTGTGTGCAAGTTGAGAAAGTCATTGTATGGGCTAAAGCAATCCCCTAGGGCTTGGTATGCCAAGATTGGTAGCTTCTTGCTATCACTGAATTTTGTTTGGTGCAAATCAGATCCAAATGTCTATTTGAAGTTAATTAATGGTTCATTAATGATCATTGTGTTATATGTTGATGACCTTCTCATTACAGGAAGCTCAAAGGATGAGATTGCTTCCTTGAAGGGTGCAATGAACCAAGCCTTCTCCATGACAGATTTGGGGCTCTTAAACCAATTCTTGGGGCTTGAGATTGCTCAAACCAAAGCTAGAATCAAGGTGCACCAGTCCAAGTATGCCTTGGATTTGCTAAACAAATTCAAAATGAAGGACTGCAAACCAAGCAAGACTCCTTTCCTTTCAGGAGTGAAGCTGGAAGAATTGATTCTTCACCTATGGTAAACAATACACTGTATAGGAAATTGATTGGATGTTTGTTGTATCTTACACATACTAGACCTGATCTTTCTTATGTAGTAAGTGTGGCTTCTAGATACATGGATCAGCATCATGAGATCCATTGGAAAGCAGCCAAAAGGATCCTTAACTTTGTTCAGGGAACAAGGACACATGGGATCTTCTACAAAGCAAAATTTGATCTTGATTTGATTGGATTTACTGAAAGTGATTGGATAGGTGATAGCACAAACAGAAAGTACACATTAGAATATGTGTTCATGCTTGCAGAAGGGCCAATCATCTGGTCAAGCAAGAAACACAGTGCCATTGCACTCTCATCTATAGAAGCAGAGTATAGAGGAGTTGTTAATGCAGCAACTCAATGTTTATGGTTACAGGGGTTACCTGGAGAGTGTGGCTTCAAATCAGAGTACTCAACTACCATCTACTATGATAACCAGAGTACCATTCGAATATGCAATGATCCAGTTCAGAAGCAGAGAACCAAACACATTGAGATCCATATGCACTACATCAGAGAGTTTGTGCATGATGGCACCATTCACCTACTCTTCTGTTCATATTCATAACAAGTAGCTGATATCTTCACCAAAGCATTTTGTGAGAAGACCTTCAGCAATATCAAATCACTGCTGGGGATTGCTGATCATGCTGTGAAGCATGAGTGAAGACAAGATTTCCAAATTTTGTTTTACAGTCCATGTTTAAGGGAGGATTTTCCCATGTGGTTTTTGCCTCTTTCCTTGGTTGTATGGACATGCAGTATGTAAAGGGTGACTAAGCCTTGTTGCTAGGCCCTATAATTTTCTGATATATTACTCATAATTCAGGCTTAAGTGGGGGGGTGTTAGAATAATCAACCCATAGTTAGCTACCTTAGACATTAATTTAATTATTTGTCTTATTTTCCTAGTCTCATGATTCCACCTTATGCAAGTTGTCATTTACCTATCCATAGTGGTCAAACTTGCCTATTTTGACTCATGTAGCACTTGGGAAACCTCAAGGAATCAATTCTGCTTTATTCCTGGTCTCCTAGGCACCCTTCTACTTTTTCTGCTTTATTCCTGGTCTCCTAGGCACCCTTCTACTTTTTCTGCTTTATTGCCTGCTTTTTCAGTGCTTTAAGGCAATTGAGAAAGTTTGACTAGGTGAGGTGAACTAGTTTTTTGTCCTCCACATCCTCCACTCTTTTCTCCTATGAAAAGCATGTATGATTTGTCATTCCATCACTCTTTATCTTGCCTAAGTGATTTTTCCAATTCATGAGCTCCATGACTGATTTGGAAACAACTTTTTGCACCTATGGGGGATTTGCTTAATTTTAGTAAGCCTTCTTTTGACTAGATTCGAATTGCTCCTCATGCATTCGAATCCCTTATGTAATTATTTAATACAGAAACCTATTATGTTACAGGGTTGTCTATTGTACACTGAGTTAATACAGTTTAGTGTTCAGCTCCATATTCAGTCTGTTTTGTGAGTGATTTTGCATGATCAATTGATATTGTTGTGAGTAAAATTGTTCTATCACTGGGTTCAATTTCCACATATCCCTCATACCTCTTCTCAAGGCTTTGCTGCTGTAATTTTTCTGGCACTAGGTCATACCATTCATCTCTAGCAACATGATTTGGGAAAGTACACCAAGACTGCTTTTCCAAGCAGTGACACTAGAGCTGCCGGGGTGCTTGATTTGATCCATTCTGATATCTGCGGTCCCATGTCATCACGTTCCTT
>LPNX010815287.1:0-54588 GCA_001517045.1 Pseudotsuga menziesii | reverse complement strand
AGGGTTTTAACCACGTGACAAACATTGGTGTATTGATCTGTGATCTGTTTGTGTGAAGCAGCTATTCTTGGTGTTCGGTCCTTTGGGAGTACCCTGTGTATCCTAACAAAGTATAAAGTTAATATAGGTGTATAAACTACTTCATAGTATATGGACATGTCCTCATAATGTAATTAAGGAATATTCAAGAGGCATCTCCATGTAATGTAATTAAATGATATGCAAATATAATTATGTAAATAATGTTAGTAAATTGGTAAAAAAAGAAAGGTTGGCACATATATAAACTCTCTAAGGAGGACACATTGGAGGTACACTTTACATTATTAGTGAAAGAGATATGATCAATTATACCCATGCTCTGAGCATTTTTTAGGAAAGTATGTGGAAAGTTAGTAATAGTCATTTATTGAAAACAAGCATATTCACATTGCCACTAATACACCATGATGACCTAGTAGGAAGAACCACTCTCTTCTTATTGTTTTCATTTGAATAAGGATAGTGGTACATTAGGACTTATATGTTTTTTGTGGACAACTTCTATTACTAAATATAAGATATTAATTTTGTATAGTGAGATTTTGATGTCATTAAAACAATTCGAAGACACATATGTTAAGAATAGGAAATGGGAACTCTGTCATATTGTAAATTAAAACATTTCCAACTATACTCAAGTGTACACTAAAATACAAAATATATATTTTTACAATCTCGACATTTTCTTGTTTGTTATCATTGGAATCTAATCATGAAATGTTTAAAAAAATTATATTTCTAATTTTATGATGTTGTTTTTGACGTTTTTTTTTCATCACTAGAATATGATTGGAAACTCATAAGCAATATTTCAAACAATAATAACAAATACATGCTCAAAGCATTGCATATGCCTATTTCATGATCTGTCACAAATTTCACTAATGGTTAGATGATGACAATCAACTAGAAAAACAAATATTCTTATATGTAGGGAAGAGAATAATGTTATCCTACAAATTATGGGTCTAATTATGATTAGTATATGGTGCGTGCAAAGTGGTCATGCAAACTATATACACACTTGGATATATCTCTCCTAAGTTACTACCCTATGTTTTTCCCACATCTAATAATTACATTGCGCCTCCATGGGACTGAACTCAACCAAAGCACATACTAATTCCACCCATAAATTGCAGTAACAAGAAAAAAATCCCCCTCAAGATCACTTCGGAATTGACTATCCATAAAAACTAAGGATTGACATTAACAAGGTCAACCATTGAAATTGGTAACAATGAATGTGAATGATTGACCTTCATATCAATGCCATGCACTGCAACATTGGAAGGAACGTGAATTGCACTATCGCTCTCCTTAGAATGCTATGAAAAGATAAAATACACTCCATATGTATGACTTCGCAAAAAGGAAGAGGCACGCCTTCATTCTTTGTCCATTTTACACTTAAAATTGCAACCCTCAATCCTTGCACTCTCCCTACCAAATGAAAATACCATTGTTTATTTCCAATATAATTAGAGTCAAACTTGATCACTACCTAGCCTTTTATTATTTTACTCACATATGTATGCTTTCTCGTATGACAAATTAATGTGCATTTAATTTTACTTGCCATCGATTACATGGGTTCCTATTTATTGCTTATTGGTACTTGCAAATTTCTTTTTAATTTCATCGACTAATATGCTTGCCATGAATTAACTAAACTTTCTTTCAAACATATTATTATATTGTGTAGATGCACACAACTTTCTCTCATTTTGCAACATATTGAAGTTCTCTTCGGTTTTTCATTTCTTCTGCTTTCGGGGTATGCTAGTTATATTTTAATTCTTGTTTTTTATTATTTAAGAATATGAAAATGACTTGTCACTTAATTTAATACATCTCAAAAGGGATGTAAATATAAATATATAAAATATAGATTTGATGTTAGTTTAATATGTAATATTTTTTAATAGAAATATCATATTTGAAATATCTTTATTTATATTTATATTTTATAATTTTTTTATATATGTATATAATAATTATATATAAATTAAATTTTTTTATAAAACAAATTATATATTTTATAAACATATAAGTTCACTATCATTTTTTTTTAATGTATGTGTGAATCCAAAAATTGTGGTAACCAATGATTTGGCATTAATTCATGGTAAATTCAACTCAACTTGTATCAAAATCTTTTTACATCTATGTGAACCCAAAACAAGTGGTAACCAATGATTTGGCATAAACTAATGGTTAATTTAATTTTAGAAACTTTGTATCAAAATCTACCATAACGAGAGAAATAATCGTAAATATATATATATATATATATACAAAAAATGTGAAAGAGAATATAAAAAAGATGCCATTATAAAAAGAAAAATAAAAAATAAAAAAATAGAATATAAAAAAATAGAATACATAAAATGAGAAAATAATCTTTTTAATCATCACTTCAGAATCTTACTCTATAAAATTGTGAGAGTGTGCAGTTCATAAGAGAGGGATTATGGAGAAATCAAAGAAAAAGGACAAAGAATCAAAAGAAAACATTGGTTTCTAACGAAAGCTTCATTGCTTCAAGATTATATATAATAGAAAATTATGTGGACATCGAAGATAAAAACCATGACCTTGTTTTGTCGATTTAAAAAAAAAAATTTACATACATAATGATCCAGAACAAACAATGAGAAAGGTTGAGAGAAACAAAGTTACAAAAGCTTCATTGCTTCAAGATTAGACATAGTATAAAATTCTATGGACATTAAAGATAAAAACCATGGTCTTGTTTTGTCGATTTTAAAAAGTCATTCTACATAATGATCGGGAACAAACAATAGGAAAGGTTGAGAGAAACAAGGTTACAAATGGTTGGAGTATCACAATATACATGTTATTATATGAACAAATTATGATTAAATATGTGAAAACCAAAATGATTTATTATTATAGCAATTTTGGGTATAAAATGGGCTTCCTAAGGAAAATAATAAAATAATATTTCTTAATTTTGTAATTAGAAAGAAAAAAAAGTTATTTTTTTGTTCATATTTTTAACATATCTCTTTATGTTTTTGCTCAAATTTCAAGCGGGGGCACTTGTTGGATGTGGACTGCATACTTTTGAAGGACTTTGCTGCCCAAAAAATAATAAATACCTGAAAAACGTGATGATGATACTACATACTTTTGACGGACCCTGCTGCCCCAAAAACAAGAAATAACTGAAAAAATGCGATGAAGCTGTCCTCATCACATTTTGTTGGCGTCTTTTCTGCTGGCCTAGGTTTAGACTTCACTGTTTGTTAACAAAGCCCAAGATATCATCTCGACAAAGTATAACTCGGTCGGCAACACCTGCAACCCAAGTGAGGTCTTACCCAAGATATCTATGGGGACTATGAGAACCAAGTTTATGCAGTTATGGAAGGGGATTTTCTTATCATAACATCATTAGGCCACTCGATAGAAACCAAGGAATGGAACTCCGACTTCATACACACATTAGAGAATAAAATGTATTGATCCATCGACACACATAGACAACATGTAAGATATATAGATTCTAACCCATTTCAATCGACATTCCACATTATCATACCATTAGACATTCGACAAACTCATAATAGTTCATCCACAACAAACACCGATATCAAATACATAAAGACACATATTTACCGTGGAAACCTATATGGGAAAAACCCTAAAGGCACTCTTCATCTAACATGAGTAATGGTTAAACGCCTTTATTTTGCGCATGCAACATGTATAATCTTTTCTATATCTTCTTTACAATCAATGAGGTTCGTATTATTCTCATGCTCTCATGTCTAGGTATTTCTTCATCAGTTCCCTCTCTCCCTCTGTGGCCTTCTTCTCTATTGGTCATCTGTACATAGCTTGGATCGACCTTATAAGATTTTTAAAATTCTTGTTTTACCTGTCGAATGGTTCTTAACTTTTAGTCGATGGGTTGTTCTATTAACTCCAAAAATCTCATTACATTAATAGAGGCACTATCTACCCAATTTACAATCATACTTTATTCTCAAAATATACTATTAGTCTAACTGACTCTTATCCAAAACTATGCCAAACTCCTGGTTTCGAGTTGATCTTCTCCTCTTTTGTCGCAACCTTTTCATTGATCTTCAGAGAATTCATTGTAAGTAAGTGCGATAGATTGCTCCAATCTCTGTCTGTCATCTTGCCGATTTTTTTCTCTTTCTGTTGTCTCCTTGAATTTGTTTTTAAGCGATGTTATTGTATTCATGGAGTTCTTAATTTGGTCAAACACTGCATGCTCTCTTTTATTCATCTCCTCTACTACACTCTATTGAATACTATGCTATAGATACGTCGAAACTACATAAAAGTCAAGAGTCACATGACCAATATCCTTAATCATGGAATTATGTTTTGGCGTACCTAAGTCAATTTCCTTGACAATCACTTGAATATTTCTTTGTGGCGGCATCAAAGGTACCTCTATAGGTCACTCCTCATATGGGTCAGATTCTTCCTGCGAAACAATCGTATATCGTTCCCGGTCGACTGCTACTCGAACTTATTTAACTGCAACACAAAGAGTCTGCAGTAAGTCTGTAATGCCACTGACCAATTCAGTATGCCTTTCATCAATATTTTTGCAAGTTTCATTCACCACTTCCTCCATTCGATCCGATATGAGATTATAGTCATCATTTGTAAGACCGAAAATAGCTTTTTTTCATCCAGTGCCATGATAGCTTCTTATCCATAAACCAATCTAAATGGAGTTTGTCCTATCAAATTTTTACAGGTTGTATGATAAGACCATATTACCACATGTATCTTCTGATCCCAATAATCCCTCTGAACATTACATATTATTTTCAATGCATTCTCCAAGATCTTATTGAATTCTTCGACATCACCATTCGCTTATGGGTGATATGGTGTTTTCTTTCGTTGTTGAATTTGAAATTCAACAGTTAATTTGTCAATCAACTGATTCACAAAATGTGTACCTTAATCACTTACCCAAATTTGTGGACATCCAAATTGGGTCACAACATGATCAAATAAAAATCTTGTAGCAGTACAATCCTTTACTGGTGCAGCTTCAACCAATCTAATTAAGTAGCATGTCACAGTAATCATACAACATGCACCTGTTCGTTTTCCTGGTGGTTTAATGGGACCCACAAAGTCAACTTCCCATTTATAAAATGCATATAAATTCACTTATGGTACCAACTTCATCTCATCTTGTTGTGATGGTCTTCCAATTCTTTGACAAATATCACATCTGTGATAATAAACTCTAGAGTCAACATGCATAGTAGGACACCATAATCCTGCCTATAATATCTTGTGTATTGTTTATTTTCCTGCATAGTGACCTCTTGGGAAACCATCCTATGCTTCATTTGATACCAATGGTTTCTCATGTTCCAAGACACAACGACGAAGTATTTCATCTGGTCCCATCTTATATAATTGTCCCGTGATCAGCTGGAAATCTGCATCTTTTACAATTAATTGCTTCTTTTGTGTGTTAGAATTTGAATGCCATATGATCTTCAAGCAGATATTTTTTATTATGTTGTAGAAATTGAATGGAGGATGAACATACAAACTAAGAAAAACAAACCACATAGGAAACAGACAAGTATTGCTCAGGAATTTATAGTATATTCATCATAATAATATCCGGTGTACAATAGATTACAAATAGGTAGAATTCGAATGCATGAGGAGTGAATTTGAATTCTCCAAGTGGATAAGACTGTATCTAACTGAATCTCTAACTCAAGGTCTCCCAATCAATATTGGAGTCCAAAAAATCAACTTCCGATGAGCAATAACTCCAACAGGCAGTAAGAACTAGTTAACTGAGTGCAACCGAGTGTGGTAGGTGAACAAAAGCACTCCTCCACATGCATGCATGCATTATCCATGCAAATCATGTGCTAGCTAACTGATAGTGAGTCATCTGAAGGTAACTGAAGGCTAACCATGGCTAACTAGTGCTAACTCCAACTAACTGAAGTAGGTTGGTGTCGAGACTCCCAGTGGCTCCTAAAATGTAGGGATTGGTCTAAGAGGCACCCTCACTGATGCATGCACATGCAGTAAGTGGAAGTTAACCTCTAGCATTGTCCCACACACTTCAATTACTGGTACATGTGGCCCCATTGGGTCATGTGGACCTAATTGCACTAGTGGACTCATTTAATTAATTTAAGGTTCCTAAGTTAAGCAATAATTAATTTAATAGACATTTTACCAAGGGAGGATTGATAATCCTAACACCCCCCCGTAATCCTAACTTGGACAACTGTGGACCCTGGTAACAAGACCATAGGTCACCCAAATACAATATAGAAGAAAAAGTAAAAAAATGATGCTTAGTATAACTGAGGAAACAGGGAAAACCTCATGGGAAACCCCCCCTTAAAAAATAAGCAAGAAAATAGCAATCTGCAAGCTATATTTAGAAGAAAGAATCTTCCTCCTTAGAAAAATAGCTTGAGAAAAAACACTACTGCAAAAAATTGCAGCTCTATGCAGCAGTATGGTCCATCAGTGGACCTCTCAATGTACTTCTAAATTGATGACTCTGTTTGGTTCTACTGGATGGTGAAGGTAGGGAATGATCAAATCTCTGCTTCTATGGGCCATGTAGCCGATCATTCACCATCATCAAGTAGCACCAACTTGGAACTTTGTTGCACCATTCTGTGAGAGATAGTGCATCATGCACATTTTGATACTGGGACCTAGTTCTTATTTTTCCTTTTGGAACTCCAGCACCACTTCCAACTGCATCAAGAATATTTTGATCCCATATGGGTTTAGGCTTCTAATTTGGAATGGGTACTGAATTTGGATCTGGAATCTCTTGAGATTCGGTCTCAATAACAACATCGTGCTGTATGTGATCTTCTTCATCTGAATCTGAAACCTATAGCACATCATCATCGTCATCAAAAATAGGAGGAGAAATGATTATACCTTCCTTTGCTGCCCGAGGAGTATCATGCAGTTGATCTTCTTCGAACTAAACACTTCTTTCAATGAAGCATGTTCTGGTAGCAACCTCCATCAGTTTGTAAGCTTTTGCATCATCTGCATATCCCAACAGAATGCATTCGCTACTTTGGGCTTTGAAGGCCTTTCTCTTGTCAAGTGGTATCCTGGCACAAGCTTTGGAACCAAAAAATATCAGATGAGAGACATTGGGAATATACCCATGCAATGCTTTGAATGGAGTCACCCCAACCACTGACTTGTGGGGCACCTTATTCTACAAATACGAAGCACATTTTACTGCTTCAGCCCAAAGAGAAGGAGGTAGATGCTTTCCATGGAGAAGGAATGTTTCCATCTCCTTCAGTGATCTATTCTTCCTCTCAGCCACACTATTTTGTTGTGGTGTGTATGGAACTGGGTGTTCCATTCGAATCCCTTCTGATTCACAGAAATTCTGGAAATCTCTTTTGACATATTCTCCTCCTCCATCGGATCTTATTGACTTGATCTTCTTATTGAATTTGTTCTCAACCATAGCTTTAAAAATTTTAGAAGTCTCAAAAACTTCTGATTTTAGCTTCATGAAGTAGATCCAGGAGTACCTAGAACAATCATCAATAAAGGTAAAAAACTACCTACAACCATTAATTGAATTTGTGGGCATAAGTCCAGCTACATCACTGTGTATCAAATCAAGTGTAGAAACAACTCTATGAGCCTTCCTAACATCGTACTTCTTTTTTGGATTCTTACCTACCAAGCACCCAGCACATACTCCATTGGAAGTTTGGATGGAGAGAAAACCTTCAACCATGTTATCATTGTGGAGCTGCTTCAGATATTTGAAATTGAGATGGCCAAATCTCTCATGCCAAATCTTGTTGGTGTTATTAGCATGAGACAATAAAGCTGTAGGAGGATAAACATGCAAGAAATGTGAAAACTCATAAGCTTTGGTAGAGTGATTTGCAATACCTTTCACTACAAGATTTCTAGTGGCTTTTTCTGTAATCTCAACTGAGTCTGAATCGAATGTGACCCTCTTGGGAGAGCCTATATGTGTCATGTGGTAAACAAATAATAGGTTAGCAACAAGAGAGGGCACATATAAGACATTTTTGAACTCACCATGCTTCACTCTGACTAAGCCCCTTCCTTCTATTGGAATCTGGGAATCATCTCCCATGTGAATATTAGGCCCCTTTGATAGTGAAAGAGTAGACAAGGATTCTTTGGAGGAAACCATGTGGTTGGAGGCTCTAGAATCTATAATGTATGCTGAGGATGGAGAGAGAGTTTCTTTCAAAGCATGACACCTTTCGACATCTTCTTTCGGTGCTTCTTCATCAGAATTCTTTTCTCTTAGAGGAGCAATGTTGTGATGCTTGAGAAGAGCGAAAATCTCATCAATTTGCTTCCTCATACAATGTTCTTCAAGATGATATCCCTTTTCACAATACAGACATAAATTCTTTTCAAATTTCTTCTTCTTAGATCTGGAAGCCCCTTCAAAATCTTGTTGATTAGGTTTAGGCTTCGAATCAGCTGCCTTGGGATCCTTCTTCTTTGATTTCCCCTTTTCTTGCACTTTGGAGGAGTCAGTATCCAATAGAGCTTTATCTTTGGAATTCTGGATGACTCCCATTTGAATCAATTTGTCTTGTTCTTTGATTAAGGATTGAGAGAATGAATCTAGAGAAGGTAGTTTCCAATCAAGAAAGCTTTCCTACTTGGAATCAAACATAGAGACATAGATAGAGTACTCAGGACCTAGTTTGTTGAGTATTTAAAGGACATTATGCTCATCCTTCCGCTCTATCCCACACTGTCTGCATTGTAGCACTAGAGACTTGAATTTGGACAAGAATTGCTCAATGGTCTCGAAACTGCTAGGATGTAAAGATACCAACTCATTCTCCAGAGTGTGTCGCCGAAGCTCAAATTGTTTGTTAAAAAATATATCAAGCTTCTCCTAGGATTCTATAGGAGTCCTCAATCCTTCCAGATGGAAGAGGAGATCTCTAGAAATATAAGTACATAAGTACCCAAATGCTTCATCACAATGGTTTAGGAACTTGTTCCGCTCTACCGACTGATGAGGTTCAGCCTCCCATCCATGTATAATCCTGTGGTAGCCATGCTTGTGCAAGGCCAATTGCATATCAATCCTCCAATCAAGGAAATTGGAAGTTGTGAGGATCTGTGGCTCAAGATTTTGAGAACTCATAATTGCTCCAGTAGGGAGACATCAAATACTTCTTTCAAGCTACGTAGCACCTGTCAATTTCACTGCAAATAACAATAAAACATATGTACTATTAGAATCATGATTTTCCTCCATACATGAACATGTTTTCAGGGTCCATCGTGCCCCCTCTGCTTGTCCGAATGAATCTAGAGCTAGCAAATTTTGATAGGGGACTTCTGTGGAAACCAAGTTGCTTCTGATGTTCGATGAGGAAAAACAAGCATGAATCCTTCCTGAGAAGGCTTTGATACCATGTTAGAATTTGAATGCCATATAATCTTCAAGTAGAGAGTTCTGATTATATTGCAACAATTGAATGGGGGATGAACATACAAACTAAGAAAAACAAACCACACAGGAAACAGACAAGTATTGCTCAGGAATTTACAATATATTCATCATAATAATATCCGGTGCACAATAGATTACAAATAGGTTGAATTCAAATGCATGAGGAGTGAATTCAAATTCTCCAAGTGGATAAGACTATATCTAACTGAATCTCTAACCCAAGGTCTCCTAATCAATATTGGAGTCCAACAAATCAACTCTCCAATGACCAATAACTCAAACAGACAGTAACAACTAGTTACAAATAGGTAGAATTCAATTATGCCATTTCTCTACAGCTTCTCTTTGTTAAATTTGTGAACCATTTATCTACAGGAAAATGAGAGAAATTGAGAAGGGAAATTATGTAGTGGAATAATCAAAGAAAATGTACACTGAACAGTAAATTCATGCCACAAATTTCAGATAAAACAAACAAGAATTGATCAGTTAATCACAACATTAATATTCATTCATTAATCAATAATACAATGGTTTTACAATAAGTATAATTCAAATCATGTGGATAGGATTCGAATCTACCAACTAAACCTAACTAATTAGCTAACTTAGTGTGTCTAAATCACTGTTGGAACTCACTAGTCTAACTTCGGATGTCTAAACCAGTCTACAATCAATTAAATGATTGGGTAGGTGGGAAAAAGGTGCCACTCTTATTTAAATCATGCAAAACTGGCACTAGGCTAACTGAAAGTGGTCTAACTAATTGTAACTAGAGGTTAACTCATCCTAACTGCTTATCAACCATGACCAACTGATGGAGGTTGTTGGTGGCACTCAAAGTGGGATCCTATAATGTAGGGATTAGTCTTAAGGGCACATAAACTCATGCATACACATGAAGTAAGTGGTATATAACCTCCATGTGTGTCCCCACACACTGTAGTACAATAATAATTACCAAATAAGTTAGGAAAATAGACAAAATAGACTATATTAGATAAAGGAGGATTAATTAATGCTAACAACCCCCCTTAATCCTAACTTTGGTCNCCCACCCCCCCCCCCCTTAAAATAAGTAGGAATCAAGAACAATGAATCAAGCCTTTACACCGAGAAGAGATATGATAAAAAAGATATCTTTTGTGTGAAGGACTTGGTAAATATATCTACAATTTTCTCCTCTGTAGGGCAGTAATGCAATGTGATAGTTTTTTCATGCACTAGTTCCCAAATATAATGCATGTGAACCTCAATATGGTTCGTTCGTTGTTTCTGGACTGGATCGTTGGATATCTTTATGGTACTCTAGTTATCACAATAGATGTCCACCGAATTTGAAGTGCAAATCTTAAATGTTGTCTATATGCCATGTAGGAAAACTACATGAATAGTTGCATTTACAACCTCCCTATACTCTGCTTCTACTGAAGAGAGTGCAAGTTATGCTTGCTTCTTACTGGACCAACAAATTGGCCTAGATCCCAACATAAACACAAATATTAAAGTGGATTTTTTATCATTCCCATCTCCATCCCAACCCGATCTGTGAAGCCAATGAGATCTAGTTATGCATTCGCAGCAACAATCACATCATAGGATATATCTGGTCTCAAATGTGTGAGGTATAAAAGGCTCCCAATGAGTTGTCTGAAAAGAGTGTTGTCTACCAATGGTGTAGAAACACCTTCTTCTAGCCTTATTCCAGATAGGAAGGGAAAAGGGTCTTCTTTACAATCTTCTGTAACACCCCAGTTTTGACCATGTTTGCATTGAAATGTATATGATGTAAATAATGTTATTTAATTACGGTGTGTAGCTCAAGGCAAAGGCCCCACCATGGATTTAGTGTTTTATGTATTGGCAAGTAAAATCGATGCATATGATTTTAGTGCTAGCCAGGAACATTATATTTTGGACATCATGTAAATATGCAAATTAATAAAAATTCCCACAACTAGCTATATCAATGCAACATTAAAGAGATGGGGGCATGATTTCACAAGGAATAGGGAGGAAAATAATTCAAACCCTTGAGCCAATAATTTTGAGCCAAATGTCAAAGGGAGAACCCATCAAACTTTCAACTACCCATTTTGTCTTTTGTGCCCAATCATTTATTTCTTCCAGAAGTGGTTGAGTTAGTTAATGCATGGGGATGGGAAGAGTATGGGAGCCAAATTTGAATTTGGGAAGCCACCCATTTTTGTAAAAATGTGTTTTGACTTATGGGGCAATTTATTACCCAGAAATGCTTCCCATCCCATGGGGCATTCATGTCCTCCATTTCATCATGCAGTGGAAGCTTGCTGAGCTCTTCCCTTCACGTTTTTTGTTGTTCCTCATCTTGCCATGGATGGGAAAATCCATTTTTGTGTTGTGGAGTGAATGTGTAGTAGGTATTTACGTTTTTATGTCGTTCCACAGTTTATCCATGCCCAAAAACTTGTTTGTGGTTATGCTCAGTGGCTAGGAAGAGATGCCCATGATTTTGGGGTTTATAGCAGTCGTTTTTTCCCACATGAATCCCATAGACATTTTTTGAATTTGAATTCATGAACTGGGGTTTTGTAGAGGTTGGTTTTGCCTCTATGAAGCCATTAAACATTTCGTGAAACGATTTACTCGCCTGGGTCATTTTTTCCCATTTACCATATTTTTATTTTGGTTCCTCAGACATTTTTTTCCATACCCATCACTGGTGTTTTGTGGTATTGTAAATCCTGGTTTGGTCTGAACTATTAGGATTGGAAGAGCATAGAATTGGCTTGGTAAACCTAGTGGAGGAAGGAACCTCATAGAGATATCATGAGGAGATGGTTATAACTTTCTACACACCCTGAAGAGCACTAGAAGGGAAGGTATGGCCTCAGGGAACTATGTAGAAGTTAAGGGAATACTTCCTTGTGTTGGGTGGTGTAGGTATGGTGGATACCAAGACAAATCTTATGTAGGTTTCCATAGCTCTATGGTTGAGCTCACTATCTTAGCAATTCACATTTCCACCTCTTTAGTAGCCTGATAAACCCAACTGTGTTTGGCTTGGCCGAGTTTTGATGTGTATTTGGCTATGCATGAGTCTGTTGCTCCCTAGTTCCTTGTGGAAATAATTCCCAACTCGGGGGTGGCAGTGATGCTGAGATATCGATGAGAACACTGGCCTATGGTTGGGTGGAACATTGCAGCGACATAGCTGGTTGTGGGACAACTCTTTCTCAAGATAAGTATTTTATTGTTCTTAATCTCTACAACTGTATTTTCTTAATATATTATGATGAACATGCTGAATGTATTGTGTGACTGAGTTTTTCTTCCACTATATTTGATGCATCAATGTATGTTTTTTATTCCCAATGCATTTTTATTGTATGATGTTCATGGGGTTAGATTTCCCAGCCTAATAGACTAGCGACAGTTAGATCGCATCCTCCCATCGTTGAGATGAGGGGAGGGGACATGACATATGGAATATGGAATATTCTAAGAAAATATAACGAGCATTTGGACTGTGAGATCATGATTCCCAAAGTATTTTGACTTACTTCAAGACCAATGAACTGAATCAATAGTCATATATCAGTCATAGTGAATGCTCTATTCAAAGCTGACTCGATGCTTCTCAGTCTAGCAAAAGAGTTGCTGCATTTCACTTTTTGGTCAGGTTTTGAGTGGCATGGACAGTTATATTGGAGTATCTACCTTCTATTTTTGAGAACTTTTTGTGATAGACAATTGGTTTGTTCTACAACAATTGTTTAACAGACTTTATGGGCAGTTTTCTTTATGCCGAATACATGGATCGATCATGGTACTCTGATTTTGAGGAAAGCTGTGGTATTTTTTCCTCATATGATGGTAGTCTACGGATTTTAGCCATATCAGTACTTAATTATTTTTTGGGATTCTAAATGGTTTTTACAAATATGCTTGGCATATCTACAAAATGTAATTTTGTCTCTTCGGATGAAATAAAATTATGATTTTTTTCCTTGAAAAAAAAATAGAGCTTCCGGTAATGAGAAAGTCATCCACATATAGCATAATCAATAGAAAGGATCCCTCTTTATTCTACATGTAAACATTGCAGTCTCATCTGCATCTTTCAAATATCTGTGACATGAGGAAGGCATCCATTTTGGAATACCATTCCCTTGGGGCTTGTTTGAGCCCATAAAGATATTTCCTCAGTTTGAAAACTAAGGAAGAATCCTCAATGTACCCCTCAGTTTGTTTCATGTAAATATCCTCTTTCAAGTCACCATGGAGGAAGGAAATTTTCACATCCATGTGATGTACCTCCCACCTTTTTGAAGCTGCAACTTCCAAGACAAGTCTGATCGAGTTTATTCTTGCTACTAGAGAGAATGTCTCATTATAGTCCAATCCTTGAACTTGTGAGTATCCTTTTGAAACTAACCAAGATTTATACTTGATTGTGATTCTGTCATATGCTATCTTGGTCTTGTAGACCCATTTGCACTGAATTGGTTTCCTCCCTAGAGGTAAGGAGACAAGTTCCCAAGTTTTGTTCTCTTGTAGCGAATCAAATTCCTCATCCATAATTTATTTCTATCTTGGATCATGAAAATCCTTTGTGAATGTTTGAGGATCTGTTCCCATGATTATGAAGCACTTCTTAGGGAGAAGTGGATTTGGAGGGACAGTGCAACATACTCATTTTGATACTAGGACCTTGTTCTTCTTCTATCGTCTGGATCCCCAACAACATCCCCGAATTATTTAGTGAGATTTTGGTCCCATTTAGGCTGTTGACATTGAATAGATGTTGGATCTAGATCTAGATCCTCTTGAGGTGTAAACTCAATATCAAGATCATGTTGATATTCCTCTTCATATGAATCTGAATCTAAAATGTTAGACAATAAATCTGTATTTGCAAATGGAAGTAGATGAGTTTTAATACCTTTATGTGCTTCACATGGAAGTTGTGTTTGTACTAGATATGAGTATGGCATGAAGTGTGAGAATGAATATTATTCTAAGGGTTGGTATTCAACACATTTTTCTATAATATTCCCAGTTGAGATATTTGTGATCTCTACTAAGTCAAGGCCAAATACCACTTGCTTTGGTGAGCCAATGTGAGTCGTATGATATAAAAATAACAAATTTGTGGCAAGGGAGGGAACATAGAGTACATTTATGAACTCTCCATGCTGTATTTTAATAGAACCTCTCCCAATAGCAGGAATCTATGAATTATCCCCCATATGAATGCTAGGTCCTCCTGAGAGATCCAAAGTAGTGAAGGATTCTTTGGAGGAAACCATGTGGTTGGATGCTCCATAATATATCAAGTAAGCCTTATACTGAGTGAGCCCTACTTTCAAAGCATGGCACCTCTCATATTCTTCATCCTGCTCTCCAACTTTAGGCATCTCTACACCTTGTGGAAGGGAAATATTGTTATGTTCAAGGAGTGTTGTCAACTCATGGTCAATAGTCTTCTTCATGCATTGATTCTGTATATGAAAGCCTCTCATATAGTATGGACTCTTATTATTCTCAGATTTCTTAGAACCTAGGGCTCCATTAGAATATCTGTGATTCTCCTTTGGTTTTGAATCAGTGTTTTTTGTCTCCTTCCCTTTGTGCTTCCCTCTTTCTTATGCATTGTTCGTGTCTGTCACTAAAAGTGATTGATTCTTGGAGGTCTAAATCATTACCATTTGAACCAATTTATCTTTCTCTTGTATTAAGGACTCAACAAAAGCATCTAGAGAAGGCATCTTCCAATTATGGATGGAATCTCTTCCGGAATGGAATGTAGAGATAAACACCGAGTGCTATGAGCCAATATTGATCAACACTAGCAGCACACGCTTCTCATCTTTCCTCTCTAATCAACATTTTTTTCATTGCAGTACTAGTGACTTGTATTTTGTAAAGAATTCTTGAATAGATTTGAATCGGCTAGCATGTAGAGCAATGAGCTCATTCTCCAAAATATGCTCTCAATGCTCATCTTGTTTTCCAAACAAAGATTCAAGGTTATCCCAAGATTCCTTCAGAGTCTTTAGTCACTTAAGGTAGAACAAAATATCCCAGAAGATAAGAGTGCACATGAAGCCAAAGGATTCATCAAGTTGATTCAAAAATTTGTTCTTCTCAACAGATTGCAGGGGCTCAGTTTCTCTACCCATTTTCATCCTAAACAGACCAGGCTTGTGCAATGCTACCTGCATATCTTCCCTCCAATCAATATATTTAAAGGGTGTAAGGATTCAACGTATGAGAGTTGAAGAATCCATCTTTAAGTATGTTGATCATTCAATTCCTCAAGAATCTATGTAGGTACCTACAAAGAACACTACAAAACCAATTCAATTTGCAATTATATGTCAGTTCAAGTATTTCCACCTAGACATGTACACTTTCTCAGAGTTCATCACACTTGGATAGACTTCTCTGGATAGAATCCAGAGGGAAAAATACTATGATTCTAGGAGTTATATGGAAACTTAGCTTCTTCTAGTGTACAATATATATCGGAGAAGACTTGTTGCTAGCCTAAACAAGGCTCTAATACTATGTTAAATATGTGAACCATTGATATACAAGAAAATGAGAGAAATTGAGAAGGGAAATTATGCAGTGGAATAATCAAAGAAAGTGTACACTGAACAGTAAATTCATGCCACAAATTTAAGATAAAACGGACAAAAATTGATCTGTTAATCACAACATTAATTTTCATTCATTAATCAGCAATACAATGGTGTTACAATAAGTAGAATTCAAATCATGTGGATAGGATTCTAATCTACCAACTAAACTTGATTGATTAGCTAACTCAATGTGTCTAAATCACTGCTAGAACTCACTAGTCTAACTCCGAATGTATAAATCAGTCTACAATCAGTTAACTGATGGGGTAGGTGGGAAAAATGCGCCACTCTCCCTTAAATTATGCTAAACTGGCACTGGGATAACTAGAAGTGATCTAACTGATTGTAACTCGAGGTTAACTCAACATAACTGCTTACCAACCATGACCAACTGATGGAGGCTAGTGGTGGCACTCAGAGTGGGATCCTATAATGTAGGGATTAGTCTTAGAGGGACATAAAATCATGCATGCGCATGCAGTAAGTGACAGATAACTTCCATGTGTTTCCCCCACACTCTAGTATAGTAATAATTACCCCTAAGTTAGGAAAATATACCAAATAGACTATATTAGACGAATGAGGATTACTTAATCCTAACACTCATGAGTCTAAGGAGAAGGAACCAATATTTCACAAACTGAGTTTTCCATTGACTGTCTGATTAACATAGTCATCCATTGCATAAGTGATATTGTAGATATGATCTAGGTATCCATATTGTCCTTCATTGTTTACCTGCTCGACATATCTCTGGCCTTCCAAAGGATCAATTGCAGTGACCACCCTTAGTTCTGCATCCTCAAATGTTAATATCCTCTTCTTAAAATTTATAATGGTATGATTTTCAATAGCCCAGTCAATCCCTAGAAGTGAAGGATATAGATTTGTATCATCAACAATATCTATAACCTGAAAATCTGCATAGGTCTGAAGTACTTCTATTTTGACAAGAACTTGTGTCAGTGGACCATTAGGTAGAACCTTCAACTGGTTTTCTAATCTCAGTTGAACATGAGACCATAATAGTATCAAATTTCCCATAATTTTCCATGTCTGTTTGGTGAGAATGTTAACATCTGAGCCCATGTCCAGAATGATATAATCCATGTCGTAGTCACCTATCTAGGAATTCATTCTTAGCTCGTGACCAATTTTCAATATTTTACCAATGTGGTTAACTTTATTTTATGGTTGCACACTTGTTTGAGGTTCTTCGATTAAAGTTGCTAGTTATGCCACAACTTCCTTATCTTTTATCAATGCTAAAAAAAAATTAAATAAATCTTTCAACTTACTAACCTTCTCTGTTGGTTTTATTTGAAATGATTGTTCAAATTATTGAGGAATTTCCAAGA
Source organism: Pseudotsuga menziesii (assembly GCA_001517045.1). Lineage (NCBI taxonomy): Eukaryota > Viridiplantae > Streptophyta > Pinopsida > Pinales > Pinaceae > Pseudotsuga > Pseudotsuga menziesii. Next base: position 37,036 of record LPNX010815287.1, on the reverse strand, counting down.
TTGGTCCTTCCTTTAATATTGAGACAACATCAGAAGTTGATGCTTTATTTCTATCGACAAACACATGACGCGCATCAAACAACACTTCCTTTTCTTTCTGGACATCAAATGGAACTTTCTTTTGTGGTGTCATTCTAACTCTTGGTTGTCCATATGGTGCTTCTTGATATTCTCCAGTAACAACACCTCCTCTTATTATGACAACAATATTAGGATCCAGAGGTTCAACATAATTCTTCTGAATTTTTGGATTGGCATTTTGAGGTGGGTTCTAGTTTCCCATGTTTCCGGCCTGACACTTAGAAATCACCAGGGGTATTTCTTCGACAATGTGGTTCAATGCTTTACAATATGAACACATCGATGTAGGATTAGTGCAATCTTTAGAAAAATGTCCAGGTTGTCCAAAATTATAACAAATGACTTGGCCTCTTCCATGGCCAAATCCTCCTCCTCGTCCTCGCCCTCTAAAAATACCACCCCCCTAACATAGGGACTTCACTTAGTGAACCTCTCACATAGCACATGTCATCATGGGATATTAAAGAATACCCTTAATTTCCAGAGATATTGACCCAAACTCTTTTTGTTGAAACCCCCTCACAATACTTAAAACCTCCTCCCCAGCCCTTTTTATACCTCAATCCTTATAAACCACCCTACCCACCCCCACCTTAAACCCCTCATCCCCCCTAATACATGCAATATATTGGTTCAATTTTTGATAATTTAAAGCCCACAATATGAACTAATGTGATAGGATATTGGTCAAAAAGTGAAGCCCTCATGCCCCCTAGGTAGAGGGTATTGTGCTTGAGCTCGCTCGGCTTGCATATGTTCATCATTTTTTATCAAATATGTGTCATATGTGTTCTCTTGCAACAACTGATATTCCTTGTAGTATTTCTTGTCATGACCCATTGCTTGACAGAATTTACAATATAGGTTGGTCGGTGCAGCACTTACTATTTTCTTTAAATACAAGCATTCCTTTGATTAATGTCCCTTGGTTTGACAAATTCTACACTAGAGCATTCCTTTTGAATTTATAGGATTTGGTGCTCCTGATGCAAGATAATTCATAAATGATGGACACAAGTCTTTATGATGCCCTTTAGTTCTGCATCTTGTACACTAGGGTTCCTCCTATACTTCTTTTCATTTCTTGATACCTTGTATCTGCAACGTGAAGTTGGAAAGGTGCAACTGTATATGCATAATTTTTGCACCATTTTTTCCAACCGGTGAAGCCTCCAATTTCATGGTGAGCTTGAGAGATTCGGTTTGGGATATAATATTTTGTTGCATAAAAGGAATACAGATATGTGGTAGCATTTCCACAATAAACCATTCTTTATGTTGGACATATGGCATCTGAAAACTTACTTTAGACATTATAGTTTTAAATCTTTAGTTGAAGTATCAAATAGACTCAGTCAACAAATTCTTGATCTCTTTTAATTATGCAATGCATTGCAACTTAGACTTAGGCTTTTTGAACTCTTCTATCAATCCCATCTAGATTCGATCTAATGATTTTTTAGGGATCCCTACTAGAACCACAGAGAATTTCATATACCTATCAAGCGCACGACCTATAAAATTTGTGATCATTTGGGATATTTTTATAGCCTCATCTTGGACCTCTTGCACTATCCAAACAAGTTCACATAGGAACCAATTTTTCTCAGGGTCCTCTAACCCATTCCCATTGAATATAGATAATTTTATATCACTTCTTGCCATTCTATGTACTTGTGGTATTTCTGAATTAAAGATTCCATTAGTAGGAATTCCTTGACTACCATTTCCAATATTATAGTTACTCAGATCGACAAAACCACTTGGTGCTGTGATTTTAGGTATTACCTATGGTTCTAGAGATGTACACAGGTTTGTGGGTATTTCATAGTCCCAATCTAGATATGGTACCTCCTCTTCTTTTTCTTTAGATATAAGAGGATATTCCTCCTCTTCATTGTAGGACTCTCCCTCGATATGTGATGCCAATTTGTAGTCCCTTCTTTCATTTGCACTGCAACTTCCTCTTCTTGTTGCAATGCTTCTTCTCTTTCTCAACTAAAATCTTCTTCCACTCCTCAAGTGTCCACCTTCTTGCTCAATCTCACTATCGATAGGAAACATATCAGCTTACTCTGGTCCATTTTTCTCAAATATTTCTTGCAACATTACCCAGGGTCTCCACACATAAGGATTTATCTGTCAGACTCCATTTTCAGAATCCCTTTTTCACATGCCATCATCTTTATACACATTTTCAAGGATTTCAAATAGTGGCCTCGAGGTTCCTGGAAGAACTCTCTTTCTTTTTCATCGTATGACCTTATAGTATCGACTGTAATCTCAATAATATATCCCTCCATAATACTATCAACCCAAAATTCAACAACCCTAGATATAGGATTATTAACTCTTTTCAACCATTGGATCAACTAAGGATTCCACTCTGTGGGTGCTTCACCTTAAAAAAATTTCTTCTGAGTTGCTAGCTTCTATAACCATTCATGAAAAAAAGTGAGAAATTCACTAAAGAAAATCTCATGAAAGCATGTGTAAAGATATTTTTCTAAACAGCTTGTCAGGCTCAATCATGATCCTTTACTTTCTTCCTATGTAAACTATTGTGCCTTGTAATCAACCCAATCTTGAATTTCTGGTTTCGTCGGGTGCTAAAACATATCCTTGTCATAATGATTCAGGTCCCAGAAACAGAACCATTTGTTGGCATCTTTTCTACAGACCTAGGTTTAGGCTTCCTTGTCTATCAACAAATCCCAAGATATCATCTCGACAAAGTATAACTTTGTCGGTAACACCTGCAATGAAAGTTAGGTCTCACCCGAGATATCTATGAGGACTTCTATAACTAGGTTTCTACAGCTATGGAAGCATATTTTCTTATCACAACATCATCACGCCACTCGACATAAAACAAGGAATGAACTTCCAGCATAATACATACATCATAGAATAAAACATATTGATCCATCGACACACATAGAGAGCATATAAGATATATATATTCTAACACATATTAATCGACATTCCACACTATTATACTATTAGACATTCAACAAACTCATAATAGTTTATCCACAACAAACAAAAATATCAAAGACATAAAGGAACACATTTAACATGGAAACCATATGGAAAAACCACAAAGGCACCCTTCATCTGGCATGAATAATGGTTAAACGTGTTTGGTCTCCCCACATAGCTTGCATACTCTTATTTATATCTTCTTTACAATCAATGAGGTTATGATTATTATCATGCTCTCATGTCTATGTCTCTCTTCATCAGGTCCCTCTCTCCCTCTCTAGAATTCTTCTCTATTGGTCGTCCACACATGGCTTGGATCGACCTTATAAGTTTTTTACAATTCTTGTTTTACCCTTCGACTGGTTCTTGACTGTCAATCGACAGGTTATTCTACTAACTCAAAACATCCCGTTACATTAATATAGGCACTACCAGCCCAATTTACAATCATACTTTATTCCCAAAATAGACTATTAGTCTAGCTAAATCTTATCCAAAACTATGCTGAAGTCCTAGTTTCGACTTTCTCTTCTCCTCTTTTGTCGTGGCCTTTTCTGTCGCGGCCTTTGCCTGTCGTGCGGCTAGAATCTTCATTTTTTCGAACAAAATTTTGCAATCTTTTCCTAAGTCCAACACATTTTTTCAGGCATTTCTTGTTTTTTGGGTAGTAGGGTCCGTCAAAAGAATGCAGTGTGGGTACTCGTGTGATGTACCAAAATCAGAATCTATGCACACAAACTCAAAGGGACAAGGAATACACCAATGTAAGGATGATGACTAGAGGATGCACTAACTAAAGAATGCTTTGCACAATGTAATGGTAAAATTTATGTTTCAAAATCAGCTACTGCTGAAGTCTACTCTAAGGCTTTTGGGTACACCGGCATATGTAAACTAGATCCTTTCAACTTGCTCAAAGGGAAAGGAACTAGAAATTGACTTCCAGATAGGTAGGAGGTTATGTAACTTAGGGAATGGTTTTGGAATAGGTCTCTAGCCTCTGTTGTAATAGGGTCTGTAGTAAGAATGTCTAAAAAAAACTGTAGAGTTCGATTTGGCCCAATGCAGCTCCGAAAGTGAGATTTCCCAATTTAGGACTGCACAGTATCATTGTTTTCAATCCGATTTTAATCTATACAAAGGGGGTCAAATAAAATATTTTTTAAGGTGGTTTTCGAACCAATTTTCTGTCTAGTTTCTAGATATGGTCTTATTTCTTTGATTGGATAAGAATAAGTCAGTCTATGATAGCAAAAACCAAAACGAGTCACATTTTCTAGACCAACTAGCTAGTGATTTTTCAAGCACACCCCAAACGTAAACTACACTCATGAATTCTGAAACAAATACTGGGGATGGTATTTTTAGTGTCCCACCTACCTGCAACACTTTCCATAATTCAAATTGGAGCTCATATTCTTGAGATATGCTTCAAAAACAAAAAGCTAGCCAATATTTCAACACATTGAGCATATTCATGGAAAAGTATAGAAAAGAGACATAGAATTTGCTGAAGACAATTACAGATATGTTATTATATGATATGGAAGTCTGCATAAACATGTAAAGGATGTTAAAATAATGGCATAACTCATGTAATGTCAAACATCAAACCCACAAATTTATTATTGAACTTGTCGACAAGATTGCTAGGAAACTAATACATCCAAACATAGGCATGGTCACTGAAAAATGGAAGGACCTGCAATTTACATCAGATATATGCAATATTCTTACTTAGAAAGGTTGTTTAACTTCATCCTTAATGGCTATATTAATACACAACTAGTGTGGAAATGAGGGGCCCATCACCCTCTTGTTATGCAAGGGGAGCATCACCCAAGCAAAGAGAAGCCTCAACAACTCCAATACAATAATAATTCATCAACCATGCTTGATAGTGTGCCTTGATACTCCTTTTACGCTTCATATATCTCCATACCATGGAACAATACTATGGGAGAGTGAAAACCATGTCTCTACTACGCCCTCCATCTCCTTTGACCATCAATTCCCCTTTTTAAGTAACCCTTCTAATTCCAATGTGAAATTGGTCCAAAATCTTATCTTTTCCTCCACCACTTCCATTAATTCTTCCCACTTATTCACACCTACCTTACCCTTTTCTAACCAACTTGTTGGGCGCCATCTTTGACCCAAACCATTTACTAATAATTATTATTTTTCATTTTTGGACCAACATTTGTGCAAAATATAGTTGGCCAATTTTCCCAATTTATCCCTGAATTAATCATTTTTCCTAGCAACTCGAATTGGGAACCTTATCTTCTTGATGTGGCTTACCTAAGTCCAAATGATATTTTTTCTTACCATTTAACTTAGGCAATATTTCTCCTTTAGCCACCCATTTAATATTTTTAATGGTTTTTACCTATGCAACTTGGCCAAAGTAATAAAACAAAAATTGGGAACATGACAACTCCTTGGATGCATAATTTAATTCTGCATTGAACGAGTGCTCATGCTCGGAATTTGAGTAAAAAAACAAACAAATATGCTAAAAATACGAACAAAAGTAGTTTTTTACGACAAATATGTCAAGTCAACCATTATGGTTAACTCATTTTTGGGTCGTTTTCTTATAAGGTCCATTTTATACACCAAATTTCCTCTAATGGTTAGTAGAAATAACTCAAAACCATAAATATTGAGAAAATATTTTAATGAGAAGCTAAGGTTGCACACATGCACATGAAAAATAAAAGGAAGAGGTGAAAACCATTCTTTCTTTGCAAAATAAATGTATTACAATATATAAGGATTGGAAAATGTTGTACTCACTCTTTCAAATGCTAATAACTTATTATTGATTTATGGGTGCTAAGTATGAAAACCAAATGTTAATATCTGAGCATACTATATGCCCAAAATGATAATATATGTTTAATAATGTCATCATTGGACCCTTACCAAAACACATGAATTCACAATGATGCAATGCAAATTGTAGTACAACAAACAAATTAAAATGAAACGGCATGAATACTCACGCCGAACTACTTGCGCTCTGGGGTCTCCTTCACTTGTTCATCAGTAAGGGATTCATCCACTCCAGGTTTTTGGAGACTTGCAAGTGGCATTGGATTGGATTGGATTGGAGGAATAAGATATTTAAAGGTTACCTGTTTGGAGCATTGGAAGGATCAGATTCATGCACTTCAAACCTATTTCACTTCTATCAACTTTCGACACTTGATCAAGGAATATAACAGAAGGAATGATAATATTTCCAAGAGGAGCATTGGTCTACAAGAAGGCATGCTTCATTTTGAAGAATACATGAAATTTCTCTGTGTGGAGGCTCAACAATTTTTTATTTACTGACTTGCATTTTCACCTTTGGTATTGAGCAAAATGCACATGGATATAGTTTTTATAGTATTTTTGCTATATGTGATCAAATTATCAGTTGAGATTTCATAATATATAATAGTGTTAATGAGATTGAGATAGACACTCAATATGAGTAGTATTTGTAGGAGAAGATACACTGATTTTTCAAGCACTGTTGTGAATGTAATGGAATAATCCATCTTATCCTTAGAATAGCATTATTGTAATTTCTTTGATTCAAACTATAAATAACAAGAAAAAAAATTCAATAAAAAAATTAAAATTAAAATATAATTGAAACATAATATTGTATAAAAAAATTTAAATAATTAATAACAATTAATTTATTAAATATTAAAAATAATTAAATCTACAAAATAATTACAAGTTTAATAATCTTATTTTTATCACAGACCCAAGTATAATATATATATAAATAAGCATACGACCATGTAAATACTTAAACGAGAAATGATCATAATAAACCAAAAAAAACATTAATAAAAGTGAAAATAGTTCAACAATTACTAAAAATGTATTAGTCAAAATACTAATCATGTTTCAATTCTTTTTACAAAGTAATGTGCTTCTATAAGAGTGATTGCGAATGTTATGTAATACTATTAAGTAAAAGTGAAAATAGTTCAACAATTACTACCAATTTATTACTTCAAAATTGTTTGATTTTTCTTACAAAATAACTTGTCTCTTTCTAAGAGTGATTGTGAATTATATGTAATACTAATAAGTACGTGAAAATAGTTTGAATTCAGTTATTGAGGTTATGCTTTATCATTCATGTTGAGACTACTTCAGCCAGCTAGTTTTGCTCTGGTCTGTCTATTTGAGATCACTTCCGAATCACAGTTTATCTGACCTGATTGATGAGGAATGATGAAAAAAGTCTGCTATGATCAGAGTTATTTTTCTGCTGGCTGGCTGTTAATACAGGCTTGACCTTTGATTTGTTTTTGTCTATTTGTTGAAAAGTAATGGTACATTGTGCTCTTCATGAGGCAATTATCTATATGTAATGACAACGTTATAGTTGGGTCAGATTTTGGATATAGTAATGGTACATTGTGCTCTTCATGAGGCAATTATCTGTATGTATTGTCAACTTTATAGTTGGGTCAGATATTGGATATAGTAATGGTACATTGTGCTCTTCATGAGGCAATTATCTGTATGTAATGTCAACTTTATAGTTGGGTTTTTTTTGGTATAATAAACATTAGGGCCATCTACTGAATGTGAATAATATATTTACAAATTTTTTCTTTGGAAAAAAAAATGAAAATAGTTCAACAATTATTACAAATTTATTACTTCAAAATCTTTTTAGAAAATTAGTATTTTGAATTCTTTTTACAAAATAACGTGCTTCTTTTTAAGAGTGATTTTGTGAATTGTTATGTAATAAGAATATAGAGAGATTTTGTAAATTGTATCTAATGGGTAAAAAATAATGTGCTTCTTTAAACTGTATTATTTGTAAATGGTATTTAATAAAGAATATAAATACATTACATTTGACTTCAAAGCTTAATGTGATTGTGAGTTCAAAGGTTAAAGAATGAGATTATTGTTCGAAAAATGAAAAAAAACTTTTTAATTTTAATATTTTATTAAAAAAATTTATTATTTTATTTTTATTATAAGTTTTTTAGCTTTTATTTCATAAATATTATTAAACTTTGATATTAGATATGATTTGCCAATTGTATTTAATATAAATACCTCACAGGTTGTAAGTGGACAAGGTCAAAGAATGGGCTGAGTTGAAAAAGGAAAAAACAGGCTTCCTTCATTTTAATATTTTATTGAAAAAAGAGGAAATAATATTATTTTATTTTTATCTGAAAATTTTTAACTTTTACTCATGAGTTATTATTAAACTTTGATATTAGTTCTGGGAAGTGGTTTCTCCTTAGCATGAAATATATTCCACATGTTTTCTGGCAAGCGGTTTCTCATTAGCATGAAATATATTCCATATGTTTTGGTCATACGGTTTCTCATTAGCATGAAATATATTCCATATGTTTTGTGTATGACCAGTCATTAATCTCGTTCATTACTGCTTGTTTTTTTTATGAAGTTTAGAAGGCCATAGTTCTACATCTATAAAATTAATTAACAATTATAGAAAATAGACCATTTACATCTTTTCAGATAAGTTTGGCCGGAGTCTGGCAACACGATTTGTTATTGAAAATGATATCAATGTTAAGATTGCATGTTTTATTGCCAAAATAGATTAAGGACCTTGGATTACCCTTGGAGCACCCACATTATGCAATTTTAATCACTGAAAACTACCCTTTGAACAATTTCCACATAATTTTGACCAAAAAACTCGCAAGATTTTAGACACAAATAGTCTAAAATTTAACTTACTACTGGAAAATATGCGCATATAAAGAAAACGGTAGATATAAAGAGGAATTAATTACAATTGATATGATTCCTCATTCCTTAATAAACAATTTTATTTAAAAAAATGTTCTTGGCCTTCTATAGGCCTCCTCCCAAGACTTTTGAGACATTGCTTCTCCAAGACCGTGCAACTTTTAGGAAGTTGACTTGACACTCTAACTTTATACAACGGTGTTATTAAGTTGAATACCACACTTCCATTTTGAGGTCGAAAACTAAAAAGTCAAAGCATATAGCACGACATTGTCGAGCAACTCTTGTTTCTTTCCAGGATTCACGGCATCAGTTTTTTTTAACCAAACACATTTCACCATCATTTTCTCTAGCTATAATTAAACTGTTGGCACTACGTATGGAATTAGCGCATACGGTTGCTACCACATAATGGATTTGCATCACACTAACTAAAATTAATTGTGGATGCTCTATCTTGAGGATCAAATCAATCCTTTGATAACTTATTAATGTAATCCCAAAGTCTAAAAGACAATGGAGGCAAGAAAAATCCTATCTTCTTTCGTATATCATGTCTTCTATATTACTTTGGAATATCAAAAGTCACTAAGTTAAATAAATAATCAATACTAAATTAATAATAATAAATTATCAATAAAAAAAATTATATTATTACTTTATATAATAATCATTAATTACTACTACTACTACTAATAATAAAATTATGAATAATAATATTATAATTTTTTTCAAGCGATGAGAAATAGTTATATTAAAAGTACAAAAAATATTAGAGGGCATAACGCCAGCTTGGGCGGTCTAGGTTGGCGGAACCTCCTACTCGGACACCCAAAAAAACCAGGGATCAGACTATCATGAGAAAACTGGCCAGTTCCAAGGAGCTGGACATCATTGGAGAACATACAGTGTATACCAGATATCATAACCGAGCAAGAAAACATATGTTTTAACAAAAAATAAAAAACCTTTGTAGAAAACCGAGAAAGCTAGGGGTGGTCATCTTGTGCAGGCGCTTCTTCCTTGCTGGGACTGGGTTTGTCTTCCACTATGGGGTAGCTACCAAAGAAATCATCCTCCCACCCTTGTGGAGGGAGTTTGGGTGTCAGAGGCTCCGTTTTGCCACTTAGAGCAGCCTCCCTAGTGGACGTGTGAACCCGTTTGAAGTGCATCAAATCTATTGTGGAGGGTACTGGGAAGTTGAAGAGCAACGAAGGCAGGCTAGAGGAAGCACCGGAGTCATGCAAAACCGAACCTGAGGTGGAGGCTAGCAAGGCTTTCGAACTCCTTGCAACTCTTGCAAACATATCTTCTGGAATGGACGAAGTAGGAGGCTTAGAGGATGGGCCTCCTGGGTGAGTGGTCGTCGAAGACGCGGCAGGGTGAGTGGCTGTTGCGCTAACCACATCGAGCTTCTAGATGTTCGAAGCAGGGCGCCTGTGCATATTGGAGCACCTCTCTAGCGAATATTTTCCTCCAGCCAAACTAGCATCAAGGCTTGCCAATTTGGTGTCCAAATGCATGAGGAGACTTATGATATCCAAGATGGAAGAAGTTGCATTGGTCCAGTTTGCTCAAACCTCTTCGACCAAGTTTCCAAGCATGTTTTTCACCAATAAATAAAAGTTTATTTGATTACTGTAATTGCCCATGGGGAGGAAGTCTGCCACCTAATCAGATTCCCAATCTTCGATGAGAGCTCAAACTGGTGCTGAAATTGTGCTATCATAACTGTTGTTTACCTGTTGGAGCAGGGTCCCGCAACTATAGGAAAAGTTGCTATATCGGGACAAGAAAGTCAAAGGTAACAGTACCTGAGTGGCCGAGAAGAGAGAGCTCAACCACTGCACTTAAGGCAGCGGTCGAGAGGAGAGAGCTCAACCACTGCACTTAAGGCAGCGGTGTAGACAGGAGGGCTCAGCTACCCTCATAAAGAGAAAAGGAGCAATGGGCCAAGGTATTGAAGACGAAGTACAGAAGGGAAGCGATCGAGGAAGCGGCGCCTGTACCCACGATCAGCGCCGGGAAGCGTGGAAGACTGCAGAGAGCTGTGGTGTGACGAAAAGCGGCAGTTCGAGTACAGATAGACCGACTATCACAGTTAGGGTTTTTGGGTTACTGTTGGGACAGGCCCACAGTGTTGTAATGGTGAGACCTTCGGGCCACCTATAAAAGCATGTATTTTGTATAGTGAAAGGTTAGCTAGTCAGTGGATCTGCAGCTCATAGACATCGAGCTATTTAGATAATTCACTAAGTTAGAGAGTCAGTTAGTCTGTTAGCTCATAGTCATTTTGTATTATAGAAGAGTCGAGCTCTGGTTCTGTTATTCAGTTTGTAGTATCTTATTGTAACCAGTAGCTGACTCCTAGAGCATGTATGTAATAATCCGTAGGGATTGAGAGTGAGAAAGAGAGAGAGAGGAAGAGTATATTGTAAGAGAAGCAATATAAGAAGAGAAGAGATCTAAGAGAGAAGGTCTCCCGACGGTGTGCACGGAGTTACCCAGAAGATCTCAGCTGCATATGAGGTCGCAGTGGAACTGTGTTTACTCTCCCAAGTTATAATATATAAACCAGTTCCCGTGGATGTTGCTTCTACCCTGGAAGTGAACCATGTAAAATCAGTGTGTTGTGTGATTGATTCATGTGATTGTGTCTACTTATTGCTATCTGTCATTCATTACATGAACTTTGCTTACAGTTAATGTATGTATGCTATCTTTCGGTTTACAGTAGCTTAGAAGGTTGAACTGGACGTTGAATCCATTAAGTGTTCTGTGTAAGAGTTTATCAGTGCTTGATTCACGATAGTAACAGTTACAGTGTTAAGTAATTTATGTATACAAGTTCAGCAAGATTGCGCATAGTCGATGTTAAGCATATTAGACCGTAGAAGTCTAAGTGAGGCTATTTAACTCAGCTAGTGTACCTAAGGGAGAAATCCCTTAGACCTCGAGAGTCATATTAAGCCCTCCTATAGGAGATATCGCAAGGACAGACAGGCGATATTGCACCGTCGGGGAAGTTGCGGTGTGAGATATCGCAGGAAAGAATGCAAGTAGAGGGGAAGGTTGCGCATCGTTTGCGAGGCTGAGATGCGATAGAGTCCTTCTCCTATCAGAGTCAGCGAGTAAGAGAGAAGATCGCCTCGTGGAGAGATCCCGCAGGCTAAGAAGAGATAAGAACCACCAGGATGCTACAGAACCTGGTTGAGGACACTTGAGTCTTTAGCCAACCCATAAGATCACTTCGAGTGAGACTTCAGGCCGTTCTGCGGTCTGTTGCCGAAAGGGCCAGTGAGCTAGGGGTATTGTTGGTACATAACAAGTAAACCCGGGTCTGCCCAATCAGTAACCAACATTACCGCCTTGGCCTTCTAAGGATTCTCAGCTTGCCTGCCAAAACCATGCTTACCACCCCAACGGGGGTTCCTCTCAGTTGGGTCATGGTGCGTGAGAAAAGCAATGAAACAGATAGAGCCGAACAGAAAGCTACAGAGCTACACGGAGATCGTCGAGGGAGAGTGAATGCAAGGGGATCCGAGCAAAAAAAATGCCATTTCATACATCATCGGAGCAGGAAATAAGTGAGCCACACGCGGGATTTGCAGCTTGCAGTTGCCTGTACAAATGACCTGGTACTCCTCTCGTCGCATCAGAGAGCCAAAAAACATCCTCACGCTGTAGATCATTTAAGCCAGGGCCATGCAAATGACCACCCATAAATGTCATCCTATCTCCCTGGCTGGAGGAGGATCGGGAACGCCAGCCAGAGCCAGATGGTGGGTGGGAGATGCCAACTGAAGCATGTTTAAGGATTGAGCCACCAAGTGGGCCCTGATCAAGGGGCGTGTCATTTAAGTACGATCTTACAGCGTGCCTGGCATTGGGTTGATGGCTTGAGTTGGAGCCAGCTAGAGGGAGCAGGTTGCTAGGTGTAGGTAGGCCAGGAAAAGCACCCACAGCCGGGGAGATGAGGTATTGAGAAGCGTGAGTCTTGCAAAGCTGAATTAGGCTGTTCGAGAAGGGCATCCCAAGTTTTCCTGCACAAAGAGGAAGATCACACTTAAACCCTTCATTATCCAATTCGTCATCCAGAGCATTGGACTTTCTCCTAACATGGTGGAAGGTGATCAAGCGAAGAGCCTCCAGGATTTTGCTAAGTCTACTGATGTTGTGTTCCATTCTCTAGCTGGTGGAGAGTTTTGATGCTTGTGTTCCATTTCGAATTTTGGTGGCAAGAGCAAGGATCACCTGTGAGTCACCCTCCACAATGATCGGAAGAAAGTTCAGATGTTTAGCCACAGAGATCCCTTCAATGATTCCTTCTAGATGAGCATCATTGTTGGTGTTGTACCCCATCCTTCCAAAGAAAATATGCAAGATTTGATCATCGTGGTTGCGGATGGTGCCTCCCAATCCCAGCATTTCAGGATTACCTTTCGAGGTCCCATCGAAGTTGAGCTTGAAGATGCCGACTGGGGGAGGGGACAATTACTCAGGGTTGGATAACCTCATGGGAGGAACCCTACCAAGAGAGGGGAGGGGACAGTGAGTGAAGTTCCAGTTTTCTAGGATACCTTTTTCTACTGCCGAAGAGGGAAAATCAAAGGATTGCTACTCTTTCACAAAGGTGGTGTCCTGAAGATTTTTTTTTGAGATCAGACCATATATTATCCATATCATTGCATCGGTCCTTGAAGATTCTGGAATTCCTCTCCTTCCATATGCTCCAGACCAAAAATACAAGGGTAAGTTCCCATAGTGTGTTAAGAAGAGCACTTTGAAAGGATTTTCTGCCCATATTTGTAGATTGTTTAATACATTATGCTTGTCTCTGTTAGTTCTCCAGAAAATACCGGCTATATGATCCCAAACCTTTGAGGAAAAATCACAAGAGTCCAACAAGTGATCTATGTTTTCAACAGTGTTACTACACAAGATGTAGAGCGCGCCCCCCTAGAATCCCCTTTTTGAAGGTTGTCCCAAGTGAGGATGTGCTTGTGAGAGAACAACCAGAGAAAGGTGGAAATTTTGGGCCATACATGTGGATTCCATATTTTTTTCCAGAGAGGAAATTGATGATCTTCTTCCTTGGTGGAAAGGATAGAGTAGGCCTCCTTGATAGTGAACGAACATTTGGAGAGCTGCCTCCATCTCAGAATATCGGGACCATGTTTGATTCTATTTTTTCTAGCCTTAAGATCTTGCCATATTTGTTCCATTATTTCGGGATTAATACGCATGTTCCATCTTCTTAAGTGCTTCCAAGTACGAAAGGTCAGAGAGCCTTCAGGTCCCCATAATTCCTGGACAACAGAGTGACAATCAACTAGTTGGTTGATATGATTATCACCCATATCATATTGGTTGATGAAGTTGGGCATTTGTTGCCAACAGTCCTGCCAGAAGTAAGTGTGAGCTCCCGATGAAGGATCCCGGGAGATCACTATTGAGGTGGATTAGTTGAGAAGGGTCCCAATTTTCTGCATATTTTTTTTCCATAATGTTCCCCACGGGGTGTCATTATGAGAGATCCAGGTCCACCAAATTTTTGCGGAGAGATCTACATATTTTATTTCAGGATCTCTTAGTCCTAGGCCTCCCTTACTTCGAGGAAGATAGAGAGTGTTCCAATTAACTAGGGCCCACTTGTTGTTCTTGAAACTTTTTCCCCAAAGGAAGGAACATTGAAGACTTCTGATGGATTTCAACACCCATTTAGGAGAAACGATAACATAGAAGATGTAGATCGGTAAGGATTGGAGGACAGATTTAAGGAGACTAAGGAGAAAGGGAAGATTGAGGGAGTGGAAGATCCAAGAGGAGATGTGAGATTAAATCTTGTCTAGGAGTTCTTTCTAAGAGGAGTGCTTAATTGCCGAGTTAAAAAGAGGCTCACCCAGGTATTTCGAGGGTAAGGTGGAGACAGTGAACCTCAGGATGTGAGAGACATTATGTTTGATGATGGAGTTTGTATTAAACAAGAAGATATGAGACTTTTCTAGGTTGAGGGTTGTGCTAGAGGCTTCTGAGAAAGTGTGGAGGATATCTCTAAGGATGTGAGATTCTTGAATAGAGAGGTGGTGGCCAAAGAGGAGGTTATCATATACAAAATGTTGATAAGAAATGAGATTTCCACCGTTTAGGGAGAGGCCATGAAGGGATCCAAAGGCAATGGATTTATGAACCAATCTTCCTAGTCCTTCAGCCACGAGGATGAAGAGAAAGGGAGAGAGGGGGTCACCTTGAAGAAGACCTTGAGAGGGAGAGAAGGTAGCTGACGGGGACCCATTGAATAGGATCGAAAAAGAAGGCTGATTTAATTGGGGAGGAGATCCAGTGGGTCCACTCATGAATGAACCCAAAGGCCATGAGCATATTTTTTATAAAATCCCAACTAAGCTTATCGAAGGCTTTAGAAATATCCAGTTTAAGGAGCATCACAGGAGTATGATTGACTTTGAGGGAATGAATAACTTCATGAGCCAGGATAATACCATCCAATATTTGACTTCCTTCGACATAGCTCGTTTGTTCAAGGGAAATGAGTAAAGGGAGAAGAGGCTTGATGCAGTTAGATACCACTTTGGAGATGATTTTGTAAAATATGTTGCAAAGGGAAATGGGCCTGAACATACTAGCAAGGGAGGCTCCAATTTCTTTGGGCACCAGAGTGAGGTGGGTAGCATTGAGAGCAGGTAGGATCCACTGGTTTTGATGCGACTCCTCCACCACTTCATGGACCTCGCCCTAAAGCAGGTTCTAGCAGCAGTGAAAGAAGTTGATAGTAAAGCCATTCGGTCTAGGCACTGTATCATCAGACATTTGATTCACCTCTAGTTTGACTTCTTGAAGAGAGATGGGTTGCATGAGTGATGCATTCTTCTCAGCTGTAATGATGGTGGGAATATGCTAGGTTAATTTCTCGATTGCATTGGATCTGGAGATAGCCGGTTCTAGAAGAAGATCCTGAAAATACCTAGTGAACTCCTGTTCAATGTCCGCTTGGCCCTCCAATACTTCACCTGCTTCCATTTTGAGTTTGGAGATGCGATTGTTCATTCTATGTTGTATCGTGGATATGTGAAAGAAAACCGTGTTTCGATCTCCTTCCTTTAACCATTTTACTCTGGATTTATGCTTCAAGAGAATTTCTTCTTGAATACAATGATTGTCCAGTTGAGACATGAGATCCTTTTCTTTATGATTTCTTTCCTCGGATACTCCATCGAACATTATGGAGTGTTGAAGAGCTTCAAGGTTTTCTTCAATTCTTTTTTGTCTTTGAAGATGCCACCAAAGGTGGTGTGATTCCAAATCTTGAGTATGGTTCTGAGTGAGTTAATTTTTTGCTGCATATTGGCCACTTTTGACTTTCCTGCCAACTGCATCTCAGACCACTAGAGGCTTACGGATTCCATGAAGGTCGGATGAGAGACCCAAAATTTCTCAAAATGGAAAGGGCGATGGAGATGATCACCAATACTTTGCCAGTTTAAGTCAATAGGATAGTGATCTGAGCCCGCCACTAGGAGAGATGAGGAGGTTATGAGCCCTCTTGCATGGAGAAAATATTTCGAGGTTAAGAAGAAGTCTAATCTCTTGTCTATGTGATGGATCCCTCCTCTATGGTTGTTCCAGGTGAAAAAACCAGAGGAAGATTGTAGATCTACTAGTCTGTAGTTGTTGATAGTAGGCTTGAAAAGGAGGTCCTTCCCTGAATAAATTTTAATCCTCCTTTTGTTTCCCCAAGGTAGGCGATCATGTTGAAATCCCCACCCATGATGTGTGAGAATTCTTGGTGCAACAAAGAGAACCAGTTCATGAATTGCAAAAGCTTGATCTTGAGCTCTGACGGTTGGGGGCTGTAGACGTTGCGAAGGTGGCCATGGATGTTGGTTCAAAGTATGTGGAAGGAATCAGCTATCGCATGGGCACAAGCTAATGAGTTGCTGAGGACGATATTTGCAGGGTTCCAGGAAATGTAAATACCTCCACCCTCCCCATTTGCATCGACCACAATAGTTTGGAATCCTTTCCAATTTTTTTCCATTATTACATGGAGGGTTTCTTAGGAACACTTCATTTCCTGAATGAAGATAACTACAGGCTTATCTTGCTAGATTTTCCTTTTCAACATTATTTTTTTGGTGAGACCATTCATACCTATAACATTCTAGGAAATGATCTTAATTGAGAACTAGGGGATGAGGAGAGGAAAAATTATGTTAACTGGGAATATTTCCCTGATTCTACCAACCACGTGCCCAACACATTTATCCATTGTAGAGAGGATTCTCTCCCTCTTTTTTTGCATTCCCGGATGAGTTTTTGCTTATCATTTGGATGTAGGTTGAGGACCCCAAGTTTGTTTTGATCTTGGCTTTATCTAGGGTGTCTTTTAATAGCTGTATTTGGAGAGCCAGAATTGAGATGAAATATGTTTTGGTGCAAGCATCTTCTAGCCCAAGGAGGTTGAGGTCCCCAAGTTCTATCTCTAAAATCTCTTCATCCATTGGGATTTTAGAGCCAGGATCAATAGAGGTGAGGAGTGGGTTAATTGCGGGATGCAAGGTCTGACTAGGATGATTTACTGTTACCATTACTTGGGACTACGAGGGAGGAAGGAAGGTACCCAGGTCATCTTGAAGAGAACTAGGCAATGAACTGGACATATTTTCTTGTGGCACCTTCTTTGAGCATGGATATTTCATCAATTTTTTCTGTTGGCTTCCTAGGATCTCGAAGCTATTTCTTGTGGTAGGGGACGCAACTTTGGGAGTGTCCCCCGAAGGCTTCCATCCTTGACGCCACTTTTTCCTTGGACTTTGGAAACCCTCCACATCTCTTTCTTCATTCTTTAGGTTCTTGCTGGGTTTGTTTTTGGGAAATCCTGGAGCAGGTGGCCATGCTCATGGAATTTACGACATACGAAGGGAACATGTTCATAGTCCAACAAACCGACCTAGTCTGAGTCTTCATGGATGAGATTGATGGCATCCGACAAGGATTTATCAATATGCATGTAGACACAAACCCATGCATAGGAGGTGAATTTATTGAGCATCTCTTGGTCAACTAAACACACAAATGTTCCCAGGGTGTTGCGGGTTTCCTTTAGCATATCTTCATCCCAGTATTTCTAAGGGAGGGAGTACATCCTTATCCATACCAGTGCCTAGGTGAAGTCTTCTTTTTTTGGGAAAAATCTCTCCGTCCAAATTTTTAGATACAGATCCACATAGTTAAAGAAATAGGGACCGCCTTCTTCCACTTTGGTTTTATCTTCAAGATGATGAAAGATGATTGTGAAGAAACCCTTGGATTCGACCTATAGGTTAAAGTGTGCTTTGGGATTCCATTTAGAAGCTATCCAGCCACTCAATGCTTACTAACACAATGTCTAACTCAAAACAATTTAGATGTAGCTTTGATCACAGTATTTATGAAATAGTGCAACTATCGACAAAACTTGATATTTTTTGTTTGATCAATGCACAGTTATATTTATGGGAACAAGATCAGTTTTGATGTTTTATGTTCTGTAAATATGTTTTTAATTATCATTCTCGATGACCCTATATTGCATAGGAGATTGAAATTTAGTCTATAAGTTATGACAAGGTGGCTTTACAAGGAAGGAGGAGTGGTGAATGGAAAGAGTAATGAACTATTAAAAAAATTGTAATGGAAGGAATTGTGAAACATGAAGGTAACCTTACACAACAAAAAATATCTCATTGTTAAACCAAATTTACATATGTACAGAGATTGGATTCCGAGCATTGTAAACTAAATCAAATTGTAGTCATTCGAAATCCAAAATTGAAATTGAAACTAAATAGAATGTAGGAAGGCTCTTGTTATTTCTAATCAACCAATTATGAATAAAATCTAAAGGAAAGAACAAAAAATCTGAGCAAGTGCAAGACAAATTACAACAATTAAATTATAAATGCAAATCTAGACTCATGTTCAGTGTAACCTAACTACCAAACACATAAAGAAAGATCTCACAATCCCAACAAGTAGCATAAAACTTCACAAATTAATGAGTACAATCACAACACGATTTGAGCCCAAAATCCGATGACAGAATCCAACAACATCTGACGTAAAGTATGTTTTTGTTGGATCGCAATGATGAAAAGTACTGTACGTTCTAATGTTTTTTTGTCATCTTGCAGATTCGTTGAATTTTCAACTTTAGTCCTTGTAGGTTTTGCGACAAACATTCTTGTCGATTAAGCAATGTCACCTTGTCGGATTTGTGATGACTTTTCGACGTCACCTCATCGAATTTGCGATGTCTAGGGAAGGTGTTATCGTCGAACGTTCGACTAGCCCATGATACTTATTTCAAGTTGGAAAAAGGATTACCTACAATGGTAACTACGTTCAGGTCGTTGGATATCTGACGACCGTGGAATTATAAACATAAAATTTTTTAGACATTCTGACATCTTTTCTATAGAAGTGACAAACAATTTGCAGAAATTATTTATTCCTCGACGAGCGGTTTGCAGAAATTGTTTATTCCTTGACGGACGGTTTGAGGAATTGTTTTATTCTTCGATGACCGGTTTGGGGATTTTTTTTTTCTTCGAGAGACACTTTGTGGGAATTTTTTTATTCTTCGACAAACCACCATTTGATAAATTTGTGATGCGTGGAACTTGATTTTTTAATATTGTCGATAGTATTGATCCATGAAGTTTGTGACAAAATGTTAAATAGCAATATTCCTGATCCAAACGAAGAAAATCGACAATTTCTTGCTAGACTATGGGATGCAATGAAATGAAGGGGTGATGGGAAATGTTATTGTCCATGTAGTCAATCCAGGGGATTTAAGAGGAGAAGAATATTGATCGCAACAGCCACAAAACATTGTAGGGAACATGGACACGCTTAGGGGGGGAATGAATATCGTCCATTTGTAGGTTTAGCATTATAATTTTTAAATAATTTTTTTCTTTGCTAATTGTATGTATTATTTTAATATTTCTGATATTAACTATTAACTATTGATGTATTCATGCATTTATAAAGGAAAGACATCCTACGACATATTGTCCAGAGGAAGTGATTTTAGAACAATTACCGAAGGATCATGGAGCGTCTATGTTTAATGGAAAACAAGTGATGGATCATATTGAAGAAGATGATGGTACAAATACACTGATCCATGATTCATTTAACGTTAGAATATTGGACAATGACGATGATAATGATAATGGAAATATTGATGACTTTGATGATGTTCATATATACCTCTTCTCGATAAGGCATATGAACCCCTGTATGAAGGATCCAAAACAAATATTCTCTCTGCTATATTGTTGATGATGAACTTGAAGGTTATGAATGGTCTTTTAAACATCTCAATCACATAGATGCTAAGGTATGTAAAATAATTTTTTATCACTCCAGGAAACTCCTCTAGGTTGTAGCTCGAGGATGCTTGGTAACTTAAAACGTTTTTAGG
This sequence comes from Pseudotsuga menziesii, assembly GCA_001517045.1. Classification (NCBI taxonomy): domain Eukaryota; kingdom Viridiplantae; phylum Streptophyta; class Pinopsida; order Pinales; family Pinaceae; genus Pseudotsuga; species Pseudotsuga menziesii. The sequence continues at coordinate 16,713 of LPNX010815287.1, read as the reverse complement.
GTTTTCTGATATGGATCAAGTCAGGTGACCTATATAACCTTCCACTCTCAAGACATGCATGAAGCTCACTCAATTACAAGGCTTTTAGTTACAACTTGTTCGGTAGTTTGACAATAAGGTGCAGGGATGGAGAACTCATCAAGCTGGCAGACTTACATACAAAATAGATGCATATAAATGGCTAAATCCTGACAAGGATGGTACTTATAAATCAAATCACATTAACTCACCAATAGGATGACAACTATTAGCTATTAATCAACTTGAAAATAACCTAAATACACATTCAGGCATAAGTACAGTAAAGATAGAGATGATGACTAAACAATTCATAACAAAAGAGATTATATTTCAGAATGAACAAGATGAGAAGATTGAAAGCATTATAGGCTTATAAATCCCCGAAGTTGAACCTTTATTATAAAATTGATCTTAGGATTTATAGCCTTTTAAAAAAAGTACAGATCCCGAAACTTCGATCTATTTTTACAAAAATACTCAAAAGTGACAGTTTTTCCAAATTAGGGTTTCAAACCCTACCTAACTATTTGTCTAACTATGATGAAGATTTAGTTCACTGACTGAACATTAAATAGCTGAAGTAGTTGCCGATGATCACTGTTGCTGGTCCACTCTTAGTTAACCCATTGATTTCTCCTTGACAATTAGGGATGATGACTTTATGGCACTATTTTGTCATAATAGATCTAAACAAACCCTTTCTGATACTTCTGTTTGCATATTTTATCTTTAACTTACGTCTCTAAGCCATCTGCAGTTGCCAAACTCCAGTTCTGTCTATCAAAAACTCAATTTTAAATCTCTATCTGCTTTCGGTGGTTAAGCAGCCAGTCTATCGGAACTTTTAACTGCCAAAAAGAGGAAGAACCCGTCGGTGATCAGAAGCTCTAAACACTAAGGATCAAAACTTTAAATCTGAATGCTGCCGTAGTGTCAGCAATTCAAACCACTAATGAACCCATTGGTGATTGGAAGCTCTAAACACTAAGGATCAGAACTTTAAGCCTGAACGCTGTCGTAGTGTTGGCGATTCAAACCACTAACGAACTTGTCGGTGATCGGAAGCTCTAAATACTAAGGATCAGAACCATAAACCTGAACACTGCCATAGTGTCGGTGATTCAAACCACTAATGTTACGACTGTTAAGCATCAAAGGTCGAGACGACAAACCACTAATGCGTTGAAACTTCAAACCACAAGAATCTTCATAGTTTCAGTGACATAAAGGACAATCCCTTCGAAACATCGGCATCGTAGAGGACTAAACCTCCAACCGCTGTCAAAAAAATGTTTCAATGGTAGTCAGAAGAACCACGATTCAATGAAAAAAAAAAAGAATTGTCCATCGGGATGTTTGTCGTTTCCCTTCCGAAACATCGGCGGCATAGAGGACTAATGCCCCAGCTCAATCTTCAATAAACTCCCGACAGCGAAAAAATGAAACCATCGAAAAATAAAAAATGTTAAGCTTTGAGAAATGAAACTTCATAGTCAACATGCATTGGCTAGTTAAACCGCCGAAAGGGTTTTCCACCCGATATTTATCTTCCAATTTTCAGTGGTTAGTGTATATGTTGCACCCCTTTCTAATCTACCGAAAAGGACCCTTTTCAGTGGCTAATGAGATGTTTTAAGCCTCTCCTAAGCCACTGAATGTACCTTTCATGCTGCTGCTTTCCACTCAATTTCGGCAGTTTAAACCCCTTTTATCTCTCTTTCTAGTCTGCCGAAAGAGCCCCTTTTCAGTGGCTAATCAGCTATGATAGTCCTCGCCTAAGCCACTGAAAGCTACAACTTGTGAAATTTTCATTGAAATAAAAAACAAAGGCTTTCAAACTATCAGTGATATTCATACCCTTCATTGCATGAGTTAAATTCTTCATACTATCAAAATAAATTATTTTGGGAGATAACATCTGGCTCCTACTTGGGGATGGGAATCTCCTAGTCAGGTCCCAAGAATCCCAGACCAAAAATGCCTTTCCCAAAAAATAATAATTGAAGCTATCTTCTAGTGTTCCATTGGGCATGGAGTGATTTGTCTTTTATAACTGATCCGCTGTAATCTTCCTGTAGCCCGCTTTTCTTATTCACGAAAACAAATAAGAATGACCTAGTTGCTCATATTAAGAGTTTATTTTCCTATCTACTCCTACTCCTAATTCTAATTAGTAGAGTCTTCTTATCATGTGACATCATGCTTCTAATGAAGCCATGTCAGAAAATGATCCACTGAACTTACCCTTGATATTGACTTGAAAAATAAATGAAACCCTAGCATGCAGCAATGTAGTTTCGAAGGGTGACAAAACCAGCTATCATCTGACAAAAATATTTTGATATCTATGCTGCTCATAAGTTCCAGATATTCAGCAACAGGGTCATAAAAGCCAACAAGAAATACCTTTTTATGCTATTGATGTTTTCCTTCACCAATGTCAATGTTGAATGTGGACTTCTAAACCTTTGTCGGATCAAAATGCAAGCTCAACAGCTAATCTGAACCTTCTTGTTCTCTTATAATCAGATCTTAATCATCGATCATTAAAATTATCTCTTGAGAATAGTGCTCATAATAGGATGGTAAAACAAGGTTTACATCATATGAATAAAGATCAGTTGAAAACATATAATTTCCTATACAATCATCAGTTATCATAGGCTCATCCTGGTTTGCAAACTGATCATAAAATCTAGATTCATACCTGTCTTGGGAGTACTTTTCAAACACTGAAGAATCTGATTCTAAATCTAAAAGGACCTCACATGCTTGCTGCTGTTCCAAATCTGCTTCAGACTCATAATCTTCGTCTTCAAAATCTGAATCATACTGATGTTTATCTGGCTTAGTTAAATGATGGTTTTCAAAATCAAACTGCTCTGAGATTCTCCTTGAAGCACAAATGTTTTCCTCCACCTCTAAAGCATCTTCAAACATAATGATTAAAGATGAAGATTTCCTTTCTAGCAAAAGAAGGGCCAGTTTTGAATGTAGTCCCATCACATAATATATAATGGCAACTGTCTCTGTGGGCCGGGTCTCCAAAGGCATATCATGATAAGTGTTGTAGAATCTTCGATTGAAGATAGGCAAAGTTTCATCTTCCTCTCTCTTCAAAGCATAGAAATCAACAAGATACGAATCAAGAGATTTGTTCTCACCCCAATGCTTCAAAACTGCATCAATGAATTCTATCTAAGAGCCAATAGAGTCAACTCTTAAATTCTTGAACCATATAGCAGCATCTTTAATCAATGATTTAGAGAAAAATATCATGATTACATCCTCATGAACAATCTGAAAATGGTCAATAAAATTTTCAAAATATTCCAAGTGCCTTTCCCCTGAAGCTTGATTATTTCCGGAAAACCAAGGGAGATATTCATAATAGTCAAGAGGATAAGGATGAAGCTGAGAGGGCAGTTTGAATGGCTTAAACATCTTCATCCTAATTTTGATTTGAAAGGCTGTGGGTTGATCATGAGGGATAACAATATTCTGACAAGGTTCAATGGTTATGGAAACAAGTGTTGAGCTCTACATAGGTTTTGAATCAATTTTGGTTTCTTCAAGGTTACATGGCTAATCAGATTTAGAAGGTATTTGGATACAGAGGTCATTTTTATAAATGAGCTGTGGCACAAAGACTAATTCACCTTCTATAATACAAGCAGGCTGCAAATATTCTTCTATAAATGGATTTATAAAACATGGCTGATAATATTCAGAATATATAAAACATAGGATAATTATTTTAACATGTGAAGGGAAAAGTATAAAGGAGCTGATAAAAAATAACGACAGTTCATAAAGTAAACTGCTGAACTAGTACCTGGATTTTGACTTCAACCTCTTCATCTTTTATCAACTGGGTCCTCCCCAGTGGAGATTTATTAAATTCGAATGGATCAGAGAAATAGAAGTATTTTTAAATCTACCCTAGCATTAGGGCTAGGTTTTCTTCTCCCTCTACCAACAAATCTGATCTAGGTGTCGTTGCTGCTCTGGAAATTTTCCTTTGTAAAGCTCTTCCTTTTTTGGTGATCTTCTCTGGGTCTGTGACAGGTGTTGCTAGTGGACTCTCTTGATTTTCTCTAGTATGAGCCCTTTGTAGGCCATAGTTCTTCAATGGAGTCACCAGGGATGAGATCTTTACAAGCAACAGTGCTTGAAGATTCCTCAACCCTATTTTTTTTTATTTACTTATAAACTTATGAGAACTAGATGCTTCAGCATAAGAAGATTGAAATGGAGGTCTATTTGATATAACAACAGAAATACCTCCGGAAATACCTAATGTAGCTCCCCTTGCAGCTCTAGAGGTCTGTCTTAGTGAAACCCTAGCTCCTCTCAAAATCTCTTCTGGATCTGAAACAGGTGTTGCTGGTGGCCCTTTAGGGTTTTCTTTGCTACTTGGTATTCTTGAAGCCACCTTATTTCAATGGAGTCCTCAGATAGATGATTACAACTAGAATAGTGTCCAAGCTTTGTCTATCATCAAAGCAAGGATCTATGTCATCTCCCAGGGAGGATGAGCTTCAGTCTCCTCTCCCCAGCAACGGTGCCAATTTGTTATCACTCCAGGAAACTACTCTAGGTTGTAGCTCGAGGATGCTTGGTAAATTAAAATGTTTTTAGGGTTTTTTGAGATGGATCAAGTCAAGTGACCTATATAACCTTCCACTCTCAAGAGATGCATGAAGCTCACTCAATTACAAGGATTTTAGTTACAACTTGTTCAGTAGTTTGACAATAAGGTGCAGGGATGGAGAACTTATCAAGCTGGCAGACTTACATACAAAACAGATGCATATAAATGGCTAAATCCTGACAAGGATGGTACTAATAATTCAAATCACATTAACTCACCAATAGGATGACAGCTATTAGCTATTAATCAACTTGAAAATAACCTAAATACACATTCAGACATAAGTACAGTAAAGATAGAGATGATGGATGAACAATTCATAACAAAAGAGCTTATATTTCAGAATGAACAAGATGAGAAGCTTGAAATCATTATAGGCTTATAAATCCCCGAAGTTGTACATTTATTATAAAATTGATCTTAGGCTTTATAGCCTTTTTACAAAAAGTATAGATCCTGAAACTTTGATTTGTTTTTACAAAAATACTCAAAAGTGACAGTTTTTCCAAATTAGGGTTTCAAACCCTACCTAACTATTTGTCTAACTATGATGAAGATTTATTTCACTGACTGAACATTAAATATTTGAAGTAGTTGCTGATGATCACTATTGCTGGTCCACTGTCATTTAACCCATTGATTTCTCCTTGAGAATTAGGGTTGATGACTTTATGGCACTATTTTTTCATAATAGATATAAACAGACCCTTTCTAATACTTCTGTCAGCATATTTTATCTTTAACTTATGTCCCCGAGCCATCTGCAGTTGCCAAAATCCAGTTCTGTCTATCAAAAACTCGCTTTTAAACCTTTGTCCTCTTTTGATGGTTAAGTGGCTACTCTATAGAAACTTTTAACTGCAGAAAAGAGGAAGAACCCGTCGGCGATCGGAAGCTCTAAACACTAAGGATCAGAACTTTAAATTTGAACACTGCCATAGTGTGGATGATTCAAACCACTAACAAACGCATCGGTGATTGGAAGCTCTAAACACTAAGGATCAGAACTTTAAACCTAAACGCTGCTGTAGTGTTGGCGATTCAAACCACTAAGGAACCCGTCGGCAATTGAAAGCTATAAATACTAAGGATCAGAACCTTAAACCTGAATGCTGCTGTAGTGTCAGCGATTCAAACCACTAACATCACGACTGTTAAGCATCGAAAGTCAGGAGGAAAAACCACTAATGCGTTGAAACTTCAAACCACAAGACTCTTTGTAGTGTTGGTGACATAAAGGACAATCCCTCCAAAACGTCGGCGTCATAGAGGACTAAACCTCCGACCTTTGTCAAAAAAATGTTTCGATGGCAGTCAAAAGAACCACGGTTCGACGAAAAAAAAGAACTGTCCATCAGGACATTCATCGTTTCCCTTCCAAAACGTCGGCGGCATAGAGGACTAATGCCCTAGCTCAATCTTCAATAAACTCCCGACAGCGAAAAAACGAAACCATCGAAAAATAAAAAACGTTAAGCTCTGAGAAAGGAAACTCCACAATCAATATGCATTGGCTAGTTAAACCGTTGAAAGGGTTTTCCACCCAATATTTATCTTCCATCTTTCGATGGTTAGTGTATATGTTGCACGCCTTTCTAATCTGCCGAAAACGACCCTTTTCGGTGGCTAATGAGATGTTTTGAGCCTCGCCTAAGCCACTAAATGTACCTTTCCTGCTACTGCTTGCCACTCACTTTCGGCAGTTTAAACCCCTTTTATCTCTTTTTCTAGTCTGCCAAAAGTGCCCCTTTTTGGTGGCTAATGAGCTATGATAGTCCTCGCCTAAGCCACCGAAAGCTACAACTTGTGAAATTTTCATCCAAATAAAAAACAGAGGCTTTCAAACTGTCAGTGATATTCATATCCTTCATTGCATGAGTTAAATTCTTCATACTATCAAAATAAATTATTTTGGGAGATAACATAATCCATCACATATATACGATCGTGATAAAGTTTATCTTTATTCCTCAAATAATTGTATTGTTAATTTATAATTCAAATTAATATGGACGAAGTGTGCTCGTTAATATTATTTATATATTATATTAAGTCTATTTTTATTTTTATTTGATGTAGTTTGATAGCTGAATTTTTGTTACCACCATCAAATATTTTACCTCGCACATATCAATATTTTTCTTCCATCATGAAAGAGATTGGAATGCATTATGAAGCAATTCATGCATGCCCCAATGACCATGTTATATATTATAATCAACATGAATTTGCAATAGAATGTCCAGAATGTCATATAAGTAGATATCAGACATATCAAGTAACAAAAAAGGTGCCTCACAAGGTTCTTCATTATATTCCCTTCATTCCACGTTTGCAATGACTGTTTAGGTGCAATAATATAGCGCAATTTATGGATTACCATGCTAGGAACAGAAGTGAAGATAATGTTATTCAAATTCCTGCATATGGTTTTGCATTTAGAGATATGGAGGAAAAGTGTCCTCACTTTAAAGAAGAACCCCGTAATCTTAGGATTTCTTTAGCAATAGATGGTGTTAATCCATTTGCATAGATGAAATCCATTTACACGGTGTGGCCTATTTTTATTATCAACGATAAGATTCCTCCTTGGTTGTCAATAAAGAGGGAGCACAATGTTGTCGATGATTATTCCAGGTATTTTGTGTCTACAACTGTTTTATTTCTAATGTAGTTGTGGCATATCATTTGTCTTATTATGTTTCCTAATGTCATATATATATTTTTTAATTTACTCTTGTTCATGGTTTATATATCTTAATGGTTCTCATAATTATATATTTTATATGTACTTCAAATCAATCAGGTAAGTACCAAGTCAAAGATATGAATGCATATATCGAACCTCTTATAGACGAACTACTGAGGTTATGGAATGGCATCACTATGTATGATGTATCTAGACCAATATGAAAAGGCAATTTCAGTTCTATGCAATGGTTGTATGGACAATACACGATGTCCTAGGGTTAACCCAATTTTGTGGTTTGTCTTTTTAAGTTCCACTTTAATTGCATTTAATTATCTAAATTAGTTAATATAGTTTATATATAATTATAATTGACATAGATATTCCATATCTATATATTGTAGGTATTCAGACAAAGGGTAAATTTTCATGTCCATTTTGTGGTCCTAAGATCAAATCTCGTCGCTCAAAAAGCTTAAGAAAGGAGGTGTTTAATGAGTATAGGAATTTTCTCTCTAAGAATCACAAGTATAGAACAACCGAAAAAATATTTTCAATGGGATGCAAGAGACTGCATTAAAACCATGGAGAATAACACCTCACCTTTGGAAGATGCAATACAATAGAAATCATCAAGCTGGTACGTATGGCTCATCGTATATGAATTGTTATGTATTTTAATTTTTATTGTGAGTTGTTACTATAGTGGCCATAATTGATTTATGTAATTTAGTTACTAACTAATATTCCTGATGTCCTTCATGATCATGAAGGAATTAATGGGATTCCATGAGGAATGAAAAGTTAACCTATACAATTGAGCAGGTTTCCCTATTATGAGCACCTACAAATTGCTCATCTGTTTGATACAATGCATACTGGAAAGAATGTGACTGAAAAATTATGGCGACTACTGGAGCTAAGGAGCGAGAAAGATAAAATTGTGAAACCTTGCAAAGACATTCAAGAAGGAAACAATGCAATGAAAGACGTCATTCAATTTAATAGCAACTGAGACCAAATTAATATAAACTCAATTCCATGGATGTTTATGGAGCAGAGAAGTAATATTGTTAAAGAAGTAATGTGAAAAATTAAATTTCCCACTGGATTTTGTGCGAACTTGAAGAATATCATAACAAAAAAGGATGATTTTTCGGGGGTCAAAATGCATTATTGGCACGTCTTCATCAAGGTAATTATTATTGTTATGTCCATATAAATATTTTTTCATTTTATTGCATAAATTTGTTTTCTTGTTTGTATACTCTTAGTTTAAAAAAGGCGTGGTTTGTATATTGATACAATATGTTCTACCTCTCTCTCTCCCGTACATCTTCGACGACATTGTCAAACAAGTTATATATAATCTTGGGAAATACATGAGGTAACTATCGATTAGTTGTTTGTGCACTAATTCATGTTTTGTAATTTAATGTTTTTTTTTGTTAATTATTGCTATTGGGTTGCGTCACTTGTATATGGTTAACATCTAAAGAAATCCATAACAAAGATATATAGTATTGGAGGAGAGAAATTACTTGTCTCATGTGTGAAATGAAGAAGCATCTACCTTCGGCATTTTTCAATGCATATGAACACTACCCCATACACCAAGTCGAGGAGATTGAACTGTGTGGACCTGTGCACTCAAGGTCCATGTGGATGGTTGAGAGGCACTTGAAATTTATGAAGGGTTTGGTGAGAGAATGAGAACGTGTTGAGGGTTCTATGATGTAAGGATATATGGTATACCAAAACATGTTGTATGTTAGTGAATATATTCCTAAGTTAGCGTCAAAGCTCAATTTACATCGCATTTGTGATCCAGCCTCCAATAACTATTTTGAAGGGGAGTACCTGAAGGGGAAAGGTAGATTGATGAAGGTGAAAGGTAATTATTAGCTAGTGGATGTTAATTTTATCATACATATTCTAATTTCATATTCAATTTATTGCATCAATTAAGAGCATATACTTTGTTTAGAAAATTTACATATGTCTTGAATTTTAATGTTTATTGTCATCATGCAGTTGGTCGATAGAGGGATGCAATTCATTTATACATCACAAAAAATATTGACTGGATGAAGGTATGGATTGAATGATGTGAACAATCGGGTCATGGAATATCATGGGAAGGTGTGGATTCATTGGTAAAAGAAACACATCGCAATGGAGATACAAATCTTACATAAAGGGAAATCGATTTAGCATATGGTTTAAAATATAAGAAGGAAATCATATTAATCAATCACTCTAAATTTGTTATTTTTCAAATTACATTTTGTTGTTATTTTCCATGTATGGCTGCATAAATATGCAGTTATTCATAAATATTGAATTTTTATGTAATCATTCTGTGTATTGCTTGTTGTAGGTAAAACACCATAAGGTTATGGTCTATAATGGTTGTAGATATTGCATCAAAAAATTGGACGAAACAAAGAAAACATCATATTGTGGGATATCTGCAGTATTTGAGGTGACCGATGTTTCATCTAGAAGTGATAGACATCCATAACTCTTATAAAATTGATACTATGGGTATTTGGAAGATATTCTACAGCGTGACTTTAAATTATTCAAGGTAGTTTTGTTCGTTGTCAAATGGTATAGTTTACGATTGAATCAACGTGATCCCGATAGAACTATTATTGAACACGATAATGGATTTACCATGGTAAATACAAGGTTATTTGAGCCAGGAATGGAGACCTATGTTCTTCCAAGGCAATGTGAAAAAGTATTTTACTATGAGGTTCTAGGTAAAGCGGGTTGGTCATTTGTTGTGAGATATGATCCAAGGGGAAGGCCGATAAAGTATAACCTAGATGAACGTAATGAAGAGGGTACTCTGGAAGAAGAAGATGATGATGAAGAGCATGATCAACATGATGAGTTAGATGATTAGGATGATCCAACAAAAGATGACCAAGATTTAGTTGAATCAAATGATGTAGCAGACAATGCCCATGAATATTATATCAACGATGACATGATGAATGTAACTAACTTAGACGACGATGATGATATGGCCAATCCTTAAAATGTTGACTCTGGATATGATGATACATATGATGAATTGGATGAAGAAGATGACGAAATCTATTGAAAGGTAAATATTTAATTAGACCTATTATTTTATCTTATTTAAAAAAAGAGTTACTAACATTAATGAGATCATATATTTATAGATAGGAGATCATAATCATCATCATCTTCATCATCATCATCATAATCATCATCATCGTCAACACCATCAATGTCATCATCTTCATTGTCATCATCATCATCAACATCATCATCATCATCATTATCAACATTGTCATCATCATCATCATCAACAACAACAACATCATCATGATCATGATCATCGTCATCGTCGACATCATCATCATCATCATCATAATAATCTTCATCATCGACGTCATCATTGGTGACTTCATCATCATCATCATCTTCATAGTGATCATCATTAGTATCACCATGATCATCAATGTTTCATGAATAACGCTGCTATATTACTGTGTAATGATTGCATAAGTTATGGTGTCCCTCCATCAGATCCCGATATCCTCCTCCCTCACTGTCAAAAACTTGGTTCTAATAGCTCTCCCATGAACGCCTCGGGTGAGACCTCATCTGCTCCATAGATGTTACTGGGCAGGGTAAAACCTGTTTGGGTCAGTGCTCAGGGAGATTATACTACAAGGTGTCGACAAAGAGGGAACCCATGTCGATGAAGCTTTGTTGATGGGTTTCACCAACAAAACCCACATGTTGCACTTGACTTGTTCTACATAATACCCGTGTGTTTCCTGAAAAAAATACTATTTACATTGCAACTCATGTATCATACGCGAGTATACCTGCATGTGTCCCTTGAATACGCGACTGTTGTCTATGAAACACATGTACTTTTCCTGTATATGTCAAAAAATGAAGGTTCTCGAAGTTTGGGTGGTTATGCAACTGACTCCTTCAGTTGTAACTAAGTTTTCTTTTATCCTATCTCTTTAGAAGCATATAAATAGAGGTAGGGAGGTCCATTAGAGGAGACTTGAATCTTTGCATTGTTATGCTGTAGGAATTGGGACTCTCATTCACCCCACCTTTTCCCTAAAATATTTCTCGTTGCGTTGAAGAGCTTGAGGTTAAGTTCCTTGGAGAAGAGAAGCAGAAAAACCATATCAAGGTTTCGTGAGGTGCCCAACTTGGAGAAAAGGTATATTTGTACTTATTTTCATGGTTAATAAAGATGCGATGTCGTTCTTCTTCCCAAATCATTGTTCAATGTATGTCTGAATCTTTATTTTTTATCATATGATGATGTTAATCAGATTCTTATTTCATGTTTCTTTGTTTATCGTTGCTTTATATGTGGTCATATTGGTTTGAGGAAGCTATAATTTGTTTTGTAGGTATCTTGGAGCAAGAGGAGCAAGAGGAGGATTGAAGGGATGCTTTGAGAAACCTTCATTTGGATAAGGTATGAACCATTGCAATCTATGAACTTGTTTATATATACTTTCATATTCATTTGCATCTCTCTTTCAACCCCAGTACGTTGATGGTCTCTTAAAACCTAGCCATAGGAAAATTTCCTGTACAACATAACTAACTCATAGAACCCATATATTGAGTTATGTAACTTCATTTGACCTCTTCTCTGCATCGTTGGAAAGGTATTTGTGTCAGCTAAAACTTTCCAGAATACACCAAAGTATGAAAATACCCATAAGTGCTCTACTAAAAATTATATTTTTTGATGTCCATGTGAGTTTCCATAAGGAAACCCACGTGTTGCATGCGACTTGTTCTAAATAATACACACGTGTTCCCTAAAAATGAGACTATTTACATTGAAACCTGTGTATCATACTTGAGTATTGTCACTGGAACTCACGTGTGTCCCTTGAATATGGGATTGTTGTCTCTGAAACCCACATATTTTTCCCGTAGATGTCAAAAAAAGAAGTTTCTTGAAGTTTGGGTGGTTATGCAACTCACTCCTTCAGTTGTAACTAATTTGTCTTCGAACCTATCTCTTCAGAAGAATATAAATAGAGGTAGGGAAGTCCATGAGAGGAAACTTGAGCCTTTGCATTGTTATGCTGGAGAAATTGGGACTCTCATTCCCCCCACCTTTTCCCTAGAAGTTTTATCCTTGTGTTGCAGAGCTTGGAGGCTGAATTCCTTGGAGAAGAGAAGCAGCTGAAGTGAATAGTTATTCACTTCACACAATCCATATTACTAGAACACCTATAATATTCGATAAGCCATTAACCGAACAAATATATATTGATAGTTGGATAGATAAGAGATGATTACAATGGTTGATAACCCACCTATTAAATAAGGCTTGGGAATTGTAAATGAAAGATCATGCCCTTTCATCTTTAAGTACACTTAATTATGTTTATTATTAATTATTTAACTATTAGATTATTATCTTTATTTATGTTCGTTACATTTCCACTCTCTTAGAAAGGCTTTGTCCTCAAAGCCTTGTAATGTTTATGCATTATTTTTTGTGGTGTCGTGGCTGAAGAAACATGTCAATACAAACTACTAAGAGTTGAGCATAACTCTCGATATGTGGATGAATCAACCCATCCCAAATTTATTTGTTGTGGATTGTTGGTATTCCATACTGATCTATCATTAGGAGCTTTGATCACATTGGTGCCATTATATTTTGACAGTTCCCACTTTTTAGGATATGGATTTTTATGGTTGGGGTGTTGATAGGGAATTTTCACAATGTTATTTTCTTTTACGAGTGTCATGTTTTGAGCATTGATCTGAGTTGGAAGTTGTATTTTCATCCCTTGATGTTTTAAGGTTTCATTCTGTATATTTTCCAACTTGTTTTCTAACTACATGTTATCATTTTGAAACTTCCTAATCAATTCTACTTTCAATTTCCTGTCATCTTCAGAATTCTTAAGTTGTTCCTTAAGATCTTCGTTATGAATTCTAATGTATCTATTTTCTTCCTGCTTGTCTAGATGTTTTCCTTCAATATATTTTGTAGATTCATCTATCTTCTGACTATTTTTCAACTTCTTAATTTTTGTGACTAGTGTCTTGTTATGATTTCTTAATCTGAAAATTTCTTCAGAATTGTTGGATAGTGTTTTATTACTCTTTCCGATATCCAACTTGTGTGTCGTTTTAGAGTCGTCATTTTGTTGTTGAAGAACTTTTATCTGCTATTGGCATTGACCGACCTATGATTCTTGAATTTCTAATTTATGTCGTATATGCGTCAGCTCTTCATCCTTGTCCCTAATGATTTTGTTCAAGCATATTATTTCTGCTTCGTAATCATTTATTTCTTTCTTTATATCTTGATTTTTCAATCTCTGATTGAAATAATTTTCATCTTTTAATTCTTCAATTTGCGCATATAATTTTTGTATATGATTTTTCTGGTTGGAAATGTTTTTTTCCTTTTACTTTTCTTCTATCTTATGTATTTCAATTATTACTTCGAAATTTTTATTCCTGTCATGTAAATCTTCGTTGTCTCTTTGATAACGCTTTAACTTGACTTCTAATTTCTCTATTTGTAGTCGCAAACCAGATTCCATGATCTCTGATTTCTTGGACACTAGATGGTCATTTGGACTATAGATGGTCTTCAATTTTCTTTGATTATGTTCTCTTTGTATTAGGTTAATTAACCTTTTTTTTTCAAAAATAATAATTATTTTAATAAAATAATAATATTATTTCCTTTTTTTTTTAAATAATAATTATTAATTAGTTAATTAATAATAATATTATTACTATATATATAGTTTAATATCTATTTTTTTTCAAAAATTAAAATATTTAAACAATATAATAGTATTATAATGCTTAATATTTTTTTTTGAAAATTTGTTAGGGTTTGTGGCTATTTGGAGGTAGAGTCTTGGAGGAGGACAGTTGAGAAAGAGTAGGGTGGACATGGAAGTGGAGGGTCAATGTGGAAGCTGATTTGGGAGAAGCGCATAGGTGGCTGAGGCATGGGAATGAAGAAAAAGTAGGGCATGGACATGGAGGGCGCAATAGGGAAGTTGCAGGTGGACAGGGATAGTGGTGCAAGTGTAGGAGGCGTAGACTAAGTGTTGTGCATGGAATGGAGGGAAGGGATGGATGGAGCAGGACATAGCAGTGGGAAGGAGGTGAAGCTGATGAGGGTGTGGATGAGGATGGGCACTGTTATTTTTTCATCACATTAAGCTAGCATTAAGATCTTGGGATCTTTTCACTGAGAGAATAACAAGTACAGCAATAAGACATAAGCACATCACAAGAGACAAGAGACACAACGAGTTTTCCTTGGGGAAACCATAAAGGAGAAAACCCCGCAACTTCCTCTAAGATAGAATCAACATCAAAATAGTAAGAGATCTCCCAAAACAATAGTAGTCTTCTGTCTTCTGTCTAGTCCCAAAATTTCCTTCTTTAGTAGTGCACCACACTTGGGAGAGCAAGTGAAGTATTTCCACAATGTGATAAATAGAGAGACTCTCACTCTCTATTTATATTCATCCGTTCACTTGAATTTCCTTTTCACACGTAGCCTCAACCTAATAATTACTACTCGAGCCTACACCTTAATTAGTGTATAATAACTCAAGTGCCCCGAAACTGTGGGGACTTACCTAATGACTTGATATGACTTGATTACATTATTAATCCTCTCGATCGGAACATCGAGGCATGACCACATGACTCAAATACATAATAGAGACATCCCGGAATAAAAATCGGGTTACAATATATAATATACATAGAAGAATACATTCCGAAGTTACATATACATCAACACTCCCTCTTAACTAGGAAGGTATTCTTTCAACACAATTTTCAGCACTGGTCTTCTTCTCTGTATCAACTGGATCATCTCGTCTTCAAGTCGTCTTCGTATTCAAGTCATCATCGTATCTGGATCATCTCTTGATCTGGATCATCATTGAACATCATCACTAGATCTGGATCATCTCTCGATCTGGATCATCATCACTGGAATGGATCTGGATCATCACTCGATCTGGATCATTACTGCTGAATCATCATTACTGGATCTGGATCATCACTCGATCTGGATCAACACTGGTGCTATCTCATGATTCTTCTCGTCATAGGAAGTTCTACAGAGCCAGCCCTTTTTCATGCTAGTTGTAGGCCTACCCTCATGTAGGTCTTTGCCCAGCACTTATATCTGACCTGCTCGTTAGAAAGGCACGCCCAGCACTCACATCTGATAATGTAGTAAACTACAATCCCATCAGAAAGGCCCAGCACTCACATTCACCAGTATGATAGGGCACACCCACTATCATCTGTGAAATGGCTCAGCACTTACAACCACCAGCATGATAGGACACACTTACTATCATCTGTGGAAAGGCACAGCGCTCATATCCACCAGCATGGTAGGACACACCTACTACCATCTGTGGAAAGGCTCAGCACTTATAATCACCAGCATGGTAGGACACACCTACTACCATCTGTGGAAAGGCTCAGCACTTATAATCACCAGCATGGTAGGACACACCTACTACCATCTGTGAAAAGGATCTACACTTACAATCACCAGCATGATAGGACACACCTACTATCATCTATGAAATGGCTCAGCACTTACAACCACTAGCATGATAGGACACACCTACTATCATATGTGGAAAGGTACAGTGCTCACATCCACCAGCATGGTAGGACACACCTACTACCATCTGTGGAAAGGCTCAGCACTTACATCCATCCATGCGGGAACACATCCTGCTCACAATGATGGAAGGGCATGCACTCATATCTGATCATGAGGGGAACACATCCCAGCAATCATATCAGAATGGCCCCCAGTCCTCCTCAACTAAGCTACCTGGTAACTGACCAGGCGCCTCCATTCTCCTAGAGAATGACAGTTGCCCTTACATTCGACCTGCTCGTCGAAATGGCCAACACTCACATCTGACATGGAAGGAACTTAATCCTTTAGCCATGAACATAATGGTTCAGCCCTTACATCTGATCAAGTGGAAACACATCCCTCTATCACATCAGAATGGCTACTCAGTTCTTATACTGAGTGTTCTTGGTAACTGACCAGGTGCCTCCATTCCTAGAATGGCAATTGCCCTTACATCTATCCTGCTCGACAGAATGGCCAGCACTCATATCTGACATGGAAGGGAGAAACCCTACCACCATGACAGAATGGCTCAACCCTTATATATGACCTACTCGTCAGAATGGCTATGGATCTCAGCACTCATATCTGACATGGAAGGAACCAATCCTCTCACCATGACTGAATGGCTCAGCCCTTACATCTGACCAT
>LPNX010815284.1:634433-655516 GCA_001517045.1 Pseudotsuga menziesii | reverse complement strand
TGTAAAAACTTGGATATTTTGGAAGAAATATCAGATTATAAGAGTGACACATTCGCTCCCCATGATCTAGATCTTCCAGCAAATTCCTGCAGGATTGCATCCACCAAAATTCAGAATTTTGAAGAAGAAGAAAGCTGTGCATCCACCGTCTCGATTAACCATTTATTTGAATCTAATATTAACCTTATTGGATCTGATATGATCTTATTTAGATCTGATCTGATATTTTCTGGTTTAATATATCAAATTCATAATCTTTCAGTACTGCTTGTAGCTGTTCTCATCAACGGTGTGAAGAAACAAGTACCGCAAGTCTCCTACAAAACTACTGTTGGGGATTTGATTCCATTTCACAGTTTTGGATTTGTTTTGAACCTATTTATATCTGATTTACTTTCTGATCTGATATTATTTGGTTCATATTTTAAAATCCAAAAGCATTCAGTCATGCTTGTATCTGCTCTCACCAATTTCGGTGTGAAAAATCAAGTACCGCACTTTCTCTTCAAAACTGCTAATGGGGATTTGGTGTTAGTTTCCTCATATGAGGTTGCTGATATTTTATTATGTGATTCAATATCTATTTCAGAAGCTATATCAGACTATGGAACTCAAGCATTCGCTCTCAACAGTCCCAATGCTTCTCTACCATTGATCACATCCTCATCTCCTCATAGAACTAGTAAAGAGGAAGATTTTCTGCATCCGCCTGGACACCTGCTCCTAACACTTAAGGTTGTTATTACCACTCATGGTTTTCTGTTCATGGCTGCAACATATCAGTTTCTTGAGTGTTCCTCACATTCTATGAATTCTCAAGAACCTTTTCTCACTTTTCAGTTGACTTCAGTTGCTCTACATGGGTCCAGTCTTCATCCGACAGCTATCTATATTTCTGATTTAGTTGAGCATATCATTCTTCTTGAAAAGAGGAATATTCCTCTAGACATAATGATAGAGAGGTTCACATGCCAGGCCCCAGGATACCTGTGCACAGAAGAACCAGATTGATCCTGATTCTACCTGCTTAATTAGAAGGGGGTTTTTTTTCCCATGTGGTTTTTCCCTAGCACCTTGTTTTTGAGCAGTTACCTTACTTTAATTGATGTAATTGGTGACCTATGGTCTTAGTTACCAGGGCCCACAGATTGTCCAAGTTAGCACTCAGGGGCGGTGTTAGGATTATTAATCCTCCCTTGTCCAAATTTGGTCATATGTCTAAATCGGGAGTCCATCCAGTCTATTTATAGTCATTAGCACCATTGGGTAAAATTGACCTAATTGGGGCACATGTTTCAGTTACTAAAGTGCGGGGAACACTAATTGAGGCTCACTTCCACTTATTGCACTTGATTGCATAAGTTTAGGAGTCTCCTAGATCAATCCCTACAATTTAGGAAGCCACTGGGAGTGTCGAAACCAACCAAGGTCAGTTCACTTCAGTTAATGACTAGTCAAGCTAAGTTAGAAGTCAGTTACATTCAGTTCTAGTTCTCTACATTCAGTTAGCGCTAGGTTTACTTGACTGCACACATGTGGGGTGCATTTCTCACCTACCACAGTCAGTTAACCATTAGTCAACACTAAATGTAACACTTGAGTTGTGTTTTAGAACTCCGATGAACTCCAGTTATGGTTTAGACAAGGACAGTTAACTATTGGGTCCTCTGATAGTGATTTAGACAAGGTCTTGGTTACCTACAGTCAAGTAGAGTCTAATCAATTCAAACTTCCTCATGTGGATTCGAATTGCTTGTGGCTATTAAATCCATTTTACTTCATTGTAATTATCATTCGGATTACTCTTTTGATTAATGAAAGCTTTCACAGCTGCAAGCCTTTTGCACTGTTTCATTGTTCAATTGCTGAGTAAATTGTGAGATCTTCTTTGTGAGTTGTGTATTTGTCTACATATCTATATGCTCAAATTTACAATATATATATTAGAGATGAGACAAATTGACAATAAAATCCATCATGGATGCTAAGTTTCATACTTCATGATGAACTGTACCACACATCAACTTCATCAAAGAGATTATATTTGTCGTATTAATGAATTTTTGTATAGCAAGAAATGTTTTAATCTATTATATCCCAATTGTAATGGTCACACCTCCCATGAAGCCAACAATTGGATGTTATAGAAATACAATTAGGAAACCAAGTCTGGACAAAATAATTATAATTGCAAGGAATTATAAATAGTAGAAAAAACATTTTCCTAATACTTGAACTACATAACCCTTGGTACTTGAAACTAATAAGAGGGTACAAGCACTTCTTGAAAAGAAACAAAGAAAAATGTTCATTAGAGGAAATTTCAACTCAAAATGGGCCTCCTAAAATGAACTAATAAAATAATAGTTAAAATAATAAAATAATATTTATTAATTTTGGAGGAAGAAAAGAAAAAAAACTACTTTTTTGTTTGTATTTTTGACATATCTCCCCATGTTTTTACTCAAATTTCGATCGGGAGAGCTCGTTGGATGCGGAATTAAATTCCCCATCCAATGAGTACCCATTCGGCATACTTTTGACGGACCCCGCTACCCAAAAAACAAGAAATACCTGAAAAAATGGAATGATGATGTTAATTCCGCATCCAACGAGCTCTCCCGATCGAAATTTGAGTAAAAACACAGGGAGATATGTCAAAAATACGAACAAAAAAAGTAGGTTTTTTTATGATACCTATCCCCAAATTTATATTAAAAAAGTGCTTAAGACCTATACGGTATTTCAAATTTAAAGCAATTTCATTGGCTAACACATGATGACATGGAATTTGAATAAAAGTTAAAAGGCCCATTTTGAGTTGAAATTTCCTCTAATGGATGTGATAATAGGTCAGTGGTAATCAACAACTTCGATATTGTCTATTTAATTCTTCACCAGGGAGTCAAACAAGATGGAAACAAACTTACCAACCCATTTTCAATACCCTTGGAGATCCCCACTTGAATAATTAACTCTCCTCCCCTACACAAAGAAAAAGAAAGGTTAGTAAGCAAACCCAGTAAGTTAGCTCAATTGGTTACCGCTAATGTTGTTGGGTATTTGGCTAGTTCTGTGGCATCATGTGCTTGCTTTGAATACCCCTCAGGTGAGGGCCACTAGTCAACATTGACAGGTTTACCAGGGATTCCAACCATGGATGTGAAAGCATCCTTAGGGTTTTACCATAAAGTTGTTCTTAGAAGAGTAATTCCTCATATGACATTGAGGTATTTAATCAAGACGTCGACCCTTGAAAAACAACTTACACATCAAGTTTGTGGGTTTTGATCCATATATTATCACTATATTCATAGATATCAAAGATTGCTGGTTGGAATTATTCCTCACATGAGACAACCAGATATAGGATCATTGAAGGGTTGTCATGGTGTGTTGAGGGGGGTATTTGCATGATCTCAGTCTTGTTTTGCAGGAAATATTTTTGGGTACGTGAAAATCACCACCTCATATCCATTTGTGTTTGGGAGTTAGACTAACACACCTTATCCTTCCAGTTTAGTGGAGTGATAAATGGGAATGTCCAATATTCCCTCTCCAATAATCTAATGCAAGATGACATCATAGTGTTGTCATCACCATAGGTGACATCCTAGTGATGTTATCACCATAGGGTGACATCATAGTGATGTCAAGCATCATCATTAGGAAGGATCGGTCGAAAATTTCTCAAATGTGCACATGTGTTCAACCATCACCTAGAGGAAGGATCGATTAACCCTTCCTCAATTGTGAACATGTTGTTAGCCATCATCCATAGTAATAATCATACGACCCTTCGTCAAATGTTCATAAGTGGTTAACCATCATCTAGAGGAAGGATCAGATGACCCTTCCTCAAATGTGCACATGCAACCAACCATCATCTACAAGAAGGCTTGGAAAATACTTCCTCAAATGTACACTTGCAGTCAAGCATCATCTATGGGAATGCTCGATCGACCCTTTCTATAATATGAACCTAATTCCAAGCATTATCCAGAGGAAGGATTGACTAATATTTATTCACAACTATACCTCAGGGAAAGCATTGTATAGTGGAAGGATAAGAAGACATTTCATAGAATGTTGAACCTGGGTCAAGTATTATCTAGAAGAAAGATCAGTCGACCCTTTTTCAAATACGGTATCCAGGAATTGATAACATTTAAACAAAAGGTTGACTAACATTTTCTAATTTATTGTAACCATGAATTTTACAAGCTAGAAGACTGATTAGATGACCCTACATGAAACATCATAGACAAGAAATGCATTATCAAGAGGAACAAATGGTAGACCATTTTGATATATGATCAACACTAATTGAATTATCTAGAGACAATATTGTCCGCCTCTTCCTAAAAAATGGTATCCAAGGATTATATTATCTAGAGGAAGGATCAACCAACTCTTCCTCAAATGTGGTCACTTGGTGTCTAACATCATGTAAAGGAAGGATCGGTTGAAAATTCCTCAAATATGAACATTGAATCATGCATTAGGGTGATTCCATGAAGATGGGTAACACTTTTGGCCAAAAATGACAGTGAAAAGACATTTTTTTAATGATTTATTAAATTGAAACCCTCAAAACTCATATTTTCCATGTGAATTCTAAGATGAAAAAAAAATCGTATGGAATTATGTTTCCTTTCCACTTTAAAAAATATATATATAATAATATCATTTAATATGTCAAAATTGCATTTAATGATAGACTTTTCCTTGTAAAATTTAGGAAAAGTTAACAAGTGACTCGTGTGCACATAAAATAATTTAGTGATAAATGATTTTTTTTTAAATAATTATATATGGATACGATCTACATAGAATGCACTCAGGCTTACATATTTTTTGTAATTTTCTTCTGAAAAATACATTTTTTTATTCATTTTTGAAAGTGACTAGTGACAATTTTAATCGCATTTTATACACACTTGTGTGCACGTAGAAACATTTACTGGTAAAAAAAAATAAAAATAAAAATACTCTTTTGAAGAGGGCTCAGTTCTCTCGAACGTATGTGTTTTTAAATTTTTTTAGGTTGTGCACTTTTTATGTTGTTGATTTTTCTTTGCACTGCTTTGAAGTTGTGGACATGGTTTTCAAGAGCATGTTTGAAAAGAAAATTAAAAATTATACCATACGAACTCGAAAACACGTAAATTATATGTCAATTGAAAGACGGTTCATTGATGAATTTATTGGTATGAATTCTGCCACCTGAGGTACATCCTAAGACAGAGTTCAATCCTAATAAGAGAGAATAAAAATTAAAATTGTTGAAAAATGGATGAAGGACTGTATTTTAAGCCCTCAATTTAGCTAATATCTCGATTAAGGTCTTTAAAACCCTCGATTGATATTTTGAATATATTTTTAAATACTTTGATTGAGGGTTTAAGCACGATTAGCGCAAGTAAAATACCCTTTTATTCTACCATATAGTGGAAGGATTGATTGACCCTTTCTCAAATACATTATCCATTAAACCTATCATTGAGATGAAAGATTTGTCATTCTTTCATCAAATTCAATAGACATGGAAATTTTTAACTAGAATAAGGATTGGTCGATCTTTCTTAACAACACTACCAAGAAACAGATTACCCTAAGTAATGATTGGCCTACACTTTCTCAAATATTTTTTCCACTAAATGTCATTCATTCTCAAATACATTGACCAGGACACTTATCATATAGACTAATTGCTAATCGCCTTTTCCTAAAAAACTATATCAAATAAACCTCTATGGAAAACAAAATCAATTGGCCCTTTATGGAATATGGTATCCTTGCAATGTATTAAATAGAATAAGGATCACCCTACCCTTTCGTGAATACATTATTAAGGAATTCTATCAGCTAGAGGAAGAACCAACTGAGACCTCCTTGAGAACTTTACTCAGTAAATTTATTATCTTGTGGAAAGATCACCAACCCTCTTGTTGGTGAAAGTTATTAGACAATAATTCTTGCGACATAAATTATCAACTAGATCATAGGCGTGTGAGGTAATGTGCAAAGTATATGAAAATAAAATTCTTAAAGTATTTTCAAGTGCTCCAAAACCTATAATTACTTCACCAATCCAAAAAAAGAAAATGAAATCAACTACAAAATCAATCAACTAAATATTAGAATGCAATCCAAGATTGACAAGGATCTGAGTGACCTCCTAAGCTAGAACCACATGGCATTAATATGTAATTCATTGGGCTATTACTTACAATACTCCATCGAGTTTCACTTAACAATTTTGAACACTACTTGAACACCATAAATATAAACTAAATCACATTGTAAGAACCATGGGGAATCAAGACCAACACTATTCCAGCTACAGGATAAATTAGTTTTTCGTGAGAAAACACATTAGTGTTAATAAGAATCTACAATCCCATGATTAATTTGATGTTGATCATGTACTCATGATATAAAAATCAATTCAAATATTAAGAAATGAAATTCATATTACAATGCTACAAGAAATAAAGCTATGACATACAGGAAAATAGAGTAGGAAACATAAACACATCCATGATTATCGAATATCACACATGCACACTGAATCTAGCACACCAAAATTGTAAATAAATCAAACAAACATGGGACTTTTTTTTAGAGTTTAAGGTGGTCCTTCCTTCACTTAGAACCATGCCCACTACCTACTTAATTAACACTCATAGTTGAAGATCAAGTAAGCATCAAACTAGTTCTTTTTTAATGATAAAAAATTATTACAAATGAAGTCCTGCCTATATAGTACCACTACTTCCTAAGACCTCAAGATAACTTCCATACCAAAGATTTGATCAATATTTATACATCATTAGTGATCCATAATAGAAAAACTATAGAATGGAGTTATAGCATGCGTATAAAGAAGTTACATGAAATATCATTTCCATTGCAACCTAAAGAGTATTTTAATCCCCAACTCAGAACAAAATATTACATTGCTTAATAATTATAGAAGAACATAGTAAACCGAAGTAGGAACTTCTTTCAACAAATACCATGAAATAAGGAATCATATTCATGTTTGACACTCATGTTGCAGGATCATAAGTGACGATCAAGAACTAGGTCTAGTGATCCGTTGGTGTTAGTTGGGACTGATGTGGGAAACATGAAACGATATGGATGCAATTATATGTCATACCCATGTTCCCATTTTGTTGCATGAAAATAAGAAAGTACCTCCAACTATGTATCTACTACTAGATCCCTAGCATTGCAAGAAGAAATGTGATTGTAGGATTGACAGTTGTTACCGAATTTTCCTAGTAGGCCTACTACAGGATCGGGATTCCTATAAATTCATCAACTTAGACAACTTCATTTCCATTAAATTCAAAATAAATGAAAATAAACACGATATTATGCAAGAATTTGATACCTTCATATCATCATAACACTTTGTATGCAAAACATAGGGAAGTAGGATAATATCATTGTTATAACAAGGTTATATATAAGAAAAGGAGGACAAATAATGTTCATAGATATGCCAAAAGTGATTAATTCAGAGACCCTACATTTCCCTCAAGTTTGAGGATTCACATTTCTTCATGCAAAAGAAAGAGAAGAATCTCATTGCATATAATTTCCTCAAAATTGTGAGACTCAGAATAAACTAATAAGAATCAATTCAGTCCTGAGTGGCCACATGTACCAACAAATACAAACTAGAATTAGAAGGCCAAGGATCTTTTCATTTTACTTTTAGTTTCCTATTTTTCAAATAGATATGTTTAGCTCTCTTATACCACTTTCTAGCCATCTTGACTAATTTTTGGTTATCAATTTTTAACCACTAAACCTATTCCTAAAACCGAGTAGTTAAATCCTTTAATATATCATTTTTTTTCTTAATATTCCTTTAAAAATTGACCATATTCTTAATCTTCCTTTTCATGATCTTAATCTCCATGTGTCCTTTAACTCCTTAATATACAACTGGGGTTCTTTTTCAATTAATGCATCCTCCAAACTCTCAATTTGTTGAGGAATATCATTAAACTACAATTTCTTAAGAGGTTCTCATGAATCAATATTATCATGCATTGGGTCAATTTCCTCTGGCTCCTCTTAAGGATTAATAATCTCATAGGTTTCCCTGGTCCTCTTCCTCTTTGGAGGATTGTTGAAACTCGACTCATTCCCTTCTTCTAGAGGAAGGTATTCATCATTTTCCTCATCTTTCTCTCTCTCAGGAACTGATTGAGTCTCCTCAACTAGCTTGGCATCTCTGCTTCTTGTAACCCTCTAACTTGGAGGAGATTTTGGGATCTTCTTATTCTTTAGAGTAAGCCTCTTTCTTGGTGTCTTCTTCATGAGGATTGAAATAAAATGAACCTTGTCATCTCATTCTTCCACTTGTTTGGTCTCCATTGGAGGAGTCTTAGGCTCATTCTCAACTTCTTAATGTTTTCCATCTTCCTCCATATTGTCTCTATTCCTTTTTTCTGCAACCAAACACTTAAATATTTCCTTTTCCATTTTGTTGCTCTTTATCATTATTCAGATACTCCTATCTATATTTTACTTGTAGAAATTGGCAAATAAATGACTGTGTGACTAAAAAATCTAGTCACGACAATGTTTTTAAGCTAAACATGACTAAATTTGAACAACACAACTAAAAATAACTAATTTAGTCACCAGATAAAAAAATACAACTAAATAATAAGTCACACAAATAAAATAGACTAAAACAATGACAAATTTAGTCCACGGATAAAAACTATAATTAGATAACAACTAAGAAATCAATATGAAAATGGAAAATGTCAATTTTGACAATGAAATTTTAGTAAATTTTAACATTGCATCCATCTACATTAGACCGGGGTCTTTGAATTGGCCATATGTAGCATTAAATTTATTCTAAGGGAAGAGTGAGTAGGCCTTATTTTGGAATGAAGGACATCACGACCCTTGCTAAGCCATAAGTTTCATGTAATTAGTTGGGGCTTGCATGCTACTTGAAATTGGCCTAGGGTTTGTAGAGGAAACTAGTTGGATTTGAACATAAGTCTTTCCCAACTAGTCTCAACAGCTTATGATATTCCTCTATATTTAAAAAAATATAATATAATTATTATATATATTATAGTTAATATGTATTAGTAATATAAACTAATTAAATATTTTATTTTATAGTTATATAGTATTATATTTTATAGATGATGTTATAATATATTAATATATATTGCTATACATTTAGTATATAGTATGTTATTATATAAATTTAATATGTTTTAATATACAAATATATTAGTGAAACATTATATTCTATAAAATATAATAAATTTAATAAATTTGAAAAACTCAAATTCACATGGAAGCAAAATATTTGGGGTGGGGGGCTGGAAGAAAATATTTGGAGAATAAGAAAAATTAGGGGAAATAAATTGGGTTTTCAACTTGGTCCTCCATTTAGAAGTGGGATTTGGTCCTTCACTGGTTGTCTTGGAGATTTTTACTAGACTTTTGAACCACCACCACTTTCAGGTGTAAAGATGAAACCCATGACACGCACAAAAAGATTTGAACATGAAATACGATGAGCAAATCCGAGGAAATTGACCCAACCATTGTATTTCACATTTTTAATTACAAATTTATTTATTTTATAATATTTTTTCTCTAGTTTTCATCGGATATTTGATGACCATCGGATATCCGATGATTATCATCTGATATCCAATGACACAAGTTATATTTTTGACTTTTCTCATCGTATATTCAACACCAAGATTACAATGGTCAATATCCTAATTTCATTAGATATCCAATGAAAATTTGTTTTAGATGTTAGTTTTTCAACATTAAGCTAGCATTATGTTAGGATCTTTACTGAGAAAATAACAAGTACAACAATCAAACACAAGAGACAATGAACACAGTGTTTTTGATCGAGAAAACCATAAATGGAGAAAACCTCGCAACTTCCTTAGAGATAGAATCAACACAAGATGTAAAACCCCAAAATAGTAAGATGCACTCCCGACAGCAGTAATCTTCTTCTTGTCTAGCCCCAGTGTCTTCTCCTTCCTCAACTATGCGCTACACTTGAGTGTGTGAGTGATGTGTGCTAAATAGAGATCCCAGCTCTCTATTTATACTAATTTCGACATGACTAAAACCCTACTAGGGCCGACCTCTACTAGGATAGTCTAATAACCCTAGTGCCCTGGAACTGTGGGGACTTTAACCCTTACACAATTAGAGGGTTACCCACTATGACTTGACATGATTTGTTTACATTATTGATCCTCCCAATCAGAACATCAAGGCATGAAAACATGACTCAAATACATAATAGATACATCTCGGAATAAACATCGGGTTACAATACATAAGATACATAGATGAATACATTCCGAAGTTACAAATACATCAACACTCCCTCTTAACTAGGAAGGTATTCTTTCAACACAATTTTCAGCACTGGTCTTCTTCTCTATATCAACTGGATCATCTTGTCATCTGCATCTTGAGTCTTCTGAGTCTTCAAGTCATCTTTGTCTTCAAGTCATCTTCATTCTTCGAATCTGGATCATCTTTTGATCTGGATAATCATGGGACATCATCACTGGAATGGATTTGGATCATCACTCGATCTGGATCTAGATCTGGATCATCTCTCGATTTGGATCATCACTGCTAGATATGGATCATCACTCGATCTGGATCTCTCGGAGTCATCATAATTGGATCTGGATCATAGCTCAATCTGGATCTCACCTGGTCATCATCATGTGTGTGCTATCTCGTCATAGGAAGTTCTACAGAGCTAGCCTTCTTTCATGTTGGGTGTATTCCTACCTCCTCGTAGGTCTTTGGTATCCCTTACATCTGACCTACTCATCAGAATGGTCAGCACTCACATCTGACCTGCTTGTCAGAAAGGCGGTAGCCCTTATATCTGATCATATAGGACCTAATCCTATAGTCACATCAGAATGGCTAGCACTCACATATTACCTACTCATTAGAAAGGTGGTAGCCCTTACATCTATGTAGGAGCTCATCCTACATCAGAATGGCCAGCACTCACATCTGACCTACTCGTCAGAATGGCGGTAGCCCTCACATCTGTCCTACTCGACAGAATGGCCAGCACTCACATATGACCTACTCGTTAGAATGGTGGTAGCCCTTACATCTGTCCTACTCGACAGAATGGCCAACACTCACATCTAACCTACTCATCAGAATGGCGATAGCCCTTACATATGTCCTACTCGACAGAATAGCCAGCACTCACATCTGACATGGGAGGAACCAAATTCTTTAGCCATGAATAGAATGGCTCTGCCCTTACATTTGACCTGCTCGTTAGAATGGCTTTGGGACTCATCACTTTCCCTTGGAGGAAACCTCGATCTAGAGAACACCAAGCTTCTCCCTGAAGTACTCAAACTTCACTCTAGCTAATGGCTTTGTCAACACATCAACTATATGTTCCTCCATCGCAACATACTGGAGCTTCATTGCTCCTCTCTATACCATATCCCTGATATAGTGATACTTGATCTCGATATGCTTCGACTTGTCGTGGAACACTGGATTCTTTGACAACTTTACGCAACTCTGTTTGTCACAATGTATACAAGTAGCATCCATCTGGAGATCAAATAAATCAGACAGTAGCTTCCTCATCCATACTACCTCACAACTAGCTGAACAAGTTGCGACATACTCTGCTTCAGCTATACTCAGTGCCACACAGGATTGCTTCCTACTAAAACAAGAGATCACACCTGATCCCATACTGAAGCAACACCCTGAAGTTCTCTTCCTATCGATGGCACTGCCTGCCCAATCTGAATCAACATAACCCTCCAGGTTAATCTTTTGATTTGCATCATACATGAGCCCATAATCAACTGTACCCCTCAAGTACCTCAGAATATTCTTTGCAGCTATCAAGTGAACATTTCTTGGATCTGTCAAGAACTGGCTCAAGGTGTTCACAGCAAAGCAAATGTCCGGTCTCATGTTCGTCAGGTACATCAATGACCCAATCATCTGACGATACATCATAGCATCAACCATCTCTGAAGAAGCATCATTCAATAGCTTCAGGTTCGATGCCATAGGTGTGGCCATAATCTTGCAGTCCATCATCCCAAACCTCTTCAATATCTCTACTACATACTTCCCTTTTCCAAGGAAGATTCCATCCGCACTCTGACACACCTTCATACCTAGAAAGTAATGCATCATACCCAAGTCCTTCATCTCGAACTCGGCAGCAAGATTTCTCTTTGTATCAGTAATCAACCCATCCATACCTGTCACAAACAGATCATCTACATATAGTAGAAGCATCACTGGGTTGCCATCTTTAACCTTGTAGTAAAGTTTGGAATCTGCTTTACTCTTGGTAAAGCCCAAACTAGATAGAAAGCTATCAATTCTACCGTACCATGTCCTGGGTGCTTGTTTCAAACCGTACAGGGATTTCTTCAATCTTAATACATGAGACTCCCTGTCATGTGTCTCAAAACCAAGTGGTTGTTCTACATACACTTCCTCGTCCACTACACCATTCAAGAAAGCAGTCTTGACATCCATTTGGTGTATGTTCCATTTCATCACTGCAGCCAGAGCAAGTACTAATCTGATGGAAGTGTATCTAGCTACAGGTGCAAAGGTCTCTTCATAGTCTATTCCCTCTTTCTGAGAGAAAGAGAAACCTCGAGCTACAAATCTTTCCTTATACTTTTCAATGCTACCATCTGCAGCATGTTTGATCTTGTAGATCCATTTGGAAGTTACAAATAACTTCCTGTTTGGTCTTGGGAAAACATCCCAAACATCATTCTTCATGATCAATTGGTACTCTTCGATCATAGCATCCTTCCATTCTTTCCGTTCTGCCGCTTCTTCATAACTGGAAGGTTCTTTATCAATGAAATCACATAGTAAAGCTACATACCCAGAACAGGATCTGGTCCTCTTTCTTTCTCTGTGATTCTCTTCTGGAGCCCCATATCTTTCCACACCTTGGATAAGTTTTCATACCCAAGCATGTTTCCTCTTATGAGGATTCTTCTCTAGAGGTGGATCTATAGGTCTTTGTGGTTCTTCAAATTCTCGATCTTCTTCTCGAGTTTATTCATTCATGGTTGTATCATGAATTTTGGGTGCTTCTGCTTCTTCAGGTTCTTCAGCAGGTCTCTTCTTGGATTTGTTGTAAGCTATGTCTTCATCAAATGTCACATCCCTGCTGATGTCAATATTCTTATATCCTGGGAAATATATTTTGTACGCCTTCAAGCTTTCAGAGTATCCCACAAATATACCCTTCTTTCCTGAAGGATCTAATTTAGTTCTCTTCTCTTTTGGAATGTGGATGTACATAGGAAAACCGAATATTCTAAGATGGCTGACTTATGGTTTCTTTACGAAGAAGACTTCTTCAGGAGTCTTGTTCTCGAGTACTCTATGTGGAGTACGGTTATATGCATACACCACTGTTCTGGAAGCTTCTACCAAAACATGCATAGGAAGGTCTTGATCATGAAGCATTGCTTTTGCAGCTTCTATGATAGTTATGTTCTTCTGTTCTGCAACCCCATTCTGTTTTGGATTATAAGGAGTGGACAGCTCCCTCTTAATCCTTGATTCTTTGCATATCTCTTTGAATTCATTTGAAGTGAATTCTCTGCCATTATATGATCGAATGGTCTTGATCTTCTTTTCAGTATGGTTTTCGATCAAGGCTTTGAATTCTTTGAACTTACTGAATACTTCGTCTTTGTTCTTCATGAAGTAAACCCATGTCTTCCTAGAAAAGTAGTCAATAAAAGAAACATAATATGCACCCACTTAGAGAGTTTGATGACATAGGACCGCATACATCGGAGTGGATGATTTCCAAGATTCCTTTTGCTTTGCTTTCACTATTTGGAAATGTCTTCTTTGTATTCTTTCCTTTCACACATCCTTTGTAGACCCCATCATGTTTTGCTTGAATTTATGGAAGACCTTTGATAGCTTTGCTTGCAATAGGTAGTGCTCTGTAATGCACATGTGCAAGCCTTCTATGCCAAAGTTCACTTGGATCTACTGTGTCATGGACCAAGGCTTGTTATGGATGGCCCTTCAATTTGTATAATCCTCCTTCTTTTTCTCCAATTACTACCACATCATTGATAGTCTTTCCTTTTGGCCACATGATGACTTGACCATCTATGAATGCAACCTGCATTCCTATTGCATCTAATGCTGATATGGAGAGAAGGTTCTTCTTGAGTCCTGGAAAAAACAATACTTCTTTCATTGTTAGGGATTTTCTAGAGTCTAAATTATATGAATATTCCCCACTACCTTTTATTGGATATTGGTAGTCATCTCCTAGATTTACCTTGTGAGATGATTCATTCCCTGATAGTCTCACAAAGGATTCCTTGAATCCATTCATATGTTTGGAAGCCCCACTGTCTATAATCCAATCATCACTACCATGAGTAATGTTACCTGTGAGAGCTGATATCAGAACATATTCATCCTCGCTTGAAGAATCTTCACTTTCATATTTGGATCTTTTTCTGGATGGTTCATCATCCTCTGCAGCATGAGCATGATGTCTTCTTTTGTTGCTCTTCTTTACTATCTTCTATTTTTTAGGAAAATTCCTTGCATAGTGTCCTTCTTCATCACAAGTATAGCATATGATCCTAGATACATCTCTTCTAGTATTATCTTTGTGAAAGTGTTTACCTCTGGAACCATGAGATCTTCTCTTGCTTGACTTGGAGTGAGACTTGGTGTGTACCATAAGAGATTGGTATTCACTTCCCATCTTCTCTTCTCGAGCTGCTATCCGAGCTTCTTCTTGAGAGCACTCTTCCCATAGTCTGCTGAACTTGACTAACTTCTTCCTAGCACAGATTCCTTGGATGAAAGAATCCCATGACCTAGGAAGTCCATTCAATGTAGTCATTACAATCTCTACATTTTCCACTTCTTCATCAACTGCTTCTAGTTGTTCTTTGATCTGAGAAAATCTTGCGAAGTAAGACTGGATTGTTTCTGCATTCTGAATATTCACATTCTTCAGTTGGTTTCTCAGGGTCATCTTCCTATTGATGTTCTTCCCTTCAAACAATTTGGTTAGGGCATTAAACATAGCTTTAGGTGTCTTGAGAGAGGACACCTATGGGATAAGGTGATCCTTGATAGAATCAGCAATGATCCTCTTTGCCATAACCATCTTCTTCTTATGTAAGGCCTTTGCCTCATCTCCCTCTGGAACTGGAACCTCCTCATGGATGTAGGAGTCTAATTCATTTTCTTCCAGGACCAAGGAGATCCTATACTTCCAGGCTCAGAAGTTATCATCTCCCTCAAGCTTTTCATCAAGCTTGGTATGATGAGACATATTAACTTAGAACCTCAAATAGAAATACAAAAGATTTTAGATCTTACCAGGTTCAATATGTCGGATCTGAAACTTGAGCTGAAATCCTATAGAGTTGGTTCAGGAGCAAATTAGGGCTTTGCTTTTCTGGAGTTCTGTCTACCCAAATGCCTTGAAATTTATCCCTAACTTCGATTTTGGGGAGGATATCAATCCAGGCTTGGGCTCACTAAAAAATTCCTCTTCTGTGAAAAGCCCTAATTTCCGAGAGCAGTGACAGGTCCAAAACTGAAAAACCTCAGAATTGGATTATGCTTCAACAGAAAGATGCACCCTAAGGAGGAGAGTTGTTCCACCTTAATTTTTCTGAAAATATATGGAGGAAGATCCACAAAATAGGAATCCCTAGTTCCCACAGCTGCACAGTGTCTTCTTCTCAGGTTAGCTCTGATACCATGTTAGTTTTTCAACATTAAGCTATCATTATGTTAGGATCTTTACTGAGAGAATAAAAAGTACAACAATCAAACACAAGAGACAATGAACACAGTGTTTTTGATTGGGGAAACCATAAATGGATAAAACCCCGCAACTTCCTCAGAGATAGAATCAACACAAGATGTAAAACCAAAAAACAGTAAGATGCACTCCTGACAGCAGTAATCTTCTTCTTATCTAGCCCTAGTGTCTTCTCCTTCCTCAACTATGTGCTACACTTGAGTGTGTGAGTGACGTGTGCTAAATAGAGATCCCAACTCTCTATTTATACTAATCCCGACATGACTAAAACCCTACTAGGGCCGACCTCTACTAGGAGAGTCTAATAACCCTAGTGCCCCAGAACTACGGGGACTTTAACCCTTACACAATTAAAGGGTTACCCACTATGACTTGACATGACTTGTTTACATTATTGATCCTCCCGAAATAAACATCGAGGCATGACAACATGACTCAAATACATAATAGATACATCCCGGAATAAACATCGGGGCATGACAACATGACTCAAATACATAATAGATACATCTCGGAATAAACATTGGGTTACAATACATAAGATACATAGATGAATACATTCCAAAGTTACAAATACATCAACATTAGAAACTATATAATATGAGTATTCTAACATGTCATCTATACAAGCGACAGATTGTGAAAGTTATAATCTTCGTGTAGATTGTTTTACATACAAAAATCCACAGTTATTTCAATTGTTACTATGATTAAAAAGAGTGAAGTGCGGACCTTGATTTTTTAAGATCTATAATCGTCAGTCAAGATTGGTATCAGAAAATGTCGGAACATAACAATATTTATTATCCACATGATCAAAATCATGAATTGCTTGCTAGATTGTGGGATGGACTGAAAAGAAAGGGTGACGGGAAATTCTATTGTACATGTATTCAATGCAGGGAATTTAAAAGGAGAAGAATAAAGATCACAACAACCAAAAGAAATTGTAGGGAATATGGACATGCTGAAGGGGGGCATCACTATCATCCATTGGTAAGTTTTTCATTATACATGTCTTTATATTGATTCATTTTGTAAATGTTGGTATCATTTTAATATTTATTATATTAACTAATATCTTTTGAAAGATGTTTCATGTAATTATAAATCAAATATCTCCTATGACATATCACATCGAGGATGTGCTTTCAGAACAAGTATCGATGGAAGATGGGGCTGTGAGTAATGAAGAACAAGTTAATGATCATATTGAAGAAGATGATGATACTAATAACATAGTTGAATATGCTAGTACAAAAACATTGATCCATAATACATTCAATGTTAGAATATATGATGATGATGATGATCATGAAAATGATGATTTTTATGATGTTCATGATTTTCCTCTTCTTGAGAAGGCATACAAAACCTTTTATGAAGGCTCCAACACAAATATTCTCTTTGCTATAATGTTGATAATGAACTTGAAGGTTATGAATGGTATGTCAAACACATCAGTCACACATATGTTAAGGTATGTAATATATTCCATTATA
Source organism: Pseudotsuga menziesii (assembly GCA_001517045.1). Lineage (NCBI taxonomy): Eukaryota > Viridiplantae > Streptophyta > Pinopsida > Pinales > Pinaceae > Pseudotsuga > Pseudotsuga menziesii. The sequence goes on along the minus strand of LPNX010815284.1, from coordinate 638,110 downwards.
TATATATGATTGCGATAATGGTTATCTTTGTTTCTAGATATGATAATTTCATTGTTAATTCATAGTTAAAATTAATGCGGATGAAACATGTTTCATTAATATTATTTATATTATATTAACTAGTTTTTTACTTTAATTTGTTGCATCTTGATAGCTGGATTTTTGTTACCACCATCAAATATTTTACCTGACACATATCGAGATTTATTTGTCATCATGAAATAAATTGGAATGCAATATGAAGCAATTGATACATGCCCCGATGACCATATTATATATTATAAACAACATGAATTTGAAATAGAATGTCCAAAATGTTATATTAGTATATATCAAATAGATCAAATAAAAAAATTGGATTGTTCACGATCAGGCTGTTCTCTCTCTCTAAAACGCATCTAGGTTTTCCCTAGCCATCGCATATCCCTCTATTTAGATCCTCAGACCGAAGGCTTCTCGTCTGTCAGCCTATTTTTAGGATGGATCCTTCCTTAGCATTAAAGATCTCTGCTATTGCACCGATGGGTTTGTTGGCTGCCATGTTTGTTGGCTGTCTCTCTTCATCCTGTGGCCTCACAGGTTTCTAAGTTATGGATACTCACGACCAAATTTATGCCTTTAAGGCCTTAGTTCAAGAGGTCGTTCCTCAGGAAACATCTCAAACTCCTTCCAAATTCATGAAAAATATGGATGAGATCCCCTCTTTGGAGCTCTCTTCTATGGATCCATTCTAGAAAGCGCTCATTCTCTCAGAGAAATCCCTCATCGACAAGTTTACAGGCTTGTGTCCTAGCCCTAAGGTGGTGTAGCTCTGGATTGTAGAACATTGGAACCCTATTGTGCAAGGACAGGTCTCTCTCTTTGCGTATGGAAGAGGGTATTTTTTTTATGTTTATGAATAAAGAGGAAATATATTTTTCCTTTCGATTGGGCCCCTTCTTCATGGGCTTGAGAGGGTTTTTCTTAGCCCCTTGGACCCTGGGGTTTAACCCATAAGTAGAGATTACTGTTGCTCCAGTCTAGGTAATAATTCCTTACCTCCCACTTCATATTTGGGGGAAAATCACTCTTGAGGACATTGGTAACAAGCTAGGGTGATATCTAGATAATGCAGACCCAAAAGGGGGCCAGTTCATATTTTCCTACATTTGCGTAGAGGTAAATCTAGAAAAATGGCTTCCGGAGACCCTAAATCTCACTTTAGGAGATTGGAGTCACATCTAAGAACTGGATTATGAGCAAATTCCTTTCAAATGAAACTTTTGTCATCTATACGGCCACTTCACCAAAAGTTGCCCCAATCTTGCAGAATAACAGAAAATAATGAATCCCCCTTCTCCTAAATATGCAGAGTTCCATATGGTCACTAATCGATGCCGTCCTCCCCAACGAAAGGAGCCTCAAGCTTCTTAGAATAAGGATTCACCTCAAGATCCTACTCCTCCTCTCGCAGAATCTTCTCCACTGGAAAAAAAATAGCTTTGAAGTTCTATAGGAAGTAGAAGCATAATATTATGCTCCGGAGTAGGGCGAGTCCTCCCCAGGTCCCTCTAGCCCCTCGGAGTCAATTCTGGTTTCCCTCACCGAGAAACAAGCTTCTCCAAGACATATTTCTTCAAATTATAAGAAGAACCCCAAAGCGTTAGATCATGAGACTTCATCCCAAGTAGGAATGGCATCCTTAGTCCCTTCCTCTAGGTCAGAGCGAATCTCTGATTCTGAAGACTTCTCAGCTCCTTCTCCTCCCCTCACCAGAGGGAGAAAGACTAATAAAGAGCATAGAAAAAAGGAAGCAACCTCAAATATTTTTTTGGGATCCCATAAGCCATTGGACCCTTTCATTAAGGTGCATTTCACCTCCCCGTCTAATTAATGTTTTGTTTCTACATTCTACTCTGCTCATATTTCGTGAGAGTTTACTCTTGCAAGAAATTGTTTTCTCAAAAAATCCCTAGAAGCAAGTGGGACTTACCTCTCAAAGTATTCATAAGAAGGGTGACTGAACTTGTAGAGATCATTAGCCTTCTTTTTTTGAGCTCCCCCCTTTTTAAGCTTGGATGGGCTACAACCTTTTTAATCAAATATAATATTTTCTCGGTTTCTGTTAAAAAAAACAGATCAACTAACAAAAAAGGTTCCTCATAAGGTTCTTCGTTATATTCCAATTATTCCACGTTTGCAAATATTGTTTAGGTGCAAAAACATAGAATAATTTATGGATTACCATGCACATAATAGAATTCAAGATGACTCTCTTCGAATGCCTGCAAATGGTTCTGCATTTAGAGATATGGAGGAAAAAACACCACAATTTAAATAAGAACCTTGTAATGCTAGGATTTCTTTGGCAGTATATGGTTACAATCCACATGCAGAGAATACATCTATTTACTTGATGTGGCCTATATTTGTTATAAACAATAACAACCCTCATGGTTGTGAATAAAGAGGAAGAACGTAATGTTGGAAATTATTATTCCAGGAATGTGTCTACAACAATTTTTTTTAATATAGTGGCATCTCATTTGTCGTATAATGTCATACATTTGTTTTCTTTTACTATTGTGTATTATTTATATGTCTTAATGGTTGTGATAATTATATATTTAAATGTTTTAATGGTTGTGATAATTATATATTTATATGTTCAAATCAATCAGGTAAGCACCAAGTTAAAGATATGAATATATATATCGAGCCTCTTATTGAAAAACTACTAAAGCTATGGAATTACATCACTATGTATGATTTTTCTACACCAATACGAAAAAGGAAATTTCAATTCCATGCAATGCTTGTATGGACAATACGTGATGCCCAAGGGTTAACCCATTTTTGTGGTATGTAATTATAATGTCGACTTTAATAGTATTTAATTTTATGAAGTTGATATTATGTGTGCATGTTTGTTTAAATAATCCATTCATTTTATATAATTATAATTTACATTGTTAATCCATTGAGTCTTTATGCAGGTCTTCAAACAAAGGAAAATTTACATGTCTAGTTTGTGGTCCTAAGATCAAATCTCATCATTCAAAAAATTTATGAGAGGAGGTGTTTGATGACTATATGCACTTCCTCTCTAAGAATCATAGGTATAGAACTACAGATAAACATCCATTCAATGGGAAACACGAGACTGCATTAAAACCGCAGAGAATGACATCTCACCTATGGAAGTTGCAATATAATAGAAATCGTCAAGGTACGTACAAATCAAATTGTTTATTATTCATCATATATGAAATGTTTTGAATCTTTATTTAATGTATGTTGTTTACAATATTTGACATTTATTTCTGTAAATTATTTATAAACTGTGATTCATGAAGGTTGTTGTGATCAGGAAGGCATTAATGGGCTTCCACAAGGAATACAAATTTATCCTAAACAATTCAGTAGATTGTTGTACTATGAGCACCTACAAATTTTGTCATTTGTTCGATACAATGCATATAAAAAAGAATGTGGTCGAAACATTATGGTGAATATTGGATCTAAGGAGCGACAAAGAAAAAATTGTCAAAATTTGTAATGACATCCAGGAAGCCAATCATGCAATGAAGATTGTCATTCAATTACATAGAAATGGAGACTAAGTTAATATAGACTCAATTCCATGGTTGTTAACGGAGCAACAAAGCAAGTTTGTAAAATAAGTCGTATGAAAAAGT
>LPNX010815284.1:589856-633978 GCA_001517045.1 Pseudotsuga menziesii | reverse complement strand
ATATTGTATTTTCAGTCTCGTGCATATTATTGTTGGTATTTTCTGTCTACTTTTTGAAAAAAAATAATGTTTTTATTTTTATTTTTATATAATTGTTACAATATGTTCTACTTCTATCTCTCTCATACAACTTCGACAATAATGTCAAACATGTTATATATGATCTTGGAAAATACATGAGGTAAGTAACGATATTTTCCATGCATAAAGTGTTTGTTTAATTCATGTAGAACTTATATTTGATATTTATTTTTACAATTCTTCTGTAAAATAATGGTTTTTTTTTGTTAAATCTTGTGATTTTTTTTCATCTCTTATAGATGGTTGTCATATGAAGAAATACATAAAGAAGATATAAATTATTGGAGGAGATAAATTTAATGTCTGATGTGTGAAATTCAAAAGCATCTACCTTCGTATTTTTTCAATGCATAAGAGCACTACCTCATACACCAAGTTTAGGAGATTGAACTGTGTGGACCATTACACTCAAGGTTCATGTGCATGGTTGAGAGGAACTTGAAATTTTTGAAGGGCTTGGTTAGACAACGAGCACGCCCTAAGGGTTCTATGGTGGAGGGATATATGGTATACCAGAAAATTATGTATATTAGTGAATACCTTCCTAAATTAGCATCAAAGCTCAATTTAGGTCGCATTTGTGATCCAAACTCCAATAACAATTTTGAAGGGGAGTACCTCACTGGGAAAGGGAGATTGAGGAAAGTGAAAGGTAATTATTAGCTAGTGGAGATTAATTATAGTAAATTTTTACTATTGATTCTTAGGTATATATCATACTTATTTAATTTTTAATATTCAATATGCATCAATTAAAAGTGTATACCTACATGTTAAGTGAATATAGATTTGTACTTAATTGTAGTTTTACTTTCACGAAACAGGTGGTCGTGAGTGGCATGCGCTTAATTTATACATAGAAACAGTATTGATTGGATGAAGGTATGGATTGAACGATGTGAACAATCTGGTCATGGAATATCATGGGAAGGTGTGGCTTCATTAGTTAAAGCAACACATCGTAATGGAGATACCAATCTTACAGAAAGGTAAATCGATTTAGCATATGGTTTAAAAGAGAAGCAGGAAAGCATATTAAATAGCCATACTATTTAATTTTTTTCAAATATATTGATGTACACGTTCATTTGTTTTCCTGCATAGCATAAACATGCACTTAATCATGATCAATTTAGGATGTAACATTTATTTGTATGGGTTGTTGTAGGTAAAACACCATAAGGATATGTGGTACAATGGTCTTAATTTTTACATCAAAAAGTTGGATGAAACAAACAAAACTTGTGAATGTGGGATAACTACAGTCTTTGAGGTGACCAGTGTTTCCTCTAGAAGTGACAGACATCCATAACCATAAGAAAATCAATACTATGGGTATTTGGAAGATATTATCCAGTGTGATTTTAACTCATTCGAATTAGTTATGTTCATTGTCAAATGGTATAGGTTAAGATTGAATCAACATGATCCCAATAGAACTATTACTGAACATGATAATGGTTTACCATGGTTAATACAAGGTTGTTTGAGCCAAGAACGAAGCCATATGTTCTTCCAAGCCAATGTGAACATGTATTTTACTATGAGGTTCCACGTAGAGGGGGTTGGTAATTTTCCATTAGACATAATTCAAGGGGAATGTTGATAAAGTATAATGTGGAGGAAGATAATGAAGAGGGTCTTGAAGAAGAAGACGATGTTGAGGATGATCAACACGAGTTAGAGCATCATGTCCTAGAGGAAGATGATGAAGATTTAGCTGAATCAGATGATGTAGAAGACAATGCTCATGAAGACGATATTAACGATGACATGATGATCAAAATAGACATTGATGATGATGATGATATGGCTAATCCTTAAAATGTTGAATCTGGATCAGATGATACAAATGATGACTTGGATGAAGAAGATGATGAAGTACATTGAATTGTATGAGGTATGCCTTAATATATATATATATATATATTCTCTACTCTATATATGAGGTATTTTATGTTTTTTTGTCATTTTCTTGTATGTTGGCATATGCTATAAGAAATGTTGCTTCTTAATTAGTATGTCAAAAAACATGTTGGTAATTTTTTTCCTTGTAAATATATTTTGTTGGGTTATGGGGAATTGAGAGGGACTTCAGGGGGGGTCAAATGAGCTTCCACCTTCACATGATTGGCCCTATTTAGTATAAAATATTAAATTATTCTTAAAATAAAGAGAATCTTGTTAATTCAATTCTCTCATTGTTTTCTTCATCATCATCCTCCTCATCCTCGTCCTTGTCCTCCTCCTCCTCCTCATTTTTATTATCATCATCGTCATCATAATCATCCTCATAATTACCATCATCATCATTGTCATCGCTGTTGTCATCATCATCATCATTATCCCCATTGTCATCATCATCATCATCATCAACGTAATCATCCTCATCGTCATATTTGTTATCATCATTATAATCATCATCATCCCCATCGTCATCCTCATCCTCATCATCAATACCATCATTATCATTACCATCATCCTCATTGTCATCATCTTCATTGTCATCATCAACATCCTCATCCTCATCCTCATTGTCATTATCATCGTCATCATCATCCTCATCCTCATAGTCATTATCATGATCATGATCATCCTCATCCTCATCCTCATTCTCTTTATCGTCACCATTATCATCATCATCATCGTTACTGCCATAATCATCCTCATTTTCATCATCATCATTATCGTCATCATCATCATCATGATCCTCATCCTCATCCTCATCCTTATCATCGTCATCATCACCATCATCATCATATTCATCATCATCAGCATCATCCTCATCCTCCTCTCCATCATCATCGTCATCATCATCATAATCATCATCATCATCATCATAATCATAATCATCATCCTCATTGTCATCATCATCATCGTCATAATCAACATCCTCATCCTCATCCTCATCCTCATTGCCATTATTGTCATTAGCATCCTCATCCTCATTGCCATTATTGTCATTAGCATCCTCATCCTCATCACCATATTTATTATCACCATGATCATCCCCATCATTGTTTTCTTCATAATTGTCATCATTGTCCTCATCGTCACCAATATCCTCATTGTAATCATGATACTCATCCTCATCCTTGTTGTCATTATCATCATCATCATCCTCATTGTCATCAACATCGTCATTGTCATCTTCATTATTGTCATCATCATCCTCATTGTCATCATCATCATTGCAATCATCATTATCATCATCATCGTCATCGTCGTCATCATCATCCTCGTCCTCATAGTCATTATTGTCATCATCATGCTCATCTTCATCATCATCACCAACATCATCCTCATTTTCATCATCATCATTGTCATCATCATTATCATCAGCTTTTTCATCATGATCATCATCCTCATTATCATCTTCATCATCATCATCGTCGTCATATTCATCGTCATTGTCATCGTCACCGTTATCGTCATCATCATTGTCATCATCATTCTCATTGTAATGAACAAAATATAATAATAAATAAACATAATAACTACTAATAAATAAATAACTAATTCTTAACGAAGAGACACCTTGATGAAAGCTTATGCCTCTTTATGAAAGGGCACCCATCATGGGTATTTAAACAAGCAACATTCTCATTATAATATCATCTCTTATCTTATAAGTCATATATTTCATTTCTTTCATGGATCACTACAATATAGCTTATCTACTCTGGTTGTTTAAGTAATAAACAAAGTTTTCTTTGTTCTATTGGCATCAAAGCTCGCTCTTGGGTAGATTCTAGCTTGTGGCCAAAATTTTCTGGAGATTCTCCAAAACTGGCTCTTTGACCCACATAGATTTTTAAGCAACCCTCGTATATATAATAATATTATTATATTAATAATAATATTTATTATTTTTAAAGTTCTAAGTGCTTCCCATTAGAAAAAAAAAATTATTATTTCAAACAACAATAATAATTATTAATTCATAATCGTCATTACAATTATTATTTAATACAAAAAATGAAGAAGACCAAGTCAAAGAAAGAAGACCAAGAAGATATTAAGAAGAGAGGAAATGAAGTCTCGAAATATATTGAATAAATCATTGAAGCCCATTGTGGATTTGTTGAAGAAATTATGGATTCCATATATAAATCCAAATTTTCGACTAAGTGTCCTTATTGTGAAATGGAATTCCAATATCCGACAATTTTTAAGAATGGCAATCGCTCCCTTTCAATATGTGGTAAATATTTTATTATGAAAGGTGATCAAGGTAACTCATAATTGCAATCATAGAAACTGGAAACAAAATTAGGATAATACAAGGAAAACAATAAAAATCTACAATTTGAGGTGAGTAAGCAAATCATTCTTCATAAGTTGATAGAACAAGAGAATCATCGCTCAAAAGATCAAAATAAAAAACTGGAAAAGTTAATGAAGATATCAAGAAACTATTATCATCTAGGAATGAAGAAATATATCGATTAAAAAGTCACAACCAAAACCTTAAATACAAAATAAAAAAGTTTGAAGATAAATAAGAATCACATTATAGAAGTGATAACGATTTAGAAGAAGACATAAAGCATTTAAACAAGCTCCTCATGGACAAAGATGATGAATTGGCACAAATCCATAGAAAGATAAAAAGTTAAGAATCATAGATATGTCGACATCAACAAGAGAATAAAGAACTCTAGAAAAAGTATGATGACACTAAAAAGAAGCACAAGTTAGAAATTTCAAAAATCAATGGCAAATTAGAAAGAAATACCAAAGAACTATTTCGACTAAGAATTCATAACAAGACATTACTTACAAAAATCAAGAAACTAAAAAATAGTCAGAGGATGTAAATTTAAAATGAATACCTCGAAGGAAGAATACTAAAACAACAAGAAAAAAACCATCATGTGAGAAATATTAATCAAGAAGTTAAAAGAGGACAAAAATCGCAAGATGAAAGGTTCGAGAAGACTCAAAATAATAATAATCTATTAGAGAAAAAATTAGTTCAAATCTATAAGGAAGCATCCAACCTCTCTGGAAAACAAATTCGATTTTAGGAAGAAGAAACAAATACAAATTTGGTCCCCGTCACATTTTAAAAGGAAGTCAATACAACATAAAAACAAAAAACAAGAACTCCTTATAGACACCCAAATTACAAAAATGATTGACCATCAACGGGGTCAAAATGAACATGAATATAGGAGTTATGTTTTCAAAAGAGAAAGAACAAAAAATGAATAAGCTAATATGAAAATGATAAATTCCATCCAACAAAGCGATCAACAAACGACTCCAATAAAGTTAGATCTCGGATGGACGACTTCACAAACGATGTGACAGTTTTTTTTGGGAATTTGTAACTCATATTGTTTCGTTTCATCGAGTGTTGTAGTTACTAACATCAAGATCAAGAATATGTCATTACAAACAAGAAACCATACGTAAGCCTTGTATTCTTTAATATTTGAGTACAAAGCCCCTCTTAAGGGGAAGGAAATGTAATGAACAAAATATAATAATAAATAAACATAAATAACTAATAATAATTAAATAGCTAATTCTTAATGAAGAGACACCTTTATGAAATGTTATGAATCTTTATGAAATGACACCCATAATGGGTATATATACACACAACATTATCATTGTAATACCATATCTTATCTTATCAATAATATATTTCATTTCATTCATTGGATTACTGCAATCTATCTTATCTATGCTAGTTGTTTATGTAAGAAACAATTTTTTCTTTGTTAAGTCATCGTCGTCATCATCATCATCATCATCCTCATTTTCATCATCATCTTCATCATCATTATTATCATCAACATTGTCATCATCATCATCATCATCATCAGTATCGTCATAATTATTGTCATGATCATCGTCATTGTCATCATAGTCATCATTATTTTTACAAATGTATTTACATTTATAATTGTTTAAAATATATTATAAACAAATTATTCAATATATTAAGTTTTGTATCATATTGTGTTAGACGTATATTTTTAGCATTAGCATAATATATATATATTAAGCAATATATAAATCATTTACCATTATTGTTTGATTACTGACTTTTACCATTTCACGGTAGTAGGTAACTTGTTGGAGCTCATGATTCACATTGCACGGTTGGATCTCATGGGTTGGAGCTCAGGGTTCACATTTCATGGTTGGAGATCACGATTCACATTTCATGAGTGAAACTCACTAGTTGAACTCATGGTTCACATTTCACAGTTGGAGCTCAAGATTTTTAGCTCATGGTTTGCATTTCACAGTTGCAACTCACTGGTTGGAGCTCAAGGTTCACATTTCACAATTGTAGCTCACTGGTTGGAGCTCATTATTCACATTTCATGGTTGGAGCTCAATGTTAACAGTTCATGGTTTTCATGGATAAACATGTAAGCATTGGGATCCCTAATTTGTTTGAATTTACGGTAACTATCATTTTTCTATCCGTGACTATTTTTTAGCCATTATGGGCTGGTCGTGACTGTATTAGCCCTCTCTAGGATAAAAGCAATTGTGTTGGCCTCTTCTTAGCAGGTCATGACTATGATTTTCCTAGTTGTGAATGCTTTGGATCCACTATGGGTTTGTCATCACTATATTATCCCTCTCTTGGATGGTCATGATTGTTGGTAACCCTCTCTAGGATGAACATAGCTGTGTTTTCCTCTTCTTAGCAGGTCATGACTATATTGGAGCCACTATGGGTTGGTCGTGACTATATTATCCCTCTCTTGGCTGGTCATGACTGTTGGTAACTCTCTCTAGGTTGAACGCAACTGTGTTGGCCTCTTCTTAGAAGGATGTGACTACCATTTTCCTAGTCGTGACTATTTTGGAGCCAATATGGGATGGATGTGATTGTATTATCCCTCTCCTGGATAGCTGTGACTGTTGGTAACCCTCTCTAGGTTCAACATAACTATGTTGGCCTCTTCTTATCATGTTGTGAATATCATTTTCCTGGCCATGAATGTTTGGGAGCCACTATGGGCTGGTAGTGACTATATTAGCCCTCTCTTGGATAGTCGTAACTATTGTGTCAGGCCGTGTCTTTTTTTGGGTCTACTAGGACTAGGTTGAGACCTACTCGAAGCTTTCTAAGTATGAATTGTGATTGTTGATAGTCTCTCTTTCTAGGCCATGACTGTGGAATCTTTTCTCTGTTGATTTCTGATATTTTGTACTGGTGTAACCTTTATGGGCGGTCTAGAGTTGGAGCTAGGACTTAGTATTGTTGTTAGAGTAAGGGATTGACCTATTACTAATGTAACCCTTGTTGTTCGCAAATATTTGAACCTTAAAATGTTTGTATGCCACAAAACTGGGATGTGACTTGTTGGGTGCCTCACTCTCAGGTTGTGACTCTGCTTTTAAGTGGGACAAGACCTTTGATTGTTGCTGGGATTTCTTGTCAGTATTGTATGTGTATTCATCATCATTAAATGAACTTAAGGTAGGGTACAACATAAACAATAGAAAAATTGCAATGAAACTAATTCACAGTAATTAAATAACAATTTCTAAATAGGTCTAGATTGAATTTGCCTTATACTCAGACATATTGTGCCATCTTTTGTCACTGTAAGGAAAATCTCTCACAAGTCATACTTTGAGAGAGAGAGAAGGTTAAAGTTCTATGGGATTAGGTTATAATTTATAAATAGTTCTGGTTTGGATATTCCTTTTACTCATACATATTGTGCCAACTCTTGTCACTGAAAGGACAAGCTATCACAAGTCTTACTTTGAGAGAGAGAATATTAAAGTGATATGGGATTAGGTTAGATACATACAATAACAAATACTAGTCACAAAGTGAGGAGATATCATTAGGATAGACACAATTATACTCAACCAAAACCACAAATAGGCACGCTAAAAGTCACAGCTCCCTCTAGCATACTTAACACCGCTATCGACCTATGATCTAGGGTTTGACATAGTCATAGATAAGATAGGATAGGGAACCATAGTCATGGTACATTAGTCAAAGTTTAGGAGAGAAAGGGACATGACAGTCACAGTCACATAGTCATGGTTGATTTTTTTTCACCTTTCAACAATTTTTAGAATATGTTAAAATTATAGAAAGAAGTTTGCTAGGATTCACCTTTGATAATTAATACATAGATTTCAGTGGAATGGCATTCCTATCTTCTAACATTTCATTTGTTGTTATTAAGAAATTTTAGACACACTTATTAGTTGGATAATATGTTTCAACACCACTTAGTTTCCATATTATTATGTTACTACCATGTTATGTGATATTTATCTTGACAAAAAAAGAAAGGGAGATTTATTTTGTAGGACATATTTTCTTATTGTAACATTCACAAAAAATCACATTATGTTATTTACTTTGATTCTTAAAGATTTCTTTTTGCTTTAATTGATGATATGTTGTTGGGTTATTTCCATTGATTTTGCTTCCATTCCCACCACTTGTTAGGTGCACGGCAAATTGAATTTATTTGAGCTTTGATTTGGATTATACAAACATAAGAGAGGATTGACATCATTATTGTAGTTGTAAGGCTTGCAATATTAATAAGGAACACAATTTGAAAATTTAATTGTAGTAGTAATAACACTTGAAAATTTATCATATGACAAAGATATGGTCACCATTTTAAGGAATTGTGCATACACTCAGGAATTTTTCAATTGATAAATATCTATATCTATAGTATAAGGAAATTCTCATAAAATTTAATGATGAGCCTATTATACTAAATTTCCAACCCACAGTTATCCCAACTAGGCTAACTATCACATGACACAACCACTAAAATATTTACTAGTAAAGTAGAAATTGACTCTGTCTTTTGTGATAACTTTTTCATCACATGACATGCACTCATAGATCATAATTTACATGCTGCCTAATATTGTCACATGTTTTTCATTAATTTTCTAATAGTCACCAAAATTGGATTTTATTTTATTTGATAATAAAGGAAACGAGGTAGTTAGCTTGTGCTTACTCACCACTTGACATTTTGACACCATACCTATGAGTCACCTCCATTGCTTTCAATTTTTAACCTACTTCAATATACTTAGATAAAATATAAATAGAGTTTAGGAGAGAGGAAAGGATTCTAGTTATGGATGAGCCAATGTTTTTAATGATTTTTTATAAACTTTAATTTTATTTGAAGAAGGGTATTGGTGGATTGGAGGAGTGGGTATAGAGTAAGTGATAGTGGAGATATTGTGCATAATTTAGTGGTGTTTTTTCTTCTCTTCATTATGAGAAGTTTAAGTTTTAGAGGTCATTTAACCAGGCAGTTTCTTGGTTAGTTGACCAAGATGATGATGTGTGATTTCCTCTCTCCTATTTAGTACCAGAGGATCACATAATCTAGTTTGGATCTTCTCCTTATACAATGATGATAAAAATATTTGAAACAATGTACCTTGAGAGAGAGAAAATATTAAATTCATTGGACTTGTTGGTCTTATGGCTAAAAGGGGTTGTTTATCCACCTTTATGATTTTTATCAACTTAACTTTGCAGTTTTTATTTTTGGACCAATGGTACCCTATCCTAACTCAACCTAATTTTATTTTATACGTTTATTTGGTAACGATCCTAAGTCTTAGGGGTTACCTAAGAGACCTTTCTAGAAGGATTTTCAAATTATAAATTAAGTTCTTAACTTCATTCTTGAGGGAATATTAACGTGAGAAAAGTTCATATCTGATCCTTGTATGCTTGAGAACTTGTTGTTGTTGGTTTGTGTGTGATATCTAGGGTTATTTTGAAGTTTTTTCTTCTCATAGATTCTTGTAAACTAAGTTGTGATTGTGTTTTCACTTCTTGACTAGATCTGCGACTATATGTTGCTCCATTGACTAGGAAGTGGATTGTTTGGGTTGTACATGAGAAGTTGTGACTATAGCTTCCCTCTCCTAGTAGGACGTGAGTTGTTTTTTTACGTTTGTTTCCGGTATAAATGTGTCCTCTGCTGGATTGACTATGTGTCTATTCTACCAGCGTGATTGTGTCTTCTTTGCTGCTAGCGTGACTGTGTCTTCTCTACTAGATTGAATGTGTGTATCTTCTGTCAACGTGACTATGTCTTCTTTGCTTCCAACATGATTGTGTCTTCTCTGTTGCCAGGGTGACTATGTCTTCTCTACTATCAGCGTGACCGTGTCTTCTCTGTTGGCTTGACTGTGTGTCTTCTCTACAAGAGTGACTATGTCTTCTTTTTTTCCAATGTGACTGTGTTTCTTGATTAAGCTATGACCTGTGTCTTTTCCTTCAAGTGTTGTTGAAGCCTGGATAAAGGATTGAATTTTATCTTCATGTTGATTAAGAATATGAGGTATGTACTCTTACTAATCGAACCCTCTTAAAATTTCTCTTAAGGTATGACATTTGTTCATCTATGTGACTTGTCCCTTCGATGACAATATCATAACCTAAAAAATATCTGAGTATAAAGTTGACCCAAAAAAATACTAGACCAACATTATTATTATTATTTTGTGTACATTGCCATTTATTGTTCATTAGTTTAACTTCATTACTATTGTTTATGTTTTGTACATTGCAATTGGTAAAACGTCTAAAGAACCAAATTTAACACAGTGACCAATGGAGTGTTAAAGTTTAAAGAGATGAAAATTATGTTTGAATTTTATTGCAGTAGTACTATTTTGTAGCTAACCTTCATTTTTGTTCTATTTATGCATTCAAGTATATCAAATCCTAACCTAACCCTGAACTTTAACAATTTTAGGTAGGTAACGAGGGTCTGTTCCAACTCCCTTTCAACACACTAGATCCCTAAACATGACATATGAGCCACTAAGATAAATTATATTTCATAATACCATGTCTTTTTTGTCATATCCCATAGCATAGGACATATCAACCATCATCGATGTACAAAATCTTGAATTTTTCACCATACTCAACTTGTAGGAAAAAAATTCCCTACTTAAGGCATGTGTGATGTCCCAGGGGACCATGAGTGGTCCATGAAAAACTTGAGATGAATTTTATGTCTTAAGTCCCTAATAATTAGTGTTAAACCCAAGAACCATCCCTCATTCACAATTCCTTAAAATGGTGACCATATCTCACTTATCCATCCTTCTATGATGAAATTGGGAGAAAGGACACATGAGTGTATTTTTTTATGTCTCACATGGGATTCCTTTTTTGTATCCACATATACATAAACAAAATGTAGATGTATATGAAATAAACATAGGGAAAATTTGATCTAAATTAGAAAAAATAAATCTTATCATGTAATATGTGTAAGGTTGTAGAAAAATAGGTCATTAGTGGATGAAAGGATTCAATTCTTTCTCATTAATCGGATACTCCAATGGTTCTCCATTAGAATTTGTCGTGATATAATCCATGATTGAGGGTCCTAACCTAAGATGATCAAAGTTGCCATGATTTCCAAGGTATTCATGTCTTTGATATAACATTTATTCTAGATCTATTTCCTTGAAGAGGGGCCTATAATCCCCATTGACTTCAAGGGATATAACTATGGGTCTATGTATATGTAAAAAAAAATATTAGGGAAATTACATTTCTCTCAAAAATATCCATTAAATGTATACATCATTAGATTTGACTTATATGTATGATAGAAATTTGATAAAGATTCCATTATTAATCTCTAATATATTTTAATTGAACAAGAATCAACATATGTTGCACCATGATATGATATCACAATTTGTGAGTGGGGGATTGAAAAATATCACATATAGTCTTTTCTAAGAATCTCCCTAGTGAGATCTCAAATAGATCAATAATTGAGTAGAGACTTTCTATATTAGATTATAAATACTTTATAAGAAAGAATTTAAATAATTATTTTTCTTTGTGCTTATATGTCATCTAAGAATTAAAATTATTACTATAGTTTAGATCTCACTTACTCACATACTATTGAAGTTTTCTTGGGAATAAGATTTTGGTTACAATAAATTCTCTTTATAAGAGAAACTATCTCATTACTGAAAAACTCCAACGATTCTCCCTTAAAGTTTGTAGTGATATAATCCATGATAAAGGGCATGGACCTAGTGTGATAAAATTTAGTAAACTAAGGAAAAATAACTTGATTATAAAGAATTTATAGTTAGTAAACTAAAACAACCTTGAACCAAAAACAAAAACTACATAGAACATATATAGATGATGTTTAAACCATTTGTTCTTTCTAATGATTTTTTCATTGTAGTCCCTAAGTTGGCTATGTTCGACTTAATGGATAAGCATAAAATTAATCCTATCTTCTTGATCTAACAGCCCCATTTAGATAAGTTCTTCATTCATGTTATGCAAGCTCGTTGATGTTAATTTCAACATGACTATTGTTATTTGACGTTAATTGTAGGGACAACATAATGCAACTAATGACTAGTGGTAAATCCAATGACTCTGGTTATTTATATTTTAATAGTTATATAAATAAAATTATTATATATACTAAATAAGATTAAATGCAAGTAGTCATTATCGTACTTATGGTTAATATGAGTTTAAATGATTGTTTACATTATTAAATATTCATGACAAAGATTAAATCATTGGGTGCAGGTCTCTTGGTCCAGAGCAAGAATATTTGTGTGAGTGGTAAATTACAGTGTATGTCATGATATGTTCTCACAGTGTACAATGTTTATGTTTGTGTGATATTGTATGCATTTTTTACCATAATGTGAGGAAAATCAATATTGTTCACTGTGAGAACACATTGACACATACATTGTTAGTAAGTTAACTATTCGAAGATGTATCATATCGTGTCTTCTTGCAACTAACGACTAGTGGTAAATCCAATGAAAATAATATTACATGTAATCGTATTTCTATTAGAACAATATTTCTAAATAAGTACAATGACTATCACTAAGACATGTTTGATTTGTTTTCAAGTTTAGTAAATGAGATAACATGAAGGAGATGTTAAAAAAATTAAAATCACTTCAATCTTCTCATTGTTATTTTATGTGTACTTCACTTTTGGTGCATCTGCATACTAATATGCTTCTATTTGTTGCAATGTTTCCATGATACATGCAATGCCTACATCAACATTGAATATTGTCTCAAATTATTCAGTGCAAAATATGCAAAGTGCATGATTACTACCAAATATGAAACTCTACATGGCATGAATGATGATACATTTTTCTAGCAAGGACGTCCTGCATAGCCCTAAGTTGGGAAAGGACCCCTACCCAACAACTAATTTTTTTTAAAACTACTCATCCTCGTCACATTTCTGATGACTTAACTTCTCTTTTCGAGGAGGTTGTTGTACAAACAATAGTAATGTTAACACTCAATTAAATTTTGGGTATGATTGTTACTCGCGTTCTCCGGCCTGTTGAGAAATGTGGGGAAGGCAGCGGAAGGAGTTGATGGCATACGCAGGGTAACGCTCAGCGGTGAGATAGTCTGTGGGTCAGGGAAGCAGAGCTAAGAGGAAATGTTGGACGTGTTAAAGGGGAGTCTCGATCGACGACTGAAGATGATCAGATGGCAGATCAATGGCATCAGATCATTTAGCAGAGTGAACATGCCTGACTGAAAGCCGCTCTTCAGCCTTGCGAAATAGTTTAAAGCTCGGATGCATCCGACAATCGAGATTGGAGCCCGAGAAGATCTGCGGTTGAGATCCATTTAGCATCCCAAACTTACAAGGAAGAAGATTCAAATGCGGATTGCAAAAATAGTATGGGTCATTTTGATCAATGGTGCTAGTATGAGCAAAGGCAGATCAATGGTTATGATTCATTTCGTGGGGTCCGCTCAGATTGACAATCGGGAAAGGAGTTGATCTTGATCAACATCTAAGATGTGTATGCACAAAGTAAGAACACGTGTGGCAATGGGAACCCCAGAGATCTTCGGTCTGAGACTGCGAAGGATAAATCTACGGTACGAGCCACCTGGGAGATGCACGGAGATTATATTGGGTAAAAAGCTATAAAAAGGCCCGCACGAAGCTGCAAAGATTTGTTCTTT
This sequence comes from Pseudotsuga menziesii, assembly GCA_001517045.1. Taxonomy (NCBI): domain Eukaryota; kingdom Viridiplantae; phylum Streptophyta; class Pinopsida; order Pinales; family Pinaceae; genus Pseudotsuga; species Pseudotsuga menziesii. The sequence goes on along the minus strand of LPNX010815284.1, from coordinate 619,874 downwards.
CTGAAACCTCGAAGCTGTCAAAATATCCAAGTCACATCCAGAGCACCAACCCAGACCAGCCAGGGGACCATGCTATAGAACAAGGTAGGCCCTTGATGCTCCCTCATTGTTATTTGAAAATTGTCTCAATGGAGGTAGTGGGGGTGAGAGATGATATAGAACTATAGGTATCATGTCGGAGAATGGAAAAACACCTGATGGGAGAAGCTATCATAATTTCCAGGGGAAAACTAGAAGATCGTAAGAATCGGGGTATAGATACCTGCAGTGTTTTCAAGTCTTTCTTTCATTTTTTCTCTGTCAACCAAACCCCCCAGTGCCCTGAATTTGTCGAGTGGTGCACAGAGAATTTATATGTCGTCAAAGGAGTTATTATGGATAGGTCTAAGTCTAAAATCCTCTGCTTGGTTCAAGCCTCTGTCATTCACAAAACTCTGGATCTCCCTGACGCATTCATCCATATAGCCCAAGATTATCGAGAAGAAGACATTATACGATGTTTTAGAGAATCTACTGATGAATGTAAAGACGCCTTCCTGAAGACCTGTTCTAAACCTGATGGTGAACGCATTGACCTATCTTACCCCATTGACCTCAGTCAGTTCAACGAAGAAACTCAATGATGTATATCCCTAGCCAATCAGTTCCTAGGTCTAGATACCGACGCATACATCCCAGAGTCATTGTTGAGTATTTTATTCGTATTAGATACTTACCTGGACGAACTTGAATTGCTTGGACAGTCAGGTCAGTCTTGTCACCTTAAGTTTGATGAGTTCTTAGCTGAGAAGATCCGTTCTCAGTTAGTGAACTTCCACGATGCCAGAATGTTCAGGTTCCAGTCCTTTTTGCTGAGGATGTTCATATCCTATAATGAGGAAGACTTGCAGGTACCAGAATTGGCAATCACTACTGAAATGACCACTGATTACTATAAATTCATGAACCGATTGATGGCTGAAATATATGAAGTCTTCTTTGATCAGGAGAGGCTGCCTAGGGTGTTGCCTGAAATGAGGTAGACGCTGCAATTGTTGAAAATCAAGAAGATAGGGTACTGGTTCCTCTCAAATTTTGGGATAACCATAAGACTGTATGGCTTCATACATCTGCCATACATCCTGCTATCTTTCTTAACCCCCAGGATTTTCTTCTTGGAATTAATTCGACAAAGAATTATGGTCAAAGAGGAACACTTCTTGAACTTCAAGAAGACTTTGAATTTGGTTTTTCCTTGGAAATTAGGACCATTCACAGTCAGAAACAGGGTTGCATTGCCCCTAGTCTCCAACTCGCTCAGAGGCATGGAATTTCCCCAAGACCAAGAAATAAATTATGATCCTCACTAGGTTATCTCCAAGAGAAGAACAACTCTCAAATGCCGGCCCTTTGAGCACATGGAGGTGCCTGGACTTAGAGAAAAATTAAATTGGGATGATTTCCCTAATCCTGCCCCAATGGATACCAGCGCTGAGCAGGGCACTGGTTCGCAGCTATCTAGAGCAGTTTCTCCCCAAAAGGAGTTGGCTACTATAGTTGCGATTGCAGGGGGATACTCATCGTTGGTTAGCTATTTGGTGAGTTCGATGAAAAGAGGGAGCACAGAGCCCATAGACATCAAATAAGTGGACACTACCAACACGCCCAAGAAGTAGAAAATAGAACCCGGATAGTAATTGGTGCATGCTAAAAAGGGACAGGCAAAGAAGAAGAATTTAGTAAAGGTACAGTAACAAGTGGAGCCCAAGGCGACCAAATTGTAGATGCAAGAGTATGTATTCGACGGACAGACTCCAAGCAAGCATGCATCCAAAGAGGATTGGCTGAGGCCTTACCGAGAAAGGGATGATAAAACCTTTGAGGAGACAGCTGAACTATACCGCGAAGCCTCGCGGTTGCCTCATCCCAATGTGGCACTAAAAACTGTAAGGGATCATGCCACTGATACCCTTAGCTTAGCCCTAACAGTGGGGCGTAACGTGTCAGAGGTCAATGTAAGCCTCTGAAAGGTTCCCACTTCCGACATCATACACCTGAACAAAGAGATTGGAGACATACTGAATACTAGACTGCTTAAAGCCACCATACAATTGTCCAAGTCAGAGGAGATTAAAGCGAAAACTTCTAATCTTTTAAGAAAGTCGAGAGTGGAGATTAAAGCACTTAAAGCCCAACTCAACAATTTACAAAGGAATCTATACAAATGGAGGGATCTACACATAAAGGGAGTTTGGTCTAGAAAATGCTCGATGACAGAGATAAAGAGATAAAGATTTTGAAAAAGAAGTTAAGAATCCTCGGCTCCCAGCTCGCTCAAGCGGATGAATTGGATGACTTCGAAAAGGAGAAGGAGGTGTTGAATTCCAAGATTAGTAATTGCAAGGTTAAGCTACTAAAGCTTGAAGAAAATGGAAGGCAATGGGAAGTAGATGTCTAGCTCCTGAGGAATAGCGAAGTGGAGTTAAAAGCTAGACTAGCAACAAAGGAAAGTGAGCTTCAGAGCAGGAACATAGAGAAGGAAATTCGGTCCACGGGTACGACTGAAGAAGTAGACACCAGCTCCCTCTCCAAATAAATGTCTCAGATAGGCCTAAAAGATAATGAGCTCGTTAAACTGAAGCAGCGGGTCAAGAAAATGGAAAAGGAAAGAGTCAAAGAGAAACAAGGTAGAGAAAGGGCGGAAGAGAAGTGCCAAGAACTAACTCAACAAAATGATAAGTTGAGCCAATAAGTGATCGACAAACTTGCCTTGCAAGTCACTAAGCATTTGATATGGGACTAGATCATCATAGAAGCCGACAAGTTTCGACCCTATCTTAATGTTATTGAAGACCTAGAATTTGATATGAGTGAAGCCAGGAAACAAGTCCAAATAGTAGGGGCTGAAGTGAACAAAAAAAATTTGGAGGCCGCAGAAAGTGCCATAACCGTCCTAAGCTCCTTGTTAGATGAGGCCTCTAGCAGTTATGGTCTTCAGAACAAGGTCACTGTTGTCTTGGAAGCCAGAAAGGCGATAGCTAAACAGAGGATGATGGAGACAGTGCGGGCCAAAATAGAGGTCACTGAGCACAAAATTTGAGAGGTCGTCAAGCTAATCAGACTATTGACGAATAGGGGGTTCCCCTTTTTTCTGGGAAGAGATGGGTCTTTTACTGTCTCAGAAGGATTATAAGGAGTTCCTAGTAAACTACCGATTGGATCACAGTAAATTTGGGGATATGCAACAAGCACTGTCGGGGAAGGTCATTTTGACAAGTTGGCCAATGATTTCGACTTATGGTTCGAATTTAAATCCACGTGCTCCAAAGTCCCCAGAGCCTCGTACCCAGAAGCGATGGAACTCAAGGCGCAATCTTATGACATGGTTGCTGCACCTCTACCTAGTCCCTATGCATGGAGAATCATCCGACAATATGGGTCAGCCAAGCTCAAAACACACCAGTAGAAGTAACGATGACAGTGCACGAGATATTTTCCAGGTGTTGCATGCCCATCCCAACGATCGCTTCTCTCAAAGGATTTTGTACAATCATCGTCTGCCAGACAGGAGTGTGGGGTACTCTTGTGCATTTTTTGTCCCACGTTCCACGTTTCATTGTCTGGTCGTTTCATACAATCCGCATCCAATATACCACCTAAGAGGCTATTAGAAGATGTCCTCCTATTGTAACAAATTTTGATTCCCGAATTTCAGTTTAGGAAATCCAGAATACTATAAATATACCTCCTGAAGAAGGAGAAAGGGTTGAAACCATTGTAATTTTGTTGTGTGTGTGTTTCTCAAGAGAAGTTTAATATAATTGCAAAGCTGAGATCAACATTTTTCATACAGGGATTCATGTGTCATTCGCACTTACAGTCTATTATTTCCTTTCTTATGTGAATGTTATTCTAGTTTTCCTTTCCATTTTGTTTTCTTTCATATTTGAGACTTAGGGTATAACAGCTCGAAATTCATACTTGCTATGCTCCGTTTGTTGTTTCAGGTATTCACCAAAGTTTCTTCTAAATTTAATACATAATTCATTTCTTACAATGCTCTATGTTGATGGTCTATTCATGTTCTTCCTTTCCACTAGACAATTATAAATCGACTGTGATCGAATGGCTACCTTGCCCCTGTGTTGAAATCGTTTGCATTTAAGTTCTGATTATTTTTGTTGTGTATATTGACTCCATCGCCCATTGGTGCTGTGTTTTGTTTCAACCAATTTTATAGAAAATTTATAGTTTCACTTGTGTATATATATTTGGCATTGTTAACATTTTGTGAGAGATCCCTCTCGGAAGAGCAGAAGGCCAGTTCTCTCTTCGAAAGTGGTTTTGCCGTTACCTGGGAGAGAGCCTTCCACAACCTTTGGTTCAATTCCAGTGATAACAAGTAACTTCCTTGGGTTTTTGTGTATTATTATGTCGTTAGGTTGTCATATTTTTGACAAGACTCTGTCAGTTAACAAACCATTGTGGTCGTTTAAGGTTTCAATTAACTGACACTTAATCCATCGCACTTCTAACGAAAGTCATGGACATGAACATCGGTTAATCGACAACCTATTTTTTGGATATTTGACGAGTTATCGATCGATTGAACTGTCGGTCAAGCGACTAGATGTTTTCATATTTACGACATATTGTTGGGATTATCAGATATCCAATGCAATTCTATCGATGTTTAAAAATAGTCCACCTTATCAGATGTTAGATGGAGTCTTGTTGAAATTAAAACAAATCTGTCGTTGGATTTTGGGTTCAAATTTACTTATGATGGTTTGAAATTGAGCTATGACCCATCTCTTCTAGGTACATTTATTTAACATGCTGAAGCAAATTAAGGGTTGGAAATGAGGGAATTCCTGGAAGATGAGTATGATGTAAATTATTAAATTATCTATATGGATTTCTATTTTCTTTGTTTTTTCTTAATGATTTAAAACCCATTTATTTGTCTTACATGTCATCTATAGTGTTATGAATTTGATGTACCTATAGGAAATGAATAAGATCTTCTTTGGAAAAAAGGCAATGAATAGTGATGCAAGCGCATCATGGCATGGAAACAATGTGATGAGTTGGTCACATGTTGTGGCATATTTTGTCTGTTTTGCTGAGTCATAGTTTGTTATCAGAAGTAGGAGTGATTTCGTATCATGACTCACTGCGTGGAGATCAATCCGCATTTTGTTTGTTTGAGACATTGACGTTTTCATCATGATTGGTAGTTGTTTTTTTTTCATTTGCAGAACCACTCAGTGTAGGAGGTTATAGTTTAGCTTATATAGGTAGATTAGAGAAGTAGAGGGGGTTCTGCTCGTTAACATTAGAATTTCAAGTTTGCAGAGAGACGAACAAACCTACATCTAGTTCAGGTTGTAAATATTTTAATAGATTGAAGAAGAGAGTCAAGCTATGTGTTTGTGTGGTTTCTTAATAGGAAGATTAGTTGTGTGTTTGTAGTATTATCAACCTCTATGCATTTACTGTTTTGAATTGTGAATCTGTGAAGAGACGACTTCGGCGGTTTCCTGAACATCTATGTATTTTTGTGAAATTGTTGATTCACACTGAATTTGTTGCTTGATTAGTTGAAATAGGTTGTAAATGCATGCATAGAAGCGCTAGGCCATTGAATATTAGATATTGCAGGATGGATTGATCAATTCTCTGATCAATCGACGCAACTTGCAGATTTTCTGCCTTAACTAGTTTATTGCAAAGAATGAACGATGAAGATTGAGTCCACAAACAAAGATCTGACGATCCATGAGAGATACACAATGGATGTTGCGAGGGTGATAATGGATCCAAAAGGATCTGTGAGATCCACATCAAAGAATAGATTGACGACCAGGAAAAGGGCACAAATATCTGACGGTCGTAAAAGTTGCAGGAGAATAGTTGCAGAAGGAGAGTTGCGGGGTAGCAACTATGGAAAGTTGACATCCCGCATCCCGCAACCCGCATGTGGAAAAGATGTTGCGGAAAGGAATTTGTATAGAGAGACAACTTTAGAAGGTTTTTTGGCATCCAATATCCCGCAATCCTCTTACAAAAGCCCCTTTACAGGAACAAAGTTGTGGGGAGGAAATTTTAGTGTAGAATTTGGCTGAGGGATAAATTTGGCAGTCCTGTTAAGTGTAAGAGCCACCAGATCCTGGAAGTGCTGGTTGGGTTGGCCGTGGTTGATCCAAACCTACACCAATTTTGGTATTAGAGCAAGGAGAAGTCATGTGAGAGGGAAGCGTAGCAGTAGAATCCTAGAAATAGCAAAGAAGAGTGCTTAAGAGGTTCTAGATAGAAGACTAGCATTGCCAAAATACCAAGTGTAGAGAAGGGGCTTGGTGAGGTAAGTTGTTGCAGTGTGAAAGAGAACTATTATTGTAGAGGCTTAGTGCAAGAGGATGGATGCATGCATAGGGAGATCAAGAGGTCGTGATAGAGGTCAACTAGTGGGAAATGCGGAAGTTATGGAGAAAATGAGGGAGCTATGAGCATGTCTAGAAGCCATGGAGACGGACAGATGAAGAGGCCCAGAATCGGGAGATGTAAGTGAACCTGAGGATGAAGAGAAAAGAGAAGAAGCTGCACCTATGCAAGAGACACCAAAGTTAAGTTATTTTAGATCAATTCTAGGGGAAACGTCAAGGACAAAACCTGAGTTGCCTACCTATGATGGAAGTCTCATTGCTGATCATCTCATTGAATAGATTAGTGAGATAGATAAGTACTTTGAGTACGATGAGGTTGAAGAAGACAAGAGATTCATATTGGTTGTGACAAGGTTGAAAGGACATGCATCCTTGTGGTGGGATAGTGTGCACATAGAAAGAAGGAGGAAGAATAAGTCATTGATAAAGAGTTGGGATAGGATTGTAGCAAAGATGAGGGATAAGTTATTTCCCAAACATTACCAATTAATTATGTATAGACAGGTATAGAGCCCTAGGAAAATATTGTTAATAGTGAGAGACTACACTGAAGAGTTCTACAAAGTGAACCTAAGAGAAGGATATGTGGAAAAGTCAGCAGGAAAGGCTTCTAGATATGTCAATGGTCTAAGGATGGATATCCAAGAAGAGATCAGCATGATATCACCTAGAACAATGGAGGAGGTGTATCAATGTTCCTTACGGGCTGAAGAAAAGATAGCGAGAAAGTAGAGCTTCAACAGAGGTCAAGCTTCAACCAGAGGAAGAGGACAAGCCACTGGAAGAGGAATATTTAGAGCATAGAGGGGAGAGCCCAGTAACTATAACCTACAAGAGTAGCATGGTAGAGGAGGTGACTCTAGCAGAAGAGGACCTTACTAAGGAGGTATAGGTAGAGGAAGAGGCAAAGAAATTGTCATTAGGTGCTACAAATGCAACTAGTTATGGCATAAATCATTTGAATGTCCATGGAAAGAAGATGGAGGATAGAGGGGAGCCTATGTAGCTCAGAGTGAAAAGTAGCAAGAAGAGTCAACAGCGGCGAAAGTTTTTCTAGAGACAAGAGAGGCTTTGATTATGAAAAAGGTCTTATTGAAACCTGGGAAGGAGCAAGTAGAGCCTGCTCAAAAGAAATATTTATTCATGACTACGTGTAAAGTCTAAGGGAAGTGCTCTAAGATGGTGATTGAGAGTGGGAACACTAAAAATATTGTTTCCATAGAGATGGTGGAGAAGCTAAGTTTAAAAAGGACCAAGCATCCTATTCCATACAAAGTATCTTGGTTACATAAAGGACATCAAATCCTGGAGAGTGAGCAGTGTGAAGTTGATTTCCAAATAGGTCCATATAAGGACAAGATTTTGTGTGGTGTTATGCCCATGGATGTTTTCCATATACTATTAGGAAGATCGTGGAAATTTGATAAGAAAGTGATTCATGATGGTAGGAGTAATTGTCATAGTTTTGAGAAGAATGTGATAAGACATGTACTTCACCCTTTACAATGTGGTACGACAAGACAGTCAACACCCAAAGTCTTGATGTTGTCAGGAAAAGAATATTTGCAACAAATTGAGAAGGGAGAGTTGAACTATGCTGTGGTATGCAAACCAAGAGTGGTGACAATGAAGAATAATGTGACATATCAACCTAAGGAGATCCAGGAGATGTTGAGTGAGTTTAGTGAAATCGTGGTGGATGATTTACCCAATGAGTTACCACCAAGGAGGGATATAAGTCATGAAATTGATTTTATTCCAGAAGAAAGTTTACCAAACAAGGAAGCATATAGGTTGACACCTCAAGAGAATGAAGAAGTGAGGAAACATGTCCAAGGATTGTTGGACAAAGGGTTGGTCCAAAAGAGTTTGAGTCCATGTGCAATACCAACTGTACTGACACCAAAGAAGGATGGTGAGTGGAGGATGTGTACTAATTCCAAAGAAATAAACAATATTACTATCATACATAGGTTTCCATTACCAAGGATGGATGACATGATGGATTGCCTTAGTGGGTGTTGTAATGGATAATTCACCTAATAACCTAGGTCTGGGGGGTTACCAACATACTCATGACTTGCAGACAATTTGACTTTAAAAGCACAGAATAGGAAATAGGAAAGTAGCAGGAACTTACTTGTAAAATATGAAGGTTGATCCAAGCTAGCTTCTCCCTCTCTAATCCACTTCCAAAGTCTCCAGGATAGTTCCTCCTTCACCTGTTAATAAACACTCTTCCAGATATGAAGCAATTCATATATATAGATGCAGGTTAGGCAAATCATATATTATATTGAAATGTAAACATTTACCAATCCACAAGATATGAAACACATATGGAATAAGTAATGTCTTTATTAACAATAATAGAAAGAGTTTAGGTTACAACCCAATGTCTGAACAAGGACTCCTCTGTCACCAAAGGATTCTGAGTTTCTCTGCTCCAAAGATTCTGTAGACAATCCACCAGCATAACTTTGCTCTCCAAGTATGTATATCCTACTTCCTCCCTAAGGCCTCTATTTATATGGATGAAATGAGGCAGTTCTCGAAGGTTAGGGAGGTTGCAGCAGTTAATGGGATTAAGGTAAATGAGTAAACTAATCTCCCATTAACTTGTGTTTTTAAATATTAATTTCGAGGAAACCATGCGCGGGTCTGTAAGAGAGAAACTTGCGTATGATACGCGACTCCATACAAGTGCAACCCACGCATACATGTATGCGCGACATGCTGAACATAAGACTCGCGCATGATGCACGAGATGTCAATAAGGATAGTCGTGCATGCCACTCAAAATATCCAAATGCCAAAGTAATCAGCTGGGCATATAGACAATGTATTTCATCATCAACCAAGGTATAATGAAACTAGGAAACCTCAATCCATAAGTGTCCTTTTGTGTGCCGACATGAGGGATATCAGCACTCGGACAGAGAGGTGCCATTCAGGTGTATAACAGATGCCCCCTAATGTGTGAGGTCAGAGGGGAACGATGGCCGAAATACATTATAATAATCAACTCTGGAGAGAACTCAGAAATCCAGTGGAGCAGAAGGAGTACTTGAAACAAATACATAGTAATGTCAAATACAAAGTTATATCTGAGGATGCTATGTTCAATTTACTGGAACACTAGCTCCTTTGCAATATTTGAGTACATCATATGATACGGGTAAAGACCACGTATTTACAAAGGTGGAGCAAAGCCACAATACAATAATGATGAGTCTTCAAATATCTGGAAGCCGGATATAGAAATGGAACATAGTCTTGCGCAACTTAGTTCAGGAATGAGGAACTAAGGTCTTCATAAAAGATCCCAAAGAACCAGTACAATCCAAGCCATGTGAATAAGGGTAAGCTGAAGCCGAACATGGAAAGGATTCAACAGTTTGTCAACCAATAGATGATAATTGACAACTGAAGCAAAGGAGTTCACCAATGATGAAAGTGAATCCAGAGGTACCATCGTCAAAGCTCTAGGTCATCATCAACAGAAAAAGACCTAAAGCAGACTAGGCTTCCCCAGCGGAGTCACCAGTTCTGTTGTAATGGATAATTCACCTAATAACCTAGGTCTAGGGGGTTACCAACATACTCATGACTTGCAGACAATTTGACTTTAAAAGCACAGAATAGGAAATAGGAAAGTAGCAGGAACTTACTTGTAAAATACGAAGGTTGATCCAAGCTAGCTTCTCCCTCTCTGATCCACTTCCAAAGTCTCCAGGATAGTTCCTCCTTCACCTGTTAATAAACACTCTTCCAGATACGAAGCAATTCATATATATAGATGCAGGTTAGGCAAATCATATATTATATTGAAATGTAAACATTTACCAATCCACAAGATATGAAACACATATGGAAGAAGTAATATCTTTATTAACAATAATAGAAAGAGTTTAGGTTACAACCCAATGTCTGAACAAGGACTCCTCTGTCACCAAAGGATTCTGAGTTTCTCTGCTCCAAAGATTCTGTAGACAATCCACCAGCATAACTTTGCTCTCCAAGTATGTATATCCTACTTCCTCCCTAAGGCCTCTATTTATATGGATGAAATGAGGCAGTTCTCGAAGGTTAGGGAGGTTGCAGTAGTTAATGGGATTAAGGTAAATGAGTAAACTAATCTCCCATTAACTCGTGTTTTTAAATATTAATTTCGAGGAAACCATGCGCGGGTCTGTAAGAGAGCAACTCGCGTATGATACGCAACTCCATACAAGTGCAACCCGCGCATACATGTATGCGCAACATGCTGAACATAAGACTCGCGCATGATGCGCGAGATGTCAATAAGGATAGTCGCACATGCCACTCAAAATCTCCAAATGGCAAAGTAATCAACTGGGCATATAGACAATGTATTTCATCATCAACCAAGGTATAATGAAACTAGGCAACCTCAATCCATAAGTGTCCTTTTGTGTGCCGACATGAGGGATATCAGCACTCGGACGGAGAGGTGCCATTCAGGTGTATAACAGTGGGGCAACAGGATTTTCAAAACTGGATTTGAAGAGTGGATATCACCAGATCAGAATTGGAGAAGGGGATGAGTGGAACACAACCTTTAAGACAAATGATGGGTTGTATGAATGGTTGGTTATTCCATTTGGATTGTCCAATGTACCAAGCACTTTTATGAGATTAATGATTGAAGTATTGAGATATTTCATAGGTAAGTTTGTGATAGTTTACCTTGATGACATTTTGGTTTTCAGCTTGACAAAATAAGAGCATTTGAAGCATTTGAGATATGTTTTAGAGAGGCCGCAATAAGAAAAGTTGCTGGTAAATGTGAAGAAGTGTACATTTATGAAGTCGGAGCTGGTATATTTAGGTTTTGTTATCTCAAGAGATGGGTTGAATATGGATCCAAAAAAGGTACAAGAAATCATTGATTGGCCTTCACCTAGGAACATATTGGAGGTAAGAAGTTTCCATGGATTGGAAAGTTTTTATAGGAAATTTATAAATAATTTCAGTGGTATTTGTGCATCTATTGTCGAGAAAATTAAGAACGATATACATCCATTTCAATGGACAACAGAGGATGAAAGGAGTTTTCAGTTTTTGAATAAGAATATCACCGAGAAACCAGTATTGAAGTTACCAGACTTCAAACACCCTTTCCAAGTAAAGTGTGATTCCAATGGAGTAGCAATTGGAGCTGTACTCAGTCAGGAGGATAGGCCTATAGCGTATTTCAGTGAGAAAATAAATGATGCAAAGCAGAAGTATCCATCTTATGACAAGGAGTTTTATGCTATTGTTCAAGCAATGAAGCATTGGAGACATTATTTGATGCCTAGAGAATTTGTGTTATATTCCGATAACCATGCATTCCAGTACATTATGTAGCAACCTAAGTTGAACCTGAAACATGTCAAGTGGGTGGAGTTCTTACAGATATTTACCTTTTTTTTGAAGCACATAAGTGGATAGTCAAACAGAGTAGTTGATTCCTTAAGTAGGAGACGGTTGATTGTGCAAGAGAATCATATCCAAGTCTTGGGATTTGAACATTTAAGGGATTTGTATGAGATTGACATTGATTTCCAGGAAGCTTACAAGGCTTGTAAGAATCCAATGGAGGTGGACAGAGAGTCATGGATGGAGTATATGCTAAAAGATGGTTTACTCCTTAGAAACAATAAACTATGTATACCAAAGTGTTCCATGAGAGAGAACTTGATACAAGAAAAACACAATGGAGGTATGGTAGGTCACTTTGGGAGTGATAAAACCTTTGAACAATTAGGTAATTTATATTTTTGGCCAAGGGTGAGGTATGAAGTTGAGAAGTTTGTAAGAATATGCAGAGTATTCCAGCATGCTAAAGGAAGAAGCCAAAACACAGGGTTGTATACACCATTTCCTATTCCAACTAGGCCTTGGGATTCTTAGTATGGATTTCATTCTGGGTTTACCAAGAACTTGAAAGGGACATGATTCTATATTCGTAGTTGTTGATAGATTCACTAAGATGGCACATTTCATTCCATGCTACAAGACTAGTGATGCTACACACATTGCTAACTTGGTTTTCAATGAAGTTGTGAAACTACATGGTTTACCTAGAAGCATTGTATCAGACAGAGGTGTGAATTTCATAGGTCATTTATGGAGGACTTTGTGGAAGAAGTTGGGTACCAGACTGAAATTTAGTTTAGCATGTCATTGACAGTCTGATGGACAGACATAGGTAGTTAATAGGAGTCTAGGGAACATGTTGAGAAGTCTGATTGGAGAGAGTCCTAAGCAGTGGGACAAAGTATTCGCTCAAGCTGAGTTTGCTTATCATTATTAACCAAATAGAAGTATAGGGACGAGTCCACTTCAAATTCTGTATGGAATGCATCCAAAAAATTATCAGCAAATGCTTATGAGTTAGAAATTCCTTCGGGAGTGCGTATTTCACCAATATTTAATGTTGCGGATCTATATCCTTATGTAGTAGGTGATACCTGAACCTTTGCAGAAGGTGAGGATCCTACTGAAGACTTACAATGGGTGGGACAGATGCCTATGGCATAACCATTGGAAGTTGAGGCCATTATGGATATAAAGTGATAAAGAGTACAAGGAAGAAGGACTATTTGGGGTATTTGGTCAAATGGAAGAAGCGACCAACATAGGATTCTACTTGGATAAGCACTGCAAAGTTGGGAGCTAAGGGTTTCACTGTAGCTGATCTAATGAACAGGGGTTCATAATTTTTCACCCTTGTGAGTCTGATGCAGGAGCATCATGGAATGCTAGTAATGTGATGAGTTGGTCACATGCCATGGCATATTTTTTCTATTTTGTTGAGTCATAGTTTGTTAGCACAAGTAGGAGTGATTGAGTATCGTGACTCCCTCCGTGGAGATCAAGCCACATTTTGTTTGTTTGAGACAAGGACGTTTTCATCATGCTTGGTAGTTTTTTGTTTTCAGTTGCAGAACCACTCAGTGTAGGAGGTTATAGTTTAGCTTAAATAGGCGGATTAGAGAAGTAGAGGGGGTTCTTCTCTTCAGCATTAGAATTTTGAGTTTGCAGAGAGATGGACAGACCTGCTTCTAGTTTTGCTTGTAAATATTTTAATAGATTGAAGAAGAGATTTGAGTTGTGTGTTTGTGTGGTTTCTTAATAGGAAGAGTAGCTGTGTGTTTGCAGTATTATTAGCCTCTATGCATTTACTGTTTTGAATTGTGTATTCATGAAGAGCCGACTTCTGCGGTTTCCTGAACATCTATGTATTTATATGAAATTGTTGATTCACGCATGAATTTGTTGCTTGAGTAGTTGAATTAGGTTGTAAATGCATGCATAGAAGTGCAACCCACATATTTTCGGCCTTAACCAGTTTATTGCAAGGAATGAATGATGGATATTGAGTCTGCAGGTGGAGATATGATGGTCCAGGAAAGATCTTCAATAGAAATTGTGAGGGTGACACCGGATCCACAAGGTAATGTGAGATCCACATCAAAGAATAGATCGACAACCATGGAGAAGGTCGCAAAGATCTAATAGTCGTAAAAGTTGCAGGAGAAGAGTTGCAGAAGGAGAGTTGTAGGGGAGCAACTTTGGAAAGTTGACATCCCATATCCCGCATCCCGCATGCAGAAAATATGTTGTGGGGAGACAACTTCAAAAGGTTTGTCGGCACCCTGCATCCTACAATCCGCTTGTGGAAACCCTGTTGCGGGAAGGAAATTTTAGCGCAAAATTTGGCAGTCCTGCTAAGTGTAGGAGCCACCAGATCCTGGAAGTGCTGGTTGGATTGGATGTGGTTGATCCAACCCTTCACCAAATAGGATCTTCGGCCAAAAAAACCTTGTCTGCAATAGAATGTGTTTGATGCACCTTCGTTCAATAAATAAGACCTTAACAAAAAACCATTTTAACATTTTTATTTTCTTCTTCTTATGGAAACCCTTTGTTTATTGTTTGCTGAAAATTATGAAGTGGGATGTCGTATTAGATCACTATTTGATTAGAAGTTGCAGAAAATTTGGTGGATGATTTTGTTGACAACTTCTCTAGTCATCTCCATCATAGAATATGTATGGGCATAAATGAGGTATTTATCTTCCTTACATTTTAGTTTTTCTATCAGAGAATACTTAACCTTGAATGTTTCGATTTAAGTAGTAGAGTAGGTTTATTGAGATACTAGTTTACCGTGGGATAAATAAATTGATATATGAAAATAAATATAGCTTTCCACTTGTATTCAAATTAATAATCATTCTACACAATTAGTAAAATTTAGAGTGAAACACTTCTCACATAATTTGAGAACATGGAAAGGCCCATTTCTAGATATTCCAAATTTGGCCATCTCTGAGATATACAATGCATTATAGACAGTTCCCACCTCAATGCAAGCCCTAAAAAATGTATAGTCCATGGGGGAATTTATTTTTAAGCATATATACAATAGTTTTAAGTCAAGCACTTTCCATGAATAATGATTGTCTTAACATTTACTGTGGTATTGTATATTAGATCTCTAAGGAAACTAGATATTTTGTCTATGAATCTAGCATTATAGCAAGTCACCGACATTTGTTCGACATGTGTTGTTTTAAGCTACATAATTTGATTTCCATCTCATTGGAGAGGAATAAACATTGCAACTTCAATTTTTAAAGGGATCTTATGGTACCTAAAGTTAAACAAATTCGAACACATATTGAAGGATGAATATAGAGACAATCTTATCTTAGCTTATGCGGTATCCACTTTCTAGGTATTTTTTCTGGAAGTAGTTTAGTCGTGTCATTTCAAGCAACTATTAGGTGATGTTATTTATATTTTTATATTTAAAGTGGAATTATTTAACAACGATGATGAATCAATTTTCATCAACAAGAATGCAACCCCTAGAGAAGCACAGGATGAGAAATCTAATCATGAGTTGTAGCAAGGTGAATTTTTCATCTCTATAAAATCCCATCCATAATATATTTCTCTGGATAAAAATAGGAAGAATGGACATCGAATCCCTAGAAAGTATTGTAATGCATGGTACACTTATTAATATCATCCATATTCAGTTAGACTTGAAACTACTAGTTATAAGAAAAACCCACTTGATCCTTTTTTTTCCTAGTGATTCCCTTAGTATCATTGGAAATCATATATGTGGGAAAGATGACAACTAGATATAGAGAGATGTAAATTACAATATTCCCATACTTCTATAAGTGTACCTTAACATCACGCACCATGGATTCATCATCGGCATGGTTATCCTTTTAGCACATCTCATATTGGATCAGATCTTACAAGATATCATAGATTTGGGCTTGTTAGGGGAGGAAAAGAGCCAACAAGATGGCTCAATCAAGATGAGGGACAAAGAAATCAGTCTCCTTTGGGGAGCAAATCTTCTTCGAAAAACCTACTCAGTAATCCTGGTCTACACAACCCTCTTCCAACTGCCAACTGCTAATAGCATCAAATGGTAGTGGACAAACATACAAAAGGATTATTCTCCTCCCAAAACTTATTTTCACTTGGCTTTCTCTCAAAATATCATTATTCACTTGGGATAATATTCTAGAAAAAAATTGATAAGACCCTTGACACTACATTTTGTGAAAAAACTCTAGAGATAACTCCACACCTTCTAATCCACTTTTGTTAAGAAAATATATCAGGAGTGAAAATGATAATATATCCAAGATATTCATTCATTATGGGACTCCCTTCACAGGTTCATTGGTCACTATGACTCACCCACAATAATTCTAGCTTCCAAGACAAAACTGATGATCACTCATATGGAGGTGTATTGTCACTTAAAATATAGCATTGAATCCAAGCTAGGTGCTAAAAAAGGAAATGAAACCCTATACACCAATATCCCATGTTCACAAGAATGGGATGACCCTTGGTCGATTTGATGGGGTGGAAAGAGTAAACCCTAGGAAGTGTAGCATTGGGGAATGGTTACATCTTCCAGACTCCTCAAAAATATTATTAAAGCTAGGATTGGTCCTTAGATTAGAGAATCATGCAAAAATATGTTACACATCAAATTATCACTCCATGTACCATTGAGGGTATTCGTGTCATATCACCATGAGAAACATGAGTTTAGTTTCCTCCTTTAGGTGTTATGACCCTTCATAATGTCACCCTTCCATCGCTTGGTCAACATTGTAAACTTCCATGACATGTGGATCTAGAAACCTAATCCAAAGAGCCCCCAAAATGACCTCCTAGAGATATTTTCACCCCTTTCTAGTTTATCTAAGAGAAAAGTTTCAATCCTTGCATGACTATGGGGGAGAAAAAATTGTTAATTTTTTCTCTATGCACAGTTATAGGGGAACGAAAATACATGTTTATCCTTATCCCTAGGTTTTTGGATATTATATTTCAAAGATACTTTCATGGGATAAGTTCCCCTCCAAATCCTATCTCCAAATCCATTCTTGGTAAGATGAATATCATTGATCCAAGTTATCCTATCATGGATCCTAAACCCTCTCCGAGTGGTTGGCCTCCCCAAACCCTACTTAAGCAGGGCCATTCATGAGCTATGGGAGGTGATTTTGGAGAGCATCAAACCTTTTATCTTGTAACTCTTGGAGGTTTGAAACACTAGAAAAGATCGATATTATTACCAAGAGTATTAAAAGGAATCTGAAGGAGATCTTGGAGGATGATCATCTTGCAAAAAATTAAGGTATAATCCATTTTGATATACATGTCTGCATGTCTTTCTAATTAATTTAACTTGGCCTATTCCTTCCATACCTTATTCTTATAGAATGTATTTTTACTTTGGGACATTCAAATTCAAATATATCTTGTTTATGCTTAATATGTTTAGAAAAAGGTAATATGTATTGTCTTCTGCAAATTTTCATCAAGCTTAGGAGCTTTCAAAGATCAAAGATAAAGGTTGGAGTAACAAAGAAAATATTTTGAAGAAGGTAAGCATATACTTTCTTCCCTACTCCGCTTTCCTTTTGTTTGCATAAGAAATTACATCTAGGAGGATATAGAAACTATTTGTCATTTTTTTCCTTGGTTATGAAACTAGGGTCCTTTTTAATCCCATGAGAGAGTTTAACTATCCGTAGGATGAATTCTCCAATATATAAATTGGCAACTTCGTTGAGGAGTATTTTTTTCTAGTTTTATCTTGTGACTGCTTGTTTAGATCATGAAATCCTCTTCTAAGTGTTATTTCTCATCACGTTAGATCCTCTTTGGTCATCATAATTGAAGATAATTTTGAACCCAATACTTCATCATTATTTGTATTTGGGAAAAACCTGTTTATTTTTTAACCCTATAGGAAAATTTGTGCACCTTAGGAACTAAATACAAAGCAATTTTTTTCATTTTTTCACTCTACTACTCTCCCTAGGAGAAAAATCTTTCCCTCTTCTTGGTTATAGGGGAGTGAAAATCCTCTTTTTTCATTCTGTGTATGATTGTTCAGGGGTGAAAACCCCTTTTTTTAGGTCTTCTGGGTTCTTTTTGCTAGGGTTTACCTTGGTGTCCTAGTTCAAGGTTGTTTTCCTAATATTCTATTGTCTGTTGGCAACCAAAATTGCTCTTGGATCCATAATTTGGGTGCCTCTTAAGTTTATTTTGTTTTCTCTTTGACTGACTTGATCCTATGTTGATCTAGCGAGTTCCCTTCTTTGGTTTTCCTTGACCATTGGTACCTAGACCTTTTCTAGGTTGAGTTAGTCACCCTCGATCTCTATTTGGAAAATTTTGGGACCCTTTTATGGTGTTTGGGAATTAAGGTTTGATTAGGTTTTTTGGGATGCAATTTTCTATTTTCTTTGTTTTGGGTGAAGTTAACAATCCCTAAAAATTCCATAAATTTGTGACCATTTCCTAATCCTTCATGATCATGTGATTGAGTTTGGATTGAACATTTAAAATTATTTCAAAGGATGGAAAAAAAACTTCTTTGAGTGCATGTTTTGTTCTCATTTTTAGGAATTTTTGCATTATATTTGATCATGTATTCTATAGTATCTTTGACGCATATTAAGGATTTAATTTTTTTTTTTTTTTGGTGTGGTTTGGTTTGGTTTAAGGACTTTGAAAAGATTGTTATATCTTTGTATTTTGGAGTCATTTTTCTTGGGTGTTATCTATTGATTGTTGGAAAGGATTAATTATTTGTTTCCACTTTAGTTGAAAGAAAAATATTATTTTTGTCTCTCTTTTAATAGTTCTACAAGCTTGAAAACATAAATATCCTTATTGCATTAGTTTTGATCATTTGATATTTTTAGTCTTGCATTCATAACAGGAAGAAAATATTGTTTCAAGTTTTGCATGCATTTGAGCTACGGAAAAATTATTGAGTTCTTATTATTTGCAATACATTTGATTGGAAACATTGATATAATTTTTCTTTCCCATAGCTTATATGTGTATTTTTCATTTTTTTGGAAAGTTAGGAAACAAACTAGAGTTCTTGCATTTGGTGTTGACAGAAAGATATATTTTTGTCACTTTAGGATAGTTTTTGGTGCATGATTTTTAAGTGTTTTGCTTATTTATATCATTTTTTAAAAAGATAAAATTTAATTTGCATAGGGTTATGCATTTCAGAAGAAAATTTCTCTCTACCTCTCTGAAGTAGGACTTCAACGAATAGAATATTTTCATACTCATTCATTGCATGGTTTTGAGTCAAGTCATCATTTGATCATCCACTTAACCACATAAGCTTAAATCAAGGGATATCTAAGTTAAAATATTCTAGCAACTTTGTGTGGTAGGATATAGACATGTTTCGGTGTCATAAAATGTAGGATTTTTCCTTATTTTATCTGCATTGCATACTAGGGACTGTGTGGTTCTTCCACATACCTAGAGTATTTTTGAAGTCCCATTTTGAGTGGTTGCGCATAAAATATTTATATTATGGATTTGAGATTCCATGTACCTTGTGTATATAGGGATACCCTTATAGAATCCTGGAACCATCCGAGTAAATCTTATGGTCATCATGTTGTCACAATACATTGAGAACAACACTCGGGGAGATTACTGTGCACATACTATTAGGTAGTCGAGTTATATGGATAAGGGTACACTCACAACAATCCTTTATTAGGGCTCTAAAAAATTGGGTTGATTATAAATGTTGGAACCTATAATATATCACGAGTTGTGATAACTTGAAACTCCTATGAGGATCTGACTTATTTACCCTACCTATTCATGTGTTTTATTGTTTCCAATAGATTCAGTAGGATTTTACTGTGTGCCTTATATGTGGTATATTGGAAGGTAATGAAATAACCTCATAATTTATATGGGGTGTGTAGCTATGGAATCATATTATGGGACTACCAACCAAGAGACCCATTCTCAAGGGGAGCCTTTTGTCTTTCCTTCTTTCGAAAATGTTGTTCCTTTTTTCATTTCTACTTTGAATCTCCCTCAATTTATTATAGGATTATTGGGTTGGTTTTTCAATCCAGTGATCTCAATTGCACCTAATTTTCCAAATGTTAACTCTCCATCACAAGAGAAACAGCCTCATGCTGACCCTTTTCCTTCCTCGCCCTTTGTGCCTTCTTATTTTTCTTCTTATTCATATAGTCCTAGTGACCAAGGGGGTAAGAAGAAGAAGACAAAAGATTAAGAGGAATAAAAATAAGCAAAGGGTCGAACCAAAACCTGTTGAGTCTTGTGGCTATCAACCTACATGAGCACCTTGTAAATCCAAATTCCTTTATCGGATTTGTAAGGGTAACCAAATTCTTAAGGATTTTTGTGGTATTCCCAAGGTATTAGAAGTGTGGTAAAAAGGTTATGATAAACCTATATCATCAACCTCTAGATATCATACTGATGATACCCTGTCAACCAGTGACTCCATGGTTGAGATTCAAAAGAGTAAAGTTAAGAATCCTTGATTTTTATATAAGGGCATGCACTTAAATTACCTTTGTCCTCCCTTTGCGATTGTTGGAAGGTATTTATGTGTCTCAATCATAGCTTCCAACTGGTTATCATAATTTGTCTCTTGAATTTCCATTGGTTAATCAAGTGGTGGATCTAGTTCCATCCTCAATCGATCCAGTTCTTCTAGTTGAGAGTGAAAAACATATAGTCCCTCCCCATCACCCTTTACAGGATGAAGTTATAGTGGTTGAGTCGACGTCATCTCCACTCGATCCTAGTCCTTCACCTGAGAATGTCCCTTTGAACACTACCAACCTATGGACATCATGTTAGTTAGGAACTAGTTCTGAACATAGTTTACTTTTGGTTTCAAGCTTGCGTAAGAATGAAACCGACCTCAAGCAAAGTTTACATTTGGTTTCAAGATTGTGTAAAAATTAAACCACTCTCAAACATAATTTATCTTTTTTTTTAATCTTGTGTAAACATGAAACCAGTCTCAAGCATGGCTTACCTTCTATTTCAAGCATACTTTCCGTTCTGTGTCAAGCTCATTTAAAAATGAAACATGTCATCCCAAGAATAGTTTACTCTCATTTTCAAGCTTGTGTAAAAATGAAATCGATCACGAGCATAATCCCCTTTTTGTGTCAAGCTTGGTAAAAAATGAAACAATCCAGTTAAGGGCATAGTTCTTTTTCTACATCAATCTCATTAAAAAATGAAATTGATTCTCCTCCCTTTGAATTGAGTCTTCCACCTAACATGGCGCTTGATCCTTCATTTCATTTACTTTTATCTCTTAATCATCTTCCTTCCTATATCTCTAGTGAACCTTTTTCTAGTGGAATCCAAGATTCTAGTTGGGTGAAGTAGAGGATTCGACGGATGAAACGAAGTTAGGGGGCATTTCTCCAGCCTCTATACATCATACTGGAGTTAAGTTGTCATCATTTGCTTATTATGATGGGGGAGAATACCAATTGTTGGACATCATGTTGGGAAATATTTGAGCATTCTTCCAACCTATTTTTAAGCTCGTTAAAAATAGTAAGATGGTATTGAGCTTACTTTTTCCTTTTTTGTGCTCTGGATCCAAACATGAAAAAAAATCAATTGCTTTTGATACCATTATCATGCTCATTAAAAACCTAGTAAAAAGGTATCAATATTAGTATTCGTTCTTTCTCACACTCGGTAATACATCAGAATAAGTCACTAAGTACACTTTTATCATTTTTTCAGGCTCGTAAAATTTATTACGAAAAAATTAACCCCTAGTAGTTGTCTTTAAATTCTTTTCATCCTCTTGAAATATGAAAATATTGCCAAGCAAACTTGTCGCTTTCATGATTTTTAAAGTATTTGAAAGGTCATCTATCCAGTGATTGATTACCCATTTTTTGAAACGTGTAGAATATTAATAAAAAAGGAATACCTTAGTCAACCATAGATTAAGAGAGTTCTCCTAGGTATTATTTATACTATTTTGGGCTTAGGGGACTAATTTTATGAAAAATACATTTCAGAGTCTTCTTTTGACTATTTCTAGACTCTCTAAATGTGAAATATCACAACTTTACCTTCATTGGACTCGTAAAATTAAACATTGAAAGGACCATATGGGAACAAACCCTTTCTTCCTCAGGTTCATAAAAATATGAGGTTGGAATCATCGAAGATGAGATATACTGAGGATTTGTTATCCTCATCAATATTGTTAAAAAACAAAGGGGTACTCATCCATCATGATGGGGGTTAGGGAGAAATAATCCAAGTCTACATTTAAATATATTTATGGAAGCTTGTGTCACCTTTGATCATGGAACATGTTTGTGTATCATCATACAATTAGGTAATATACCTTTCTCTAAGTCATGCCAATTTCATCAGTCATCCCTCTCCTTCAAGTCATTTGAAGAATGCCTCAGTCATTTTCATATAATTTCTTGGTCTTTGCCTCATTGAGTCAATCTTTCCAAGTCACTTGTTGTCATGTCGTTCAATGTTCAAGGGAAGTTATCCTAAGTCAACATATACAATATTGTTTATCCTTCATCCTTGTGTCAGCTTATGTTAATTTTGATCCACCATCTTATATAAATTTCTTGTCAGTTTCATGTTGATGTTGTGGGATTCATTAGGGCCCTCCCTCGACAAGTTTGTTCCTCTTGGCATCAACACATCATCCAGGAATTGGGCTTAGAAACTGTTTGTCCTAAAATATGCTCTTGGTTGCTAAAGCACAAATCTTAGGCATCTTATGTTTGAATTATTGGTTTGGATTTGGATTTAAGAAACGGTTGCATTTTGTATTAGGTGTGGGAAATGATAAGGATTAAGGAATTTATGTACCACAAAAATTATTCTACAACAAGTACTTATATAAAAAGAAAACAATTTCAAGGATAAGGTAAATATGAACTACAAGCATAAGATAAATTGTTAGTGTTTGAGAAAATATGAAGAAAATTGAACTTTAAAATATTAATCCACAAGTATAGCGCCTATAGATCACATCAATAATTCAAAGACATATATAAATCAAACCATAGAACATAGGATATACCCTGAGAAAAACCTCTACTGTTTCGAAGAATAAAAAACCCAACAAACAATCTTAGAGTATGATTGATAATTGACAGAGAATGATTACAACACAATAGTAGATTGATTTTTTCGGAAGCACAAGAGAGTAGAGATAAAATGGAACGTCGTGATGATATTTCCAAGTGCATAACACTTTAATAACAAGTCAAATTAGGTAATACAAGGAAGGTAGTGAATATTTTCATGCTTCAGTAACTTGTTAACACTGGGAACATTGTCTCCTCTTTAATCATGCACCCCTACTAATTCACTGAGTTTGACTACCTCTAATTGAGTTGTTAATTGAATGAACTGAACTGAATGGAATGGAATTGCATGTAACTGAATGGAACTAAATGTAACTTACCATAACTGAATGTAACTGAACAGAACTGAATGTAACTGAACAAAAGTGAATGTAACTGAACATAACTAAATGTAATTGAACATAACTGTTTAGAACTGAACATAATTGAATGTAACTAGTGCTTATCCATTAGTGCCATATTCAACAATCACTTTTATAAATTAATGAGTTGATTCCTTAATTAACTGAACTTGTTTTATCAGAACTAAGACTCAACTGATGTGTTATTCATTCGAGTTCACGTGGAGGAATACATGAGAAATTTGAATTATCTCTCTATCTCTATGCTCGCATTAATTTTCTCTACATGTTCCATATGTGTTTTCATTAATTCTATATCATACCATGCTTATAAGATTTTTTTCAAACCTATGATCATATATATTACCCCAGGTCATATAGTCACATGCTAAACTAAATCACTCTAAGGGTAGATAATCCCTAAAGGAGACTTGTAGCACCTATTGACCATGACTAGCCATACATCACATAGTATATCCTCAAGACTTAATACAACATAAGTCATGTGAACTTAATACAACATAGGTTCCATACTTGATACTGTTGAAATATTGTAACTTTGAAGAATATTCTAAATGCATTATACTGATGTAACCAAAGGAAGATGTCTTATTCCTCTGTCGGGATGTTACTATTGTATTTTCTCATAATAGAGTCATGAGGTATAAACTCGATTACAAGTTGGGTCAATAGTACCCTCTTAAATATAATATAATTTTTTTTGTGTCTTCCTAGGTGAAATAGACCCAATAAGTTTGTTGAGGCCGACTTGTTAGGGTAAAATTCAAGTGACAGAAAGAGTATAAATAGAGGAGTTGTATTCCTCATTTGAACACACACACACACTTGTGTATAGCACATAGGAGAGAGAGAGAGAGAGAGAGATCAACAAGGAGAAGGAGCACATGTTTTGGGGTTTTATCTTATACATCTATATAGAGGAAGTTTTTATGGCTTTTTCTTCCCTTTGAGGGTTTCCTAGGATAAATCTGTGTCTATCTTGTGATTGTGTTTCTTTCAGTGATTCTACATATGCTATTGATGTGAAATTGGATTAAACACTAATGATGTCTAGATAAGAATATGAAATATTAACATGGTATCAGAGCTAGTCTGAATAGAACAACTTTCACAACTTGAAACTCTCTCTCCTCTCCCTCCAACAAAAAATTAGGGTTTCTGTCAAAATTGGAATTTTGGAAATATGATTGCATAGAAAGTTGTGCCTCCCCAGAGCACATCTATTGAGCCCTATATTAAATTTTTTGAGTGAGTGGATATCCAAGAGATCCAAACCCTAGTTTTTCCTTGAACTAGAAAACTACAAAAAAGTAGAGGACCGAAAATCTATAGAAACTAAAATCTCACAAGAAATTTTTGAAGGGTGAAGATTTGGAATCTCCAGAAACCAAGTGTACCCACCAACTCTCTTGATTCAATCACATATCCGGGTAAGGTCGGTATTTCATTTTGAGAAATTTTATATTTTAGTGACCTCCTGGATAATATTGTCCCAAGCAATAAGCTTGAGAATAAGTTAGAAGGCAAAGAAAACTTTCGAGCATGGAAGTATAGGATTGGTCTCATTCTTAGACATAATGATCTTGACAAATACATCAAAGAAGATTTGCAGAACCAAAATAAGATGAAGCTAAGGAAAAGAACTAGAATGACCTAATCAAGTCAATGAGGATCATTGTTGATTCTACCAAAGATCACTTTATCCCTCAAGTGTCGTCCAAAGAGACACCAAAGCAAATTGTTGATCCTAGATTTGTTATCATTTTTGGCAGTTAAATTACTCATTTAAACATATGTTTTATTATCCTTTTGCATATTTTATGTCACGTAGATCACTATTCAGCACAAGTATGTATGACTGTATGGTTTATAAAAAATCCATTTATTATTATTATTTTATGATTTTATTGATTAAAATTGACATTATTAAATTGCATTTGATGTATTATTTGATTTGTATATTTGTTTACAGGTTATATAATCTTTTTGGATGAATTAACAATAAGCACGCATTCAGCTTTCCATGTGCACAGCACGTGTAGCTCGTTACGCGAAACCCGTTGATAGGTTTCTAGGCATTTAAATATTGTTACTGTAGACCATAGTTCTAAAGCGCACCAATAAATAGACATCGCATTCGTCCTAAATCTATGCCCGTATATAGAACTCACTGTCTAGCTCGCTGTTCATCTTTTCTTCTAGATCACTAACCATACTGCGCGTTGTTGATAACCGATTCCAGGCATTAAAACGATGAAACAATTCTGCAAACGACCTATTGTCCACGCATCTGGGTAATGAATCCTGCTTCTAGATGATCCACCTGCCTGTNGCGCGTTGTTGATAACCGATTCCAGGCATTAAAACGATGAAACAATTCTGCAAACGACCTATTGTCCACGCATCTGGGTAATGAATCCTGCTTCTAGATGATCCCCCTGCCTGTAACCTCCTCCATCGACACCTCACCAACAATCCACGTGTTGGGTTGATGTATTTAACCTCTATTCTAGAAGACTCGTCGTGCGCTCTCCTCTACTCACCACCAATCCACCTATTGCGCTAAGGGAGGAGCTGTGTGCCACATCTAAGAACTGTTTGCAATGGAGAGCGAGCATATGTGTTACACCATCCAATGAAGAGATTCGATGCATGCTGAAGAAGGAAGATCCTGTGCGTTGGAGTTTTATCAGTTAGATGCCTTTATGGTTGACTAAATTTAGAGAGAAGTCGACCACTAAAGGGTCCACTTGCTCATCCCTATAAACGTTGTATATAAACACCTCCTTGTGCAAATTTAGTGTTAGAATAATCAACCCATAGTTTACTACCTTAGACATTAATTTAATTATTTTTGTCCTATTTGCCTAGTTCATGTGTCCCACCTTATGCAAGTTGTCAATTACCTATCCATAGTGGTCCAACTTGCCTAATTTGACCCATGTAGCGCTTGGGAAACCTCAAGGAATCAATTCTACTTTATTCCTGGCCTCCTAGGCGCCCTTCTGCTTTTTTTGCTTTATTGCCTGCTTTTTCAGTGTTTTAAGGCAATAGGGAAAGTTTGACTAAGTGAGGTGAACTAGTTTTTTTCCCTCTTCATCCTCCACTCTTTTCTCCTTGTAAAAGCATGTATTAGTTGTCATTCCATCACTCTTTAGTTTGCCTAAGCCCTTTTGCTAATTCGTGAGCTCCATGACTGATTTGGGATCAGCTTTTTGCACCTATGGGGGATTTGCTTATTTTTGGTAAGCCTGCTTTATGCTAGATTCGAATTGCTCCTCATGCATTCGAATCCCTGATGTATTTTATTTATACAGAAACCTATTATTTTATAGGGTTGGCTATTGTACATTGAGTTAATACAATTTAGTGTTCAGCTCCAATTTCAGTCTCTTTTGTGAGTGATTTTGCATGATCAATTGTTAATTGTTGTGAGTAAAATTAATCTATCACTGGGTTCAATTTCCACAAGGTATCAAATCCATTGTAGATCAATTTCTCTCCTTCAAAATTGTTTTGTAGGTTCGACATCAGTGACTGGGAGCCTTCTATTGACAGCCGGGACATATTTTCTAAGCTATGGATCAATCACAGAAAACTATCTTGACTCCCTTCAATTTATTTGAATGGAAAGCAGAGATGGAGATACTGTTGAGAGCGAAAGGCCTCTACAGGGTGACTATGGAAACAGAAGCAGAGCCCAATGCAGCTGCAGAGAAGATTAAATGGCACAACAGGAGGGATGAGGCCTATGGTCTCCTGTGTCTGAGTATTTCCAGAGACCTCCTTTTCCATCTTGATGGATTGACATCACCGAATGAAGTATGGGAGAATCTTGCTGATATTTTTGGAAAGACAGATGAGATGAGGGGACATCAAATCGAAAATGAGTTGATCTCTCTGAGTCCAAATAGCTTTGAATCCCTGCAACTATATTTCTCCAAGTTCAAAGCACTTGTTTTGCATCTGAAATAGTGTGGGATCGAAAAGAAGGATGATCAGCTCATCCTGGCCATTCTCTTGAAGCTAGGCCCTGACTATTCAGTGTTTTTTTCGACCTTCTATGCCACAAAATTGACAGCTCGAACCTGGAAGATGCCTAGCCTTGCAGATTTCATGGAATCTCTCACACAAGAACAGGATAAGCTGGTGATGATGGGCACCATCAAACCATCCAAAGATCAAGCTCTGATTGCTAGAGATTCGAAGGTGGATTAAAAAAGAAAAAAGAAAGCTAAAAATCCACCTGAGCAAAAGAGAGACAAGAAACAGTCTCCGAAGGAGCCACAAGGTTCCAAGAAGAACTACCAGAAGAAGAAAAACAAAGGAGAAATGAGCAAGTGTGCATACTGCAATAAGGGAAATCACACTGAAAGCTCTTGTATGAAGAAAAAAATAGACACGCTGACCCAAATCCTGGAGAAGAATGGCATCTCCCTTCCAGAAAGCTCAAAGAAGAGAGAAGGAGGATCAAGTTCAGATGACAGAGAGAGAGTTCATGCATTGGTTGCTGGCACATCAAGCTCACCCAGTTTTATCATTGATTCTAGAGCTTCAAGACACATGGTTTCAACCAAGGAGGCCTTCTCCTCACTTGACATGTCGAAAGGACCACCTATAGTACTAGGAGATGACTCTCTCACTGAAAGTTTGGGCAAAGGGAGGATTGATCTTGATCATGGTCAGTTCAACAATGTCTTGTATGTGCCTGGTCTTGCCTCCAACCTCTTATCAGTGTACCAGATGACCCACACTGGGTCTCCTAAGAAATTCATATTCTCCCCCGATGAAGTTGAGATCACAGAGATCTCAAGTGGTAGAGTCATTTCAAAAGGAGTTGCAAATCATGCTCAAAAGGTATACATGTTCTCACACTTCCTACCCTACTCAAGCCCCTCTGCTCTTCTGATTCATGCTAATGAAGCCAGCAAGCTTTGGCATGAAATATTTGGCCACCTAAATTACAAGTATCTTTCTGATCTTAGTGAAAAAGAGATGGTCATAGGGTTTCCCAAGATAAAATTTTCCAAAGGAGTCTTCCAAGGTTGTATCCTAGGAAAACACCCAGAGCATAAATTTGAGAGAGCTAGTCATGAGAGAACCTCTGCACCCCTTGAGCTGATCCATAGTGATGTTGCTATCCCATTCCCTCATATGTCCATGAGTCAGGCCAAATATGCATTGACTTTCATTGATGACTTTTCCAGGTATTGCTGGGTTCACTTCCTGAAACACAAGTCTAAATTTTTTGGCCTATTCAAAGTCTTTAAGGCTTTGGTTGAGAACCAGTCTAGAAGGAAACTCAAGGCCCTCAGATCTGACAATGGTGGTGAGTATGTCAAGTATAAGTTTATTAATTATTGTGCAGATGCAGGTATTCAGATGCATCATTCTATCCCTTACACACCACAGCAAAATGGTGTTGCTGAGAGGAAGAACAGATCACTGAAGGAGATGGCAACATGCATGATGGAGGCAAAAACTTTGCCACCAAAGTACTAGGCCAAAGCTATCAACTGTGCAGCCTATATTCAAAATAGGGTGCCTCATAAAAAGCTTTATGGCATGACTCCCTTCGAAGCATGGAGTGGGCACAAGCCAGATGTGACCCATTTCAGGATTTTTGGCTCAAAGGCTTGGGCTAGAATTCCAACAGAGAAGAGAAAAACTTTGCAGCCCCAAATCCAAGAGTGTCTTTTTGTTGGATACTCTGAAGATTCAAAAGGGTACAAACTGATAAATTTGAGCACAAACAAATCCTTCATCGAAAGGTGTGTTTAGTTTGAAGAAGAACCCCTTGCAGCAGTGGAAGTTGGAGAAGCCTCTTCTCCACCTGAACCTCAAGAAGTAAGTAAAGAGTTTGTTGAACATGCTGATTCTGATTTGTTTGATGGAGATGAGTTTATTGCATACCCTAACATCCCTACAAGGCCAAAATGGGCAGCCAATACACTACATGCAGTAGGAGAGCTAGCTGGGGATCCCAATGACCCAAGGAGGACTAGATCTCAGTTTGAGAGTGGTCTGTGCATGAAGGATCCTATGTTTGCTAAAAAATTCTATTTGATGGTGGAGTCTGATCCTCAAACATATGAAGAATCAGTAGGAGATCCAAGATGGCAAACAACCATGAAGGATGAGTTCAGCTCACTCCAGAAGAGCAACACATGGGAGCTAGTGGATATTCCTTCAGGGAGAAAGTTAGTCCAGTGTAAGTGGGTCTATAAGACCAAATTTGCTGCTGATGGTTCACCACTAAAGTACAAGGATATATTGGTAGCCAAGGGCTACTCACATGTTCATGGCATAAATTACAATGAGACCTTTTCCCCAGTGGTAAAGATGGATTCCATCAAGCTATCCTTAGCCATTGCAGCCTCAAGGCAATGGGAGGTACATCACATGGATGTAAAATGTGCCTTCCTGAATGGAGATCTCACTGAAGAGATATATATGCAGCAGCCTCAAGGTTTTTCTACTAACCCTTCTCTTGTGTGCAGGTTGGGAAAGTCATTGTATGGGCTAAAGCAAGCCCCCAGGGCTTGGTATGCCAAGATCGATAGCTTCTTGCTATCACTGAATTTTGTTTGGTGAAAATTAGATCCAAATGTCTATTTGAAGTTAGTTAATGGTTCATTAATAATAATTGTGTTATATGTTGATGACCTCCTCATTACAGGAAGCTCAAAT